>JABSTQ010010059.1:0-429012 GCA_013358835.2 Ixodes persulcatus | reverse complement strand
CCTCCTCCTCCTCACGAGCTGCGCTCTAATTCGGCGTTACAGGGTATTGTAAACGTCTTTTTTTTAAACGAAGCCCCCAATTCGTCAAAGGGTGTCCCCGTCCCCTCTGCGCATTTCCTCGACAAATGTAGCGGAGAAATTGAGGTCACGTGAAGTCATGGATCACGTGATGCTACAATTTGACGCCGTAACGTCACCCCACGTGACCGTGTAACGTCACGCACTGGCGTACAGTACGCGACAGCACGACATGAAACTGTGACGTCGATTTTCTCGCTACATGTATCGGGAATGTTGACGTCAGGTGACTCAACATCGCCTGACGTCAAATTACGTGACACAATTTGACGCCACGTCACGTCCCATCATCTTCGTGTCACGTGACACCAGGGCTTGACACGGTGGCATTAATTTCCTTCGCTAACTTCAGTGGGAAATTAATAATACACTTCCTTTTCGCTCCTCAAAAACGATCGTGTAGTCTGTTCTAAACAAATGTAAACAATAGCTCCGTAAGTACTGTGCTCATTAAGTATAATTAGTTTTATTATTTTAGGAATATAAAGGTCACGGACATTTTTTGTTCGGTTTATTAAATCACAAAGCCGTTGAAAAGATCGCCCTCGCACATATTTTTTTTTTTTAATTTTCTAGGAGCAAAAAGCAAAAACATTAACAAGGAATCGACCTTGACCTAAGGTAGTTTAAAGTTCGTTTAAAGTCTCCGCGGCACGCCGATAAGATCTACGAAGCCTGTGCGGCGGCAGCAAAGCTATAGCACCGCGCAGCGGGAGAGATTATCGACGAGCCGCGACCTCCAACGCAGCTTAGACCCAACACATCCACCTAATCTACGAAAGAGCCCTTCGTGTCTTTTGTTTTTGTGTTCCCTCTCCCTCTCGACCCCCACCGCTGCTGCGACCAGCGATCAATAATCGAAGCGAGAATGAACACTCCCTCCCCACCCCCTCAAGAAAACAAAAACCTGTGCGCGCTCACTGCCCAAACGACCGGCAATCGCGTGTTATCACGGGACATCGTCATATAACGACGTCATATAACGACGATGTCTAAAATTACCCCAAAACGGTACCACGGACTGTTAAAAAGTCCACGTGGTCGTTTTTCTTTTTTGTTTTTTTTACCCGTTCCCGTTTTAAGGATTTTCTCCTGGCGCATGTAGAGTGAATATATTTTAAAACTTTTAAAAGGCAGCTGTCGCGACATTTGAGAGCCACGTAAATTCTCTGAGTAATCTCATGGGCATGAACGTTGTGCTTTGAGCCAGAGTGTCCTCTTTTGTATTCGCGTCCTTCGTAGAGGTTAGGGTTTTTACGAAAATTTATTCGGTGTGTATTTCCCGAATCCGACTGAAGGTTTTGCAGTATATTTGCGAGATCAAAATCCACGTCGCAGTAATGGGACTTGTTCCAGCGTTACTCAATAGGTGGCGCTAGTCCGTTATCTCGTCGTAAGCTAATGCAGGCCGTTGCAGTGCGGTCAGTCACGTACAAACTCAAATGAGTGAACCAGCCGTTAGCAAAGCTTTGTTGTCAAGAAAAACATTATCTTAAGCATGAAATGTGAACGTTTTTGATAAAACAACAACTAACTGGTCGCTAATGAAGAGGTATCTTGAATCACCTCATAAAGGGGAACGTTAGCAGCGCTCCGCGGAGGAACCAAACTTTATTTACTGTGTGAAAAAAAAAAAAAAACAAAGAAAAAAAAACAGAAGGCATCGGGTAAGTATTTTTTTTTTTTTTTTGTCAAGTCAATACATGCTGCATCCTCTAACGCCGTATTCATACTGGCGGACAAACCGCATTCGCAAAAAGCGGCTGTTTCGCTTGGCGGGTGCGACTCGAACGCCAGGATGAATGCAGCATAAATCCGTCTGGGGAAATCCTAACGGAAACTACGAAACAAAAAAAATGAGTAGTTTTGAAGCAGATATACCTATTGGGAAGGAGCAAAAATCCTAAGCGAGGAAGCAACTCAAGCCACGGAGAGCGTTTGCAAGCGTTTGCAATTTGAATGGCGGATGCATCCTGCGCAGATCACTCGCAGGTACGCACACGTTTCGTCGTGCCGTGGCGAGGAGGCAAGCGGCTGCTGGAGACTGACCCGATAAACGTTTTCATCACCTCTTCGCAATTCTTAGGCTTAGCGCAAGAGTTCGTCTGCTTCTAGCACAGACGTTCTAATGATCTCAGAACGCCGAGCTCTTATCGGCCGACGGAAAAAAGAAATAGTGGTTAGACCTTGGGGCAAATAACATTGAAGGCTACCCACTATTTATTCGATCAAAGCCAATCAGAGCTCGGCGTCGTTCTGACGTCATCGCAACTCCTGCGCAAGCGCGGACGACTTGCTCTCCGCATAGCAAAACGCGACCGAGCAGTTGGAAACGCTCTGAAGCCCAGGCACACAAGAAAGGAGATCCGATCGCCGCGCCCCTAGCGGCTACGTTGAGAACTAAACCAATGAGGACAATGAAGCAACACGAAATATGATAGCTTGCGTTTCTGACGCAGCCCCTCGGCTGACGAGCCGAAAGTTGCGTCAGCATTCGGGCAGATATCGTGGAGAAGCACCAATTGCACTCGAGTCCTGGCCGAGCCGCTGACGCAGCACTCGTGTTTAATCTGTTGCCCGCGCGTGATCGAGAAAGATCGACGCAAAAAATCCAGTCCAGAGGCCTTGTGTTGGGAAAACATCGCGAGCTCTCTCGAAAGCAAGCAGTACACGGCGATATATGGATCTACTCTCCAATAGTTATCCCACGTGGTCATCCAACTAAGAGAAAGAGTGGTTTGTTGCCGTCTTATCAATGTCTTGGGTAAGTTACTCTTAAAAAAAAAAAAGTAATTCGTTACAGTTACTTAAAAACGTTTCGAGACTTCCGTTACAGCTACAACAACGAAAAAGTAGTGTTAGTATAGATCGTTGCAACATCTCCGATAACGGTACCAGATAACGATACGATGCACGTGCAAAGGCGTCGGCGGTGTATCGGGTATCGTTATCGGAGTCATCGGAACGATTTACTGAAGCTCCCCCAGTAGCGTGGTTGCCGTTTCTGTTACGACAACAAAAAAGAAACCCATTATAGTTGTAGCCAATTTTTTTTTTTTTTTTTTTTTAAGTAACGGCGCTAATTTTTAATTAACGCTCCATTACAGGTGCTTACACATAACTAGGTTTACCGCATCGCGCACACACGTGACAAGAGCCGGGTCGTGACTCGTAATAAACTACATATTCGCGAGTTGGCGCAAGGCGAACACGACACTCAAAATATCAAAACACATCATTGGGGCAGTGCAGTGAACGGCTAGATTGTACTCGTTCATTGATACCTTAATCCTCGAGAAACTGTGAAAAGTAACGACCAAGTAACGTCGTTAATTTCACCGACCGTTACTTCAGAAAAAAAAGTTATATAACTACAGTTAAGAGTTACCAAATAAGTAACGCAGTTACAGTAATGCTTTACTACCCAAGGCTGCTTGCTTATCATGAAGGATTAAGGGAGCCTCTCGCGCATAAGAGAAATAAACTAAACCAAACTCCAGGATAACAAATTATTGTGCAGGTCAGTGAAACGATTCTCCATTTAGGCATAACGCAAAATGTCAAGTGACGCGGGCAATGACATCATCACATACTGCCGCGTGTCCCACGAGTGTCGACGACAGCCGGTCGCCATGTTCCGTGTGTAACTCCCGAGGCGCGTCGCCCGCCATCTGGTGTCGAGAACTGGAACCTCGATCACGTGCAGCCGTCGACCGACACACGCCGTCGAGCGAAACGCATTGTCACGCTACGTTGGTCGGGTCAAAAACGTTCGCAGAACTCCGGGCTCGGGCGCATCGCCCCGAGCCGTCGTCGAGAGCTTCGGACTCTGGGGTTTTTCGACCGTGGGTGCTGGATTAGAGAATGGAACGCTGTGACTGACCGGGATTTCTCCAGGAAGTGAAATTAGGGGGTGTCTAAATTTTTAAGAAGTTGGGGGGGGGGGGGGGGGCATTCAGAATAGAAAAGTTCAGGAAAAAAAAAAGGAGGGGGGGGGGGGGTGTGTAGGGGGATCACTGGTCACTGATGAGTTGAGAAATGGAGGTAGTGCCGAATCCCAAGCCCTTCCTTTCCGCAGCCAGTGAGATAAAGGTATTAGGTGATAAGAAAGCTCAGAACAAACCACGAAGCGTTAGTAACTTTCGCCTTTATGTGATGAATTAAGATATTGATATGTACATTCAAGATCAGTTATACATTTTTTTTTATTTTATTGCAATGTACAGTACAAACCATAAATGGCGAAAAAGATTTTTTTCCTCGGACAACAAACTTTTTTAGACGCAAAAAAAGTTTTTTTTCTAACAAAACTTTTTTTTTTTTATAAAATTACAGCGTGCATTCAAAAAAAAACTTGAAGGAATATTGGTTTACGGCAAAAATGAACTACGCTTTTCCAAACGCCTTTTTTCCGCCTAAATGTAGCTCTAGCGGGTCAAATCAGGTGCCAAAGTGTCAGACCTAGCCCTTAAAAGTTATGTGATTTACTAAAACATTCAGTAGGAAAATGTAGCCCATTTTCGCCCGTTTTCAGTAACAAGCGCCATAGAGCTCCATGTATTCCAGAGCTCTGTCAACCACCCTTTTCCCATTGACGATTTAAAGAAAAAATTCCTTATAACTTTTGAATAAAATAACGGTTAGTGCTGAAACTTTCCCATCTGATTTGGACCGCCAACGCAAGATTTCAGCGAAAAATTAGCATTCGGCGATGCGTAGTTTAGTCTTGCGGTGAAAGAAAAAACCCTGTACTTTGCACAATGTATGAACTACAAAAAAAAAAAAAAACTTTTTTTTTTAATTTCAATTGTATAGCGTGAATGTAGAAGATGAATTCGTGATCTTTAATTGCATAATTTTCTGGGGAAGAGGGAACTCGTAAACCTGATTTCTCAGCTTTTTTCCCCCAACCTTCCCCATCGCTTTGTCGGGAAATAAGGTATTATTGAATTGTTCTCCCTACGCTTGAATCGAAGGCGACAAAGCAGAGGAAAGTGGCTCAGTGGCCCAGACCGAGTGACTCTTTTCGGGTAAAACTCTACATACAGCTCAGTGTCAGCTGCTAAACTACATTGACCAGACAATTCCCTAGATTGAATAGTGTTAAGTTTCAAGCAACTTCCTGTGGTGACGGAGGTCCACGGTCTACGAAGTCCAATTTCATAGAAACTGTGTCACATGTACGTAATGTGTACGATCACCTTAAGGAAAGCTGCAGAATGGTATACCCCCTTCTTGACAAATGTGTTCATCCTCCTGACTTTTAGAGAATGAATGAATAAAGACTTTATTTAGCCCAAAGGAAGATGGATTCCGAAGTCTGTTGAGTCCGGGCTCCCCTTCGTGCCTGCGTTGCTCAGGTGGAGTTGGGAACTGGTCCCCCAGGGTCCTGGAAAATCCAGGTCCTGGGTTGCACCTCTCCTCCCCGAGTTGTACGATGGCCAGTTGGGTGTCCTTGCTGGGGCTTACAACCGCGGCCTCCCATTCGTTATTTGTCTTAATGACCTTAGGTACGATATATGGGCACTTCCATAAGATATGTTGCATGTCTGCCTGACCCCCGCACCTCCGGCAGCTGGGTTGGTAAAGGTCGGGGTGACTTTTAGAGATGTGACCCTATTCAAAATATGTTACCCATAGCCCTCTTTTTTCGCATTTCCCTGTGACCGTCAGCAGACAGCTTGAATGTAAATAAGAAATAACTATGTTAAAAAAATAGGGTTGTGTTTATGTTTATACAGCCTAGAACTTGGTCTGCCTCGACGGGTGACGAGTCTCCCAGCTGTAGATGAGCAATTTAGCCAGTGCAGTACAGCCGCTAGCCTGGGGTCTTTAACGTGCACCACGCAGTAGTGATACACGACCGCACGCCGGTACGATGCTCATCCAGATCGAAACGGGCAGGGGTGGGGATTGAACCCAGGATCCTTGAGTTCTGCAGCGCGAGCTTTCGCTCCACGTGCTCCGAGCTGGTGTGCGCCAGAGCCGTTTATTGAGAGAGTTTGGCCATACATTGGTTTGAATAGGCGAGCATCTCGGGGCCAACCACAGGCCGCGAAACAGCCCCTAGCGGTGGTCGTGTGCTCTAAATTTGTGATACGACTATACTTCGTTTCACCTTATGTGCGAGCGAAGGCAAAACTGGAAGCGCGAGCACGGAAGCTCCGTGCCTTCAGGCTTTGCTCGAGCGTGCGAGCTGGGGAGAAATGCAGAAAGTGCTGGTCTCGCGCTTCTAGCTTTGGCTTCGCTCGCAGATAAAGTGAAACGAAGTATAATTTGAGCCGTGCCGAGCGGAACTCCGCGTCTCAAGACGCTCGCGCACCCCACCCTTTGCACTGCTTTCTTTCAGCCAGTCTCAGGACGCTGTTCTAGCAGTGCAGACAAAGGCATGGGCACGAGCGCGTGGCTTTGGAAAGTGCCTCCTATGCACGAGGTCTCGTACAAAGAAAAGCGTTTCGCTGAGCTAGGCTCACGCGCCTGTGCCTTTGTCTTCACTGCAGACATTTGTGAGATGGAGTAGAGGTCTCCTGATTGGTCGACGATGTGTCACAAATTTAGTTTATGCTCTAAGCGTGAAGGGAATATTCGGCGCTGGTGGCGGCCTTTGCTCCGCCTATTGTCCAAACTCTCCTAATATACGGCTCTGGTGTGCGCTAGCCCACTCGGCCACCGATTTTTTTTTTTTAACAAGTTTATCGATCGTTTGGAAGCTTTTTTGAACAAATACAGACAGCCGACACGTCGGCTGTTTTCTTTTTAGACAATGAGCAGCCTGCCCGTTATATCATCCCCCAAATAACTATGTTAGAATGTATGTCTTGAGTGTTTCTACTGTCCTGTTGCCATGTAATAAATACAAAAAGTGAAAGCTGTTTACAACTCCCTGTAACGCCGAATTAGAGCGCAGCTCTTGAGAAGGAGGAGGGAAGGATACTGAGCGGGGGGGGGGGGGGTCACGTGACTCCCCCTCCCCGAGGTCACCGAAGGTATACCCGAGGTCCTGCCGAAATCCTCCCGAAGGAACCCGACGTCCTCCCGAGGTCCTCCCGAAGGAACCCGAGGTCCTCCTGAGGTCCTCGGGGGGCGGGGTCGTGGTTCTGCCGACGCCGACGCCGCTCAAGCCAGAAACGGGCGCCTAAAGGCTGAACTCCATGGGACGAATTATGTGACGAATAACTGGCGAACGCCGCCCGGCGGCTTTTGCTCTGCGCGTGGAATCAACACAGTGGCTGCTACGTCGCGCGCAAAGCGAGCGTGCCGTCGGGCGGCGTTCGCCAGTTATTCGTCACAAAATTCGTCCCATGGAGTTCAGCCTTAAAGGCTGATACCTGACGAACGCCGCCCGACGGCACGCTCGCTTTGCACGCGACATAGCAGCCACTGTGGTGATTCCACGCGCAGAGCAAAAGCCGCCGGGCAAAATTCGTCGATTTTTCGCAGCATATTCGTGGGATCGGTGGCCAAGTGGGCTAGCGCACACCAGCTCTGAGCACGCGGAGCGAAAGCTCGCGCTGCTAGAGCCTACAGAGATTCTGGGTTCATTCTCGACCCCTGCCCGTTTAGATCTATATGAGCATCGTACCGGCGTGCGGCCGTGTATCACTATACTGCGTGGTGCGCTCACGCACGTTAAAGACCCCAGTCTAGCGGTTGTACTGCACCAGCTAAATTTCTCATCTACAGCTAAGACACCGGACACCCACTGAGGCTGGCGAAGTTACGGCTGTATAAATATACACAAAACAATATCAATGTGGTGACGGAATCCTGTTTCGTGGTGCTTCATTCGGTGGACCTAAAAAAAAGTGGTGAAGTTTTTACTGAGTAGAGCTTTTTTCAGCGGAGCTGTTAAGGGCTAGGTTCCCCAGGATCGTGTCCGTGTATGTCGACACAAACGTACCTGGACAGCTACCGCCATCTATAAGCGACGGCGGCAAGCACACACCCAGTATGGTTTCCACCGTCGCTCGTAGATGGCGCCAATCTTTCCAGCTATCAGAGAAGAATGAATAGTTGGGCGCGTTGGTGGGAATTCATCGTAGGAAACAGCGCGAAAAACAGACGACGAAGAAGAAGAAGCACACAGTGTATCCTTCTTCACGAGAGTGGAAAGGCTGAACGTTTTTTCCTTAGGAAATTCGGGCACGGAAATACTTCTGCTTTGTACAAAAGAAAATAAAGTAAATTTGAAGAAAAAAAAGGGAAAAAAAAAGAAATCATCGTTGAGAAGCGTTTATGCTGTTCATTTCCAATGCGTCCGCGGACTACAGATGGTTGAAAAGTACAAGGCGAGTTCAGTCAGTACCAGATATATATATAAAAAAAAAAACAAGTCCTGGGCGTGACGTCATCGTTTGTGGATCTCCGACCGTCCGCAAGCGGCTAACACGCTGGAGTTTGACGAGAGCCGCTGCAAAGCAGCAGACGCGCCCGTCTTGGGGACACCGCGTGCTAGCGTGACGCATCGTTGTAAGACGCTGCACGTCACTCTAGCGACAATGTTTAGACGGCGGAAAGTCAGCCTCCGCTTGGGATGACATATGTCGAGACCGGTTATAAAATAACGAGGTCAATGGAATCGGAAATCGCTTCGCTATATCCGCTATTTCGTAATAACAGACTTCGGTTATAACGAAGTGCACAAGGGAATGGGAAATCGTGATCGCTTCGCTGTAGCCGCTATTTCGTTATAACCGACTTCGTTATAACCGGTTTCGAGTGTATAGAACGCCACTTTTGTACGCTGACTCGGTTCGGACGATGCAACACTTTCTTCTAAACCGCCCAATGTCCCATGGCGTCAGAGCTAGACCTTCAAGGTAGTGGCGATTGCGAGGATACGGAACCGGTGCGTCCGTTGAGACCCGGGGCCCTATGCTACGTAACGGGACCACTGGCGGGACCAAGGGACCGGGACAACACCATCCGCTGCGATTGGTCAGCGGCGCGGCACTGACCAATCGCAGCAGACGGCGTTGTTCCGGTGCCCTGGTTCCTCTAGGTCCCGCCGTGTAGCATAGGCCTCCTGGTAATCATTCGGTTCCCTTCGTTGTAGTGAGTTCTATCGAAACGATGAGCGCACTTCGAGTTGCCACAGACCGTAGTCAACATCTTGAGCTATGCGGAGAGAAGTCGTCTGCTTCTTGCGCAAAGGTTGCGGTGACGGCAGAGTGACGCCGAGTTCTGATTGGCTTGATTAGAAGGATAGTGGGTAGAACTCAATGCTAGGTACCTCGAGGGCTAGCCACTATTTCTTTTTTTCAAGCAGCCAATAAGAGCTCGGCGTTCTGACATCATCACAACCCCTGTGCAAGAAGCAGACGAACTTGCGCTCGGCATAGGACGAACTGTGGAAATTGTATTTCAGCGTACTGTCAATCTATGACCCGTGTCACTCAAATATAAAACAGTTTTTGTAATTGTGATTTTGCGGCACAACGCAAACGGTACCTAAAAATATGGGCTCCACTTTTTTAAAGTTTTCTAAAAGGTTCAGCGGAGTCACCACACGAATATCGCGTGGAGACGCCTCTAAATCACGAACAGAAAGAAAAGGAGTCTATTTCTTGATGGTAAAGCGTTCCAACGCCTAGACGGCGTGTCACTCAATGTTACCAACATACCTCACTTCCGTCCGGAGAACGCAGGATCACAAACTGCCACACGTAGAAAACAAACAGGTGCTAATGTCGGCGCAATGAAACCACACCATATGCCTCCCTCACTGTCAAAACCTTTGAATCTCTGACCCATAAAAAGTGTTTACATCGCCCACCCTCCACGCGCCACGACCTACACACGCAGTTAAGCCAACAAACGGCAGCCATTAGCAGCAGCATCATTGGCAGCACGACCCTCGATGCGCCCTCAAAAAAAAAAAAAAACGACTCGAAAACGGTTTAAAAAACAGGGGAGGACAAAGTGCTCGGCTAAACGGTTTCCCATAAAAGCCACTAAAGCGGTTTCATATTTATCCACACGGCCACCCGCCCTTCTCAACAAAACATAAAACTAAAACAACGGAAAAAAAAATCGAGTGAAAGTTTTTTTTTTTTTTTTTTCATGTGAAGCGCGTAAAAATTGATATAAAAATCAACAACACAAGGACGCGCCGGATATTGACAGCGGCGTAAAGGAAATCGTGATTCGAACAGATGCCTGCTTGCTCAGACTCCCCCCCCCCCCCCCCCCCCCCTCACCTAACGTGCACGAAAAGCGACCGAAGCGTCTCCAGCCAATCCCCACTCCCCGAGTTTCCCAACCGGCCGCTGCGAGGCGCCAGGTGTCTTTCAAGATGGCGGTGGCGGCCACCTCCTCCCACGCCGCCTGCTGGCGCCACAGGGGGGCAGCACGCGTATAAAACATTCAGTGGCCCCCCGGATCCTCTTTCTCTTGCTGTTTTATTTTTTTGTTGCGTTCTTTAGGGGAATTTACGTCGGTAAAGACGTGTGTGGCACGCGTGTAATGTCAGCTGGCACGTGTGCTCTCGTGTGCGATATGTTTGTGTGTATTATTGCCAAAACCGGCGGATCGGTAGGGGAAGAACTAAGCTTTTTCGGAAGATTTATTGTATTTCTTACTTAGCGTTTTTTGTGTCTTTTTTTTTTTTTTTTTTATCGAAGCTGCTTTATTTGGCTCTTAGGTAAACGCTTTCGGTAGGCGATCACGGAGAAAAGCAAGACGACAGACAGGAAAAGATAACTTTTCCTGAGAATGAAGATGGCTGAAATATAGGTTCCTACATCGCGCAATTCTGGGCATTATTGTAGGGGATAAGGCAACACAAGAAATAGAAGAACGAAACTACAAACATACACACTGAAAATGTGTGTGATGCAGAAGGATTCAGATCGAAATGACATGATTGTACAGTAATTTCAACATAGGCAACAAAAAAAAAATATTTCGCAGTTTTGGATGTCTGATAGACCTTTTGCTAAATTACATAAGCACCAAGGAGCACATTGCGAGTGTAGTTACACGCACCGCGCCTGCTGACGTTTGCAGTAGCATACGGCAGTAATGTCTGTTCTAAAGTACGAACCCAAAAACAAACTTCACCTTGCACGCAGGTTTGTCAACGCCTTATTTTGGTTATTGACTTCGAATCTTTTATACGGGAAAGGTGAGCGCGTGCGGCGTGTAGACTTAACATTTACAGCTTCTCCTTGATGCTTGTGTAACTTAGCAATAGGTCTATTCTCTTTGTTCGCTGGACGCTTTGCAGCAGCTCTGGATGGGCGCCGCCAAAACCGACCTTCCGTTTTTGTTCCTTCTGATTTCGTTTACTTCACTTCATCATTATGCCGCAGCAAGACAGGCTATTGCCTTTTTAGTTCCCACTGTGTCTTTATCTCTAGCATTGGCCTTTGTGGAGGCTCGTCAACGCCCGCTTCAGGGGCTCGGCATCTCGGGTAAGACAAGAGAAAGTCAGCAATGGCGGCTATTATCTGGCGTGTGTGGAAAACGTCTGTACTTGTCTTGCACGTGACCTCATCGTACAATGCTGGCGGTCATTCCTACTTGTTCTTGCCGAGACGAACAAATTCGTTGGTGAGTAATGTACGCGCTGCAGAAAATATACGCGCTAGAACCAAGCGTGGGCACTGCGCAAGCGCAGAAACCAAATTCGCGTCAAGGAATGCATTTGCGCATGCGCAGCGCCGACAGCAGCGCCACCATAGCGGCGTGACGCAGAGTATCACGTTGGGTTATATAAGAAGCTTCCACTCGCCGATGTGTAACCTACGAAACTCTAAATAAAACCAGAACACCGAAAAATAAAAAAGAAAGTGCGGGGAAACAAAAAAAAAAAAAGTTAATTGTTTGTTCGGAGAAGCGCCTGTCAGTCGTGACGTGCGGTACCGCCGCCAGGTGGGGACGTCGGTTTTAGGTGCCCGTTACGCCGTCGTTACATATAAAACGGCTCGAGTTACTCCTGCCTGTCCGTTCGAGCGTCTTACCGGATCTCATTATGGTCAAACAACAATCAATTTACGATACGTATTGTCCGCAAGATGCATGTATTCGCTCTCCTACCAGGACGTTTAGTCAAAGTTTGGCTAACACTGAGATAAGACTATAGCCAGATACAACGTAAGAAAGACAGTGCGATGAGATGCCGTTGGGGAAAGGAGGTCGGTCCTCTTGACTTCAGCTTTCCTAGTTTCGGGACTTTTCCCCCTCGCGCTGTCTTTCTCGTGTTGTATCCGACAAGTGTGTTTACAAACGATTCGAGCAAACCATTCAAATAAATTATCCTATGAAGTCGACAATTTTATAGAACATAAAGGAACAAGCTAACAGGCACAAACGTTGAGCGGGCCGTGAGATAATATTGCAGAATAGTTTATGAGGAATTTAAGCATGTACACATTTGACAGTCTCGTAGCATAAACACAGAAAAAAAAAAAAAAACACCACAACCATAAAAACAGGTCGATACAATGTGTCTTAGGCGATGTGTCTACACCGTTGGCGAATGCAGCCCGAACCAGTGAAATCTTGAACGATTCTGGCAACGCTTTCCCCAGAGACCACCCATATTCAAAGTTGGCAAACAAGCGGCGAATTCCGCAAATATTGGTAGACTATTCCAAATAGTCTGGTGACGCCGCACTTTCAAATCCTTCTTGTTTGTGAGATTAGCCTTGTTAAAAATGAATCAAACAAAATCACTACCAGAAAAATACACAATTCACTTATCAATGTCCGGAGGGCTGATCACACTTGTGCCTATCTCAAATTCCCTGCTAATAGTCAGTATAAGTCGTGGGCACAAATTTAGAGCACGCTACCACCGCTAGGGGCTGTTTCGCGGCCTGTGGTTGGCCCGAGAGGCTCGCCTATTCAAACCAATGTATGGCCAAACTCTCTCAATAAACGGCTCTGGCATTGGCCTTTGTGGAGGTTCGTCAATGCCCGCTTCAGGAGCTCGGCATCTCGGGTAAGACAAGAAAAGGTCAGCAATGGCGGCTGTTATCTGGCGTGTGTGCAAAGCGTCTGTGCTTGGCTTGCACGTGACCTCATCGTATAAGGAGTATTCACTGGGCGCCATATTTGTGGGTGATGTCTAGAGCGCATTCTCTGAACGAGCCCACAATAATAGGTTGTTAAGACCGGCAATCTTGAGGGTGCGGAATGCACGTTGCAAAAGAACTGTGGAAGCTCGCCATCAGCACGCGCTCAGCAGTCGTGCACACAGCTATGGCCGCCAGTGCATTTCTACTTGTTCGTGCCGAGACGAACAAATTCGTTGGTGAGAAATGTACGCGCTGCAGAAAATATATGCGCTTGAACCAAGTGTGGGCACTGCGCAAGCGCAGAAACCAAATTTGCGTCAAGGAATGCATTTGCGCATGCGCAGCGCCGAGAGCAGCGCCGACAGCAGCGCCACCATAACGGCGTGACGCAAAGTAGCGCGTTGGGTTATATAAGAAGCTTCCACTCGCCGATATGTAACCTACGAAACTCTAAATAAAACCAGAACACCGAAAGAAGAAGAAAAAAAATAAAAAAAGAAAGCGTGGGGAAAGAAAAAAAAAGTTAATTGTTTGTTTGGAGAGGCGCCTGTCAGTCGTGACGTGCGGTACCGCCGCCAGGTGGGGACGTCGGTTTTAGGTGCCCGTTACGCCGTCGTTACATATAAAACGGCTCGAGTTACTCCTGCCTGTCCGTTCGAGCGTTTTACCGGATCTCATTATGGTCAAACAACAATCAGTTTACGATACGTATTGTCCGCAAGATGCATGTATTCGCTTTTTTACCAGGACGTTTAGTCAAAGTTTGGCTAACAATGAGATAAGACTATAGCCAGATACAACGTAAGAAAGACAGTGCGAGGAGAAGCCGTTGGGGAAAGGAGGTCGGTCCTCTTGACTTCAGCTTTCCTAGTTTCGGGACTTTTCCCCCTAGCGCTGTCTTTCTCATGTTGTATCGGACAAGTGTGTTTACACGCGATTCGAGCAAACCATTCGAATAAATTATCCTATTAAGTCGACAATTTCATAGAACGTAAAGGAACAAGCTAACAGGCACAAACGTTGAGCGGGCCGTGAGATAATATTGCAGAATAGTTTATGAGGAATTTAAGCATGTACACATTTGACAGTCTCGTAGCATAAACACAGAAAAAAAAAAAAAAACACCACAACCATAAAAACAGGTCGATACAATGTGTCTTAGGCGATGTGTCTACACCGTTGGCGAATGCAGCCCGAACCAGTGAAATCTTGAACGATTCTGGCAACGCTTTCCCCAGAGACCACCCATATTCAAAGTTGGCAAACAAGCGGCGAATTCCGCAAATATTGGTAGAATATTCCAAATAGTCTGGCGACGCCGCACTTTCAAATCCTTCTTGTTTGTGAGATTAGCCTTGTTAAAAATGAATCAAACAAAATCACTACCAGAAAAATACACAATTCACTTATCAATGTCCGGAGGGGTGATCAGACTTGTGCCTATCTCAAATTCCCTACTCAGGATACTGAATTTAGAATACTTGTTGAAGTATCTTGGTATCTTGCAAATACCTTTGATTGGGAGTATTCGATACTCTATCTTAATTACATTTCTGAGTATCTTGTACTCATTATCTCAAATACATTTTTGACAATCCGCCATTTTCCGAACTTTTCGGTATGAAGTGGCGTGGGCGTGATACGAGCACACTAGAACATTCTTTCGAGCAACCAAATCCTGTTGCTAGCTCCGATAAGCTACAATGACTTATATTACGCTCGTGAAAACATCACTTTTGTGCCGATTGTGACTCATATTTCACCCCATAGTTCGTACGATGAAGGTTTCTCCCTCGCCTTCCCATAGGCACCTTTTTTCCCCTAGTTTCCCCCCCAAAACTCCTCAAACAAAAGGGGTGGTTTTACGGAAGTAAAGATTGCCACACTGAGGCGCAACGCAGAACGGGAAACGACCCACGAAAACAATGCAGACTTAAGTGTCAAGAAAATAACAAATAGAAGAAAGAAAATAAGAAGTAGACACAAAAATACTTTTTTTTTGCTTGTTGTATATTTGACTTTGCTACTGCAAAACGTCGAGGTTTCTTTTGTTTCTTTTCTTTTTGTC
This sequence comes from Ixodes persulcatus, assembly GCA_013358835.2. Taxonomy (NCBI): domain Eukaryota; kingdom Metazoa; phylum Arthropoda; class Arachnida; order Ixodida; family Ixodidae; genus Ixodes; species Ixodes persulcatus. Next base: position 413,844 of record JABSTQ010010059.1, on the reverse strand, counting down.
GTCAGTCCGGCACTTATTGCTCTCGCGAACACTGTCTGTAAGCGAACATTGATACACATATAACAGGACATGAAATAACTACGAGCAGGATTACCTCTCAAAATTCCAACAAAGCGTCTGCCAACGTTGAGTGCCTTTCTGAACGTGAACTACTTGAAGAAGTTGCGACGAGTGCCGTGGCTATTATGTGGGCTCTGTTTGTTATCCATTCACTTATTTCCATATCCTAAGTTCGTTTACAGTGAACTCTCCATATAGGGAATTTGGATTGTAGTTAAAGGATGCGTCGAAGGTCCGCCGCAGGACCTGATATTCAGCGATGTCACTATTCGCAACTTTCAGCGATGGTGGTACCGCGGTATGAGGATCGCGCTCCCTAGCTCCTGAATGATCGGCTTCACAAGAAGGGTGCTTGCCTACACCTTCCTGGCGGGAAAAAAGTAAAGGCTCTAATACTACTCGTATAAAGAAAAACTACAATTAATTACGCGTCGCAGACTCCGCCTCTTACTGCTGTTCTACGACTATCATCCAGATGACAGCCATTTTGATAGGCACCAGCGCGCCCCTTATAGGCCGTTAAAGTTGCGAATAGCTGAAGCGACATCTTTTTTCTTTATTTGTCACAGAAATTTTTTGTAACATACATCAGAGATATTCTACTCCTCATGGTGGGACTGCATAAATTATCCTTAGAATTTTTTTTTATTTTTTGTTTTGTGTTGTTGCGTATTAATTAACAATTCTGGTAAACCAGATTTGCGCAACTGAATAATTGTGTCTGTCACTGACCTCGATACAAATTACGCAATGCGGAAGTATCTAAAAAAGTAATTGAATTACATTTCTAAGTATTTCTACTCTACAGGGAAAGTAATTTGAGTAGTATTTTAAATACTTTATGAAGCAGGTATTTAGTAACTTTTTTACCTTACACTTTTATCGAGTATTTTGTCCAACACTGATGCTGATAATTGTGCAGCAACATTGTCAGGCTTCGACAATTATTGTACCCCCAATCGTCGCAGCTTAAAGAGACGCTGACAGGGTCATTTATGCTAACCGAGGTTTTTATTTGAATATGACCTATAAGAAGAGCCCACCTACCCAGAACATAATTTGCGGCTCGAAATTTGTTTTCTTTTCGCTCGAAAACAGCCGGTCGAGAAGTGGCCGGTTGCAGTCGCGCTCACTCCCTTCTCCGTGGTCACGCGGCGTTTAAACTATATGTGTTCCGAATATATTCAAAGTCAAGGGTCAGGGCCCACATTCAATATAAAAGAAATAGAAAAGAATACGAACCCTGTATGTATGGCCTCCAAAAAGCTGCAAATACGTTGATATAATATATATATATATATATATATATATATATATATATATATATATATATATATATATATATATATGAATATATATATATATATATATATATATATATATATATATATATATATATATATATATATATATATTGTACAGATCAAAAGGGAGTATATGTACACGTCCTTCCCAATATGGCGACGTACCGCGGGCTGGACGACGCGATGGCGGCGTACGACTGACCAACGTTGCGACGGACGTGGAACCGCCACTTCGGAACTGTCGTCGTTCGTACACGCAGCGGCCAATCGATCTTCAAGCGCAGAACATCGAGCGGAAGTGATATTAGGGCGAAACAATCGCACGACGAATGGTGCACGCAACTTCGTTGTCTGCTTCACGAGCCGAAACGGCGGAGAAAAAAAAAAAAGAACGTGGTCGGGTGTAGTCACGTGACTTCTTGCCATGAGCTTCCGTGCTCATGTCTCGATTTCAAACAGTTGAGTTTTTTTTTTTACTTTATTAAATATGTACTTATCTCTGCAGCAAAATATTGATTGTGTAGTATCCGGACCCCATATTAAATCGTCTGGCAATAATTAAAAAAAGTGGTGACAGTGTTTTTTTTAACCGCATTCCCACTGCTAATAAACCATACAAAAGGCAGTTTGCAGACATTGTCTGATGGATGTTTCGTTTTTTCTTTCTTTGTGACAAGACCGGAGTCTTGTCAAATTGGTAATACAAAAACTGCCTGCAGGCAGTTTTTGTCATCAAATCTGCCTCTTGTATGAGGTATGAGCAGTGTGACTGAAGGATCTAATAAACCTCGGTTTGACCTTTACTGAAACCTAAATAAACTTCGGTTCTTTACTTAAGTAACCAAATTTGTCCAACACTATATATTATATACTCGACGCGGGTCGTAGACTTCCAGGAGCTCTTTCTATCGCGTGAGTATTAAAGAAAACGAAAAACGCATATTCCATAAAAAAAGCACTTGTAAGATGTTTTGCTTGAACCGACAGCAAAGATTACAGAGACAACAACGTTCATAACAACAACGAAAAAAACGTAATACGCCTGAGAATAATAAAAAAAAAAGGAAACAAGGCTAGAGCGAGACGTGGTGTGTCGAGAAGCAGAGCCTAAACGACCGTCCTGGCGGCGTCTCTCGGCGGTCCGTGGCGTCTCCATCACTATGACGCGGCTGGCAGTAAAAAGAGTTTACGAGGAACACTTTTCTCTTCTTCCCCTTCCGTCTGGGTGAGCCGAAGAGGCGGCGGTCGAGCAGGCAGTGTCCCCACGACTCGGAGAGAGAAAGAGAGATATTTTATTTACAACGAATGGGAGCGTGCAGTCCTTCATCCCTCTTTCATCTTTCTCCAAACTTGCTTCGTCGTTTTGATTTAAGATTAGACGCACGTAACTATACGGTGGCTGGAAACCCCCTTCTGTGTGACGGGTGTGTTCAGTGACTTCCGCGTCGCCCAGGACTGGGAAAAAAAAGTCCGTGCTCGGGCGACCTGGTGCATCGCAAACGCGACAAGAAACCTGAAGCCAGAGTGCCGTATTCTGCGGTAAAGTTGACATTTGGTCTACTTGGTAGTCTAACATATTAAGGCATTTAGCGCACAAAGTAGAGAGAAGAGGAAAGTTGACATTCGGGCTAGTTGGTAGTCTAACATATTGAGGTATTTAGCGCACAAAGTAGAGAAAAGAAGAACAGAACAGAAAATAGCGCTCTTTTCTGCCCTGTTCTTTTTCTCTCTTCTTTGTGCGCTAAGTACCTAAATATGTATTCTGCGGACTTGAAGTCCTCGGACCGCACGTGTTTCGAAGTTGAAATTTTTGCGAGATGTGAACTATCTGCAGGTGCGGATAGTCTGCATTTACTCTGTTACTGTCTACTCTTCGATGTTTCGTCGGGAAGCCTAAATTCGTCAGGAAACCTACCTTCGTCAGGAAGCCTTCCTGACGAAGGCAGGACTTCGGGCGAAACGTCGGCGAGTAAACCGTCAGTTGTTGCTGTTTTCACCGAGGGTTTCTTTTCAACCCCGTTTTCTATTCAAAAGTGTAAAGCTGAGCATGTGAAAAAAAAAAAAAAAGGTATCACTGTCGTCCGATTTCGTGTGGGATGTCTTACGTCATTGTTTCGACGACAGGTTTTCGGACGTAAAGGTTTCAAATAAGCGGACACAAACGATAAAAAGCTTTTCGATGCTGATAATCTAGCACATGCTTGACAAGTACAAAATCTCGTAGTAGTAAAAAAGAAAAAAAAATCGTTTGTACCGAGCTGTGTCGGGTTGTACTAGCGTCACTGTGCTGTACAATTCTGGCCCGAAGAGCCAAATTTAATTTACCGGGCGTCGCAGTGCTCAGATTTCCGCGCGATAAACGAGCAAATGCTCGCATTTGGCGCGGAAGGTGGCGTCAGTGTCGTTTTGTATGTAACCCGTCTCCACCAGGTGGCTCGATAAAATAACGTCCATCACGCTCTTCCCATCCCAGTGCGCTCTCGCCACCGTGCAAGGGTACGGACTGTCGCAAAACCTAGCGGTTGGTTGGAGAAGCGCCGGCAATGACGGCGATCGGACGCAAGCGCCGCTGTCGTCGCGGCGTCCCAACTCGTGTCTGTTGGGAGTTTCCGACGCTTGGCCGGCCGCAACGCGAGCGAGAGCAGAGCAGGGGTCTGCCGCAATCCACGTCCGCCGCTGCGATGCCGCCAGGATCGCGACGTACCACCCAATTACAGAATCGCGACGTCACTATAGTCGCCGACAGAACCAAAGCGGCAGGGGATGTCTTTCGAACGTAGCCAGAAATCGTAGAGGGGACAACAACGAAGACGCGGGAGAAACATTTGACTGGTCCGAGAAGCATTTTGAGGGACCTTAGAACATGGATGTGGGCTCGAGACACTAACCCCATGTACGTTTGTGATATAACGACAATGCGGAAACACTAGTTATCCAACAAAGCATGCAGAGACCTTCTGCTCTCGGTAAATCGGGTTGTTGCAGTACACGTGCAATATACAACATTTCTCCAAGCGAGCGTGCTCGTTTATTGAGGGTGAGATGATTTCAAATATGTTTCCCTTTAAATTCGATCATCTGTTCGTAAAACTTGCGATGTCAAAAGCCTAAAATCTACCCAAGAAAAAAAAATATATATATATATATATCTAATCCTTTTTTTTTTTTTTTTGTGCGACAACAAATAATTTACAACGATCCGCGACGGGACTGCCGGGAGGTGGGCTTCCCCGAAGGACAACGTTGTCAAGCGGGAAAACGACCTTCGCGGGGTGACTCTGGGGCTGGGTAACCGGCTACATTGACTGAAAAAGACGGTGAGGCTAATCTTGCCGACTTGTCTTAACAAAATTCTCTTTACTCGTGAACGGGCGCAAGAAAGAGAAAAAAAGAATATCAGTCAAAATATCTGGCAAGTCAAGATATTATACGAAGTGTACACAACCGAGTCAAAAGCTCCCGCTCGATTGACTCACTGGATTCCTTGTCTCGACGTACCGCTTGACTCGCCATTAACTCGTTGGGCATTTCGACTCGTTGAACCTCTGGAATCGTAGAACTTTTGAACTGATTGGACCTCTTGGCATATTGAACGTTTTGACACGTTGGACCTTTCGGCTCGTTGATGAAAGCTGTAGAGGTCCTTGAATTCGAACAAACGGTAAACGTTGTAACGTAGACACTTTAAAAATTATGTATCTTAAGTTTTATTGCGATCTTATTACTAGAAGCGTCATAATAGCCAAGTAAAATTTCGACAGTAGACCCGCCCGTTGCGGCGCGCCGACGGTAGGAAAGCGCGAGAGCGGAGAGAAAAACTAGCCAAAGTGACGTCATGAGCGGGGTCACAAAACCCCTGCTCGCCCATTAAGCTCGCTCGGGGATGCCGTCGATGACGTCACGACTCTCTGGGCAGACAAAAAGCGGCATATGGGATCGCCGCACGCCCGGCGGTAACGCTGTGTGCTTACATGACTTGTTAGTCTGGCGTTAAAAGCTCACACTCCTTCTCTGTTTGGTTTCAACAACGACTGACTTCAAACTTGAAAACTTTATTATGGCAACTCAAGCACTTAAAAGGTATTTAAACAAGATTCAAAAAGGTGTTTTTTTTTTGTTGATACAAGTTTTAACTAGGAAAACATCCTCTTCATACACCCGTTAGTGATCAGTGCACGACGTTTTCTCACAGCGGCCGCGAAGAGAAACATACGTAACGTAGGAAAGTGTCAAAAACAAATAAAAAAAAAGCATATAAAATGCTTGCCGAACAAAAAAAAAAAAGTATCTCCGCTTTTCTTTGCGTTGTCGCGTTTGTACGTATGCTATCTTAATCACAGTTGGCGAGAACACGAGCAATGCATGGCTGATGATGATCATCTTGCGAGTACTATCAGAGCCCTCTAACGGCACGGTGCGCAATTGTAACTGCAGCGATGTAGAAGCGCTGTAGTTGCGCACCGGGACGCTAGATGGCTCTGACTGGCGGCATAGGTCCAGGGACCCGTATAGGGCGGAAGGTATGAGCACCCGGTTGCTTAGAGGCGCCTACGTCGTACGGATCGTACATAGCTTTTAAGAATAAAGCTCTAAATATATAACTCTTTGTTAAATAAATATTAGGATAAACAAACACTGGCTAGGTGGCACAAGCCGCCGCCCGATTCAAAGGGTTCAGCCTCATCCATCCATCCAGCCACATGTCCTCGTGTTCCCGCTAACTGTGATCAAGGTAAGACATCATCGAGTCATCTGGGTTTGGCACACATAGTGACAACGCTGACCTTTATTGTATTTATGCTTGACAATACTTTTTTTGTTACAGTAAAAGATGCAGAATCTGAAAAACGGAAGGAATAAGAAAAAAAAAGGGGGGGGGGAAGAAAGGAGATTATTTTCCAATATTGTTTCGCAGAAGTTCCAACCGCTCGATAGTGCACGTCTGTATGTGTAGCAAATGCTTTGGCGACAAACTTTCCAATTTCTGAGATATATCTAGGGTTGTTGACCCCGACCCTCCCCCCCTTTACACACACACAGACACACACGCTTTTTCATTTTTTTTACGGCGACCAGGCTTTTAGAATTGAACGCGTAGCTCCATCAATGACGCTCGTAAGCTTTTCTTTTTTTTTATGTTTTTGCTTTCAGAGCACAAACTTTATCATTCACGCAGACACACACACAAACAAATACGCACGCGCGCTGTCATAACAAAAAGAAAACCGCTACAGCGCGAAAATGCATTTTTTTTTTTTATTTCGCGTTTGTTTCGAATCACTTGTACCAAGTCAAGCAACGGAGCGATCAAAGGGGCGCCAGCGCCGTCTGCCTGACCGCCTGACTCAGCGAATTAGTCATCAGCAAGAAAACAAATAACTCCCAACGAACCAAAGGTCACACTTTAAGAAAAAAAAAAACATGTTTTTTTTTTTTTAGAAAACCAACAAAAAAGCGATCACTTTTCAAACAACATCCCTACGAATCCGAATGATCAAAGAGGGTGCCGCCGCCACCGCAGTGGGAACATCCAATTAGCAAAAGCGCGGAAACACTTTTACACTAAGTCCACTCAAAAAACAATAAATAAATAAAGCTTTTTTAAAAAAAAAAGAAAAGCTTCTTGATCGCAACACTAGCCTCTCCATCGTCCAGCTCGCGAACGAAAAGGCTACATGAAAAACGGGCCCACAGGCACACACACATGCGCACATACACATACAGGCACACACACGCACATACCCCCCACACACACATGTAGATACACTCTACACACACGCGCGCACAGACACACGCACGCACTCCACGTGTGCTACAAGCTTGCGATCCATTTCGGGGCTAAAGTAAACGATCATTCAGCACGAGTGAGTGGCTCGAGAGACGATCGCCTCGCCTACGCAAATACACAGATTGGCGGCGGCCCCAAAAAAAGCGGCCGGCAGAAGAGAAGGGGAGATTCCGGCGGCACGCCCGGCCGCCTCAAAGGAAGACTCGAAAACAAGCCGCCCGGAGCCGTCCCCGAGGATTCTATACAAAGGGGGTCCCCTTCCAGGAAGAGAAACACAGATCATCGCGCCGCTCGCTTCGGAAAAACGTCGAAGAACGGCCGAGAAAAAAAAAAAAAAAAAAAAAAAAAGCGGCCAGTTTCCTTTCTTTCGCTCCAGTTTTGTATCTTCTGTGGTACTTTTGCGTGCGTTCACTTTGCCCTTTACTTCCGAAGGTGAATCCTTTATCCCATTTCAAAAGGCATACCGAAAATAATTACTACATTTATGTTTTTTTTTTTCTTTAATACGATATTCATAATTTAACATTTAATGCAAAACGCAAAAAAAAAATGTTATTGTAACTTGTTTTGTCAGCCACGCCAGAGGATGGCACGGAACTTTGAAAATACCTTACATCAGCCACATTTTCATTGTAATAGCAATTTAAAAAATCTTCAAAATTGATTTTTTTTTTTTTACTACTAAATTTATACGTTGCTTGGAATGCGTGTTTGAACGGTGCGCTTAGCGTCGACTATCCCACCCACTTATCAAAAGCGCGTCCCGAGGTGGCAAAAAATGACGTCACGGAAGCCGACGCGTGTTGTACACGTTGTCGGATGTCGCGACCCTGGCGGTTGGTCGTAGAAGTTCCCACCAGAAATTGACGAGCGAACGCGAGTGTCGCTGTCGTCGCGGCAACCCAACTCTTGACTGCGGAAGCTTCCGCGCACTGTCAATGCGCGGACTGCGACCTGACGCTGAACAGGCGTCTGCCAGATCCAGTTCAGCTGCTGGGACACCGCCAGGAAAAAAGCTGGCAACAGCACGGAACTTCTACGACGTCATCATGCGGAAATCGAGAGACCACAAAAATCCGAGGACGGGTCAGAAGTCTTGGATGGGGGTGTATTCTAGTAGCCGGAAGTAAACGAACCCACCTGACATTCGGAATTTCTTCATTCTCATATTGCGTAACGTTGGCCAAACACACACACACACACACACACAAACACACACGCGCACACGCGTACACGCGCACATATACACACACACACACACACACACAAAACAAATTGTGTCTGGGTCAACGAGGAATCGCCGTTTAGTTTTGGCGCGACCTTTAGTAAGGAAGTTAACAAAAATAGATAATCCCTACGACTGCGACGGCGGCCCTGCAGCAAAATACATTCAAATACTACGCCGAGCACACCCGAATCACGCCACCTCGCACACACGCCACTCAAAAGAAGGGCACGCGCCGTGCGTGACCACAGCGTACGGTGTCCCCAAAAAGAGGCCCAAAAACGTTCGGTATTTCCTCCGTTCCCCACTCCCATTGTTGTCCACCAGACTTCTTCCTAAACACCCCTTTGTCCCCCACGCTCCGCTGGACCTTACGACGCACCGTACAGACAACACTGCGAGCAATCTCGGCCAGTCCCGCGCCGCGTGGGTCCCACGTGACTCTGATAAGAGACGCAGCGACGCACGATCACGTGATGCGCTCGGAACGTCCGATTGGCTGGCGCGGCACGTAGCCATCCGGCGTGGTCCAACACGAAGTGAAACGGTCTATAACCACGCAAGTGGCGTCCCAGTGTCGGTGCCAACGAGGCGGTCTGTTGAGTCGACTTCCGTGTCTCTTTTTTGCGTCTCCACAAGTAGAAATCGATGCCGTATAAACTGCGTTAACCCCCTCGCAAGGCTGGCAGTGCGGTGGAAGCTACGAGCCCGTCGGGACCAATCGTACGTTCGATTTTTCGCCGCGTGATTACGCTCTTCACGCCCGTATACCCACGCGCAGAGAACGGGGTCGGAGTGATGGAAGGGAGGCGAGCTCGTAGTTTTCACAGCACTGTCAGCTCAAAGGTGAACACAAAACAGACGCAGTGTTTCCGACCCCTCCCCCCCCCCCCCCCCCCCAACCCCTTTCCCCCTTTTATTTCTCCTCAAGGCCGCCGACACTGTCGCGTGCACGAAAGAAGCAGATAGAGGAAATGGCAGCTCCCATTCCGCTTCCACTTTTGTTCGAATTCCCACTTTAACGTTTATCTATTCGTTCCGGTTTTTTCTTTTTTTTTTTTTTTGCGGTACTCTTACACTTTGTTTTATCGTTTACACACGTACACACTCGACTCGGATATTCGTCTGCTGACCCCCTTTTCTTTTGTTTTCATCTTTTTTCTTTCTTTCTCTTCTTCTATACATGCTTTGATCGCTGGAAGTATGGCTGGAACTTTCCTACCACATTCGGATGGACGAACGGATGGTAGTGGTTACACCTACTGTCGGTGAGAGGTAAAGACTGCCGGACAAACTCCCCGCGCAAAGCCCCCCACCCTTTCCATTAAGTAGAACGAAACGCTGGAGTGGAGGAGAGTTCCTCCTTTCCTCGTCTCTAGCGTTCGCTCTTCGAAAGTGGAAAGAGGTGTGGGCTTTGTGTATCTGTGTTTGTGTGTGTGTGAGTGGGGGGGGGGGGGGGGGGGGGTGAGCAGCTTGCCCGGCACTCTTAACCTGCTATCCAATATAGAGCTGCTTGCTACTAAATACGTTACACTTACACGAGGTTTCATCAAAAAAGTTTCCAGACTGATTTTGTAGCGTAAAAAGAGGGCGTAGCACAGGGATGCCCGTGCGGCAGTCGAAGGAAGGAACCTTTGTGCCTCTTAAAACCAAGGGGCGTCGCTCTGTGAACGTTTGGAGCTGGACTACACGAATATTTGTGACCACGTGCACGGTCACAATGGCGATTTTATTATAGACTGCAAACCACGAGCGAGAGGGAACATCCATTCTGCGTCAAACTCGGCAAATATAAAACAGAGAGCTGTGAAATGATTCGGCAGGCTTCTTGTGTCAAGAAGCGGTGAATTTCGCGAAGGGTTGTAACTGGCACTCGCGCTTCAGGTATACGACAGAATATCGCTGGAAGACGAAGAGCGGTATAGGGCGACCTCATCCGACCTCTCCTTGACTTCAGTGACGTTCTGCCACTCTTGAAGCTCAAGTGGCACTCAAAACACCTCGCACACCTCACTCCTTTTTTTTTTTTTACGTAGGCCTTCTAAATAATTGCAGAGGTCTGTTTTGTAGATTTGCCGAGTTTGACGTAAAATTGATGTTCGCTCTCGCTTTGGTTCGCAGTCTATGAAGAGATCGTCATTATGCTCGTGCACGTGGTGAAACAAACTCTTGTAGCGTACCTACAAATGTTCACAGAGCGACGCCTTTTCATAATGACACAAGAAGTTCCCTGCCTTCGACTCCTGAGCGCGCATCACTGTGCTGCCCTCTCTTTTTACGCTGCAAAATCAGTCTCGGAACTTTTTTTATTACACCTCGTTGTACATCGGAAGACTTGAACAGAACGGATTACAGAAACGCGTTTCTTGTGTAGTTTTCTTGGCTAAAAAAAAACCATTAACAACGTGTATTTTCGTTGTTTTTTTTTTTTTTTTTAGTAACGAGAAACGGTATGTACTTACTTCTGAAGAGGAATGTGTAAAACCATCGCCTCCTCTATACTGACAAAGCCTGGCAGATCGTCACGAGAAGCGGCCGCCGAAAGTGAAAAGGTGGAGCGGAAGACAACCGATGACAGAAGAGCCACGTGACTGGCGCCCCGCTGCGGCGAGACGCCGAAACACTTCTCCCGAGCGAACAAGTGTGTTTCGGGTCCTCGCCGCTGCAAAAAAAAACTGTGCGCTAACGTCCGGATTCCCCGAGAAATGGCTCGTTGATGCTCTGTGCTACCAGATCCTCGCGCTCCAAATCTGCGACCAGGCACTCTATGGCTCCGTCGTCGAACTTCCACGCTTTGTGAGTATAGAGGAGGCTGTGGTACAACGTAAGTTACCCTATTTGGTTATCGCCCCAGCTCGCTCCTGTGGCTTACACGCAAAAGAGCGCCAACAAGAAAATTAGAAACGTCACTCTAAAAAAAAAAGGGTATCACCTTACACCCTTTTGTCCCATATAATACACCCCAAAACTTCATTTCGACGTACAGCGCCCTATAGTCCAACAGACGGCCCCAAATTTTACGAGGGGCTTGATAACGGTGCGATATAACTTTTGAAATAGCTCAAGTACGTATCAAAGACCACATAAAGAAAACACTGAGTTTTTGCAGTAGTGCCAAGAAAACCCCGATTATTCTTTTTGTATTCAGTAACTCGTACATTAGCTATTCTACTAAGTTGTACCGCACGGCTATCAAGCCCCTCGTAAAATTTGGGGCCGTCTGTTCGACTATAGGGCGCTCTACGTCGAATTGAAGTTTTGGGGTGTATTATGTGGGACAAAGGGTGGAACGATACACCCTTTTTTTAGAGTGATGATACCCATAAATGCGTTAAAAAGCGAGGCGTTATTAACAGCACAAATCATTGGAAGGCGACTATACTCCTTCTCACCCTACGAGTGCGCGAGAGAAATTCCGATGTGGTTCTCTGTTGTGATAGCGTGCTATTCTATATTGGTGAAGTAAAGGTACATGGTATTCAGTTGCATAAACACTCATGCCATATATTTTGTAAGCGTCAACAGTTTGGAGAAGTTGGAGGGCGTGCAGGCAACACGGACATAGTCGTTTCGCCTTAGCCATAACAATCCAATCCAATCTTTGTGTACGTACGCGGACCCGTATCTCCCTTCCGCACGTGGTCCGTACATACGCTCCTGTGTCGAACACTCGATCCGACTCATCTTCACTTCTTAATGGCCACTAGTTCTGATCCCGGGTTCTCTTCGCCCCATCGCTTCCAGACGGTATTTAATCCCTTCGCTAGTCTTCAGTAGTAGCAAGAAAACGGAGCGGAGCCGCCGCCATGGAGGGCTCGAAAACCAGACGAAAGACTCGCCTCCGCATGACGCGTCTTGGCGCACTGATACGTATGACGGAGCAAACATACCACGTGGTTTCTAACAGGCACGTCATTGGACCCGGCGGCCTGCAGCATTGGGCTTAAGTCCACCGTAAGATACGAACCATTTAGAGCAAGGAGAAAGTAACTAGTGACTTTTGAGCTAAAGTAACGTGTTCCTTTTGAATCTCAGTAACGACTGACGCGCTTCGTTACTTTTCAGTCGAGTAACGATATTTAGTCGCTTTCTTTTTCTGTAGCATGTACATGTCTGAATAACGGCACTCCATTCCTGAATGTTCTTGTGGGCACGGCCATTTTGGTGTTTACTGTACTGTACCAAAATGGCAGCGCTCGAGTGGCAAGCGCTGGGAAGATGGATAGGACCGGCCCGACGCGTGCTCCTAAAAAGACACGACCCTAGCCAGAGATGATTTCTAAACAAGAGCCCGAGAAAAGGAATGGGACACATGCTCACTTGTCAAATGCCGTTATTCGTGTAAAAACTTACACAAAAAAAAACATAAAAACATTATATACAGATTCGGACGGGTCATTCAGAAAAGCATAACCTGACAAAAAAACTAAAGACAGAAAATGTTAACTGAACAATTTGGTGAGGCCAGATCCCAAAATGCCCCCCCCCCCACAAACACACACAAACAAACACACACACACAAACAAACAAAATGATGTTCGAAGATATTACCAACAGTCTCGCAGGGCCACAGGTTCTCAATCACCAAATATAGGAAAATGAAGAAACTACACTGAAGAGAGAGAAAATTTTAAAACAGGGTTGTTTACAGTCACTGCAAATGCACAAGGGCCCTCTTTCCCCTGCAGGAGGGTACACCATGACGAAAATAATCCCTGAAGAATAGGGACAAAGAACAAACACAATCACCGAGTTCACACTGGGCTAATAGGATTGTATTCTGCTATAGTTCTGATTTACTTGTGCAGTGTGCATACATCTGAATCTGCTGCGCTGCGAAGTTCTACAGAACAAACGCGTGATCAAAAATTGATAGATACCATAACCAACTAGCCCAAACCCAAGTCCAAGCTTTATTAATCTTTATTTCGAGTGCATATATCCAGAAACGCCGGATTTCGGTAGTGTTTTGCCTTTACTCCCAGCGTCTTGCAGAAACGGACGTTAAATTAATTGGATTTGATTTGATTATCAACGTCTTGGAAAGTGCGAGCAAGTGAAAGACAGCCATATCCAAGCCCGGCGCAAGTCCGAGCAAACATTTTGGTATAAATCCGATCCCCGCCCACTCGCCGGACCCGGGTTTTCGGGTAGGTACGGACCCTAGCTTGCCCCATCTAACTATAGGTGGCGCAAGCGACCTAGGCGACGTGCTTCCGTATTGTCGGTGTTGATACTCAGAGTTCTAAAGCGACACTAAAAACAATATGAGAAATAAAAAAAGACACTGCCTTTCCTTGTCTCACAGTGTTCGGTAGATTAATTTATTTATTTATATATTTATTTATTTATTTATATATACTGCAGCCCCGTTTGGGGCTATTGCATGGTGAGGACATATAATAAAAGGACGATCATAAAAAAAATTGATTTCGTATTTCTAAAACAATTATTTCTTCGTTTTTTTTTAACAATTGTTTTTTAAAGCAACTGGACATGGAAACGTTTCCACATTATTCAAGAGAGCGAGAGAGCAGAAATGACTTCACTATACCGCCCTCAGAGAAAACTGTCTATAACGTCAAGCGTGTCTCTTCTCATTCCCGCTATCGGGCGCGCGTCGCCACCCGTACTACCTGTTTATGGACCGCTTAATCGATCTCCGGTGAAATCCATAATCGGTTTCGACTGAGAATCGCTCAATACCGCGAGAGATATCTGAGTCGCGAGTTTCAAAAATGAAATCAGCCATTCAGATAAACTTCAGCGTCCATTCACATAAGTTGGGTTCGGCTCAGTAACGTACTTTCTTTCCGCTATTCACGGTGCAAACAAGCTGCCGCTGAAGCTGATGCGTCACGGGCTCAGGACAGACTAGGGCAGACCGTGCAGGTCTTGGATCCCCCCCTGCGACTCGTCAGCCCACTTTATGCTCTGCTTGGGTAACGCGCGGCAAAGCCGGTTTCACGCGTTGTGTTTATTTGGCGAAGCGATCTTTGTTGTAGGAAATTTTACCAAAGTTTGAAACCGCACGTGGCACGCGTAGTCGTGCCAACAAACACTTTTGGCACTGAGGTGTAGAAGCGCTTAAAGGGGCCATGAAACGATTTTCCTACTTCTTCCTCCTTAGCTTTAATTCTCAACTCAAATGCGAATTGTGAAATCACGTCGTCGTGACATTCTTCGGCACCGGTGCGATGACTCCTAGCTTCCACCGTGCTTTTTATGCACACCATAGAACTTGCCATTCCCCAGTGACGATAAGTTCCGTCTGGGCACTCATTGGCCACGAACGCGAATCCGAATATTCGTCGACGGATATTGGTGTTGACGAGCGCATACGTCCGAGTGACGCAGTTCTCGTGATGCGTGAGCTGGGCTCGGCTGACGTCAGGTTGGCACCGCTGACGCGCTTTGGGAACCGCGGATGTATCATAGTGAAAAGGTGGAGAGCTTTCGAAGGAAAGAAGGTACAAAATAGTCCGCTATGTTTTCAAATGTTCGTACCGAAAAGCTGGTTGTTGACTTTCTACCCTCTTTCTTTTGGCCAACTAAACGATATGCGATGAGTAAAGTCCCAATTTAAAATCATTTATCCCAGCCCAGAATTCGTTTCATGGCTCCTTTAGCGCTCGGATGGTGGTGTGCTGTTCTCTACCCCGGTACAAAAAGCTGGATGATGAAAATAGAATATCCTGCGCTTTATCCTATATATACTACAAACACCTACCACGGCGATTAGGGTGTATTTTTTTATTATGATTCGGACAAAATAAAACTAAGAAAGGAATGTGTCATCAAATTGAAAATAGTAAAGCAAAACTCGAGAACCTCTCGCGTGTGTAGTAAGGACTTCAGTGAAAGCGACTCCGTTCTCCGTATCCTGTATTCCAATGTGCTCTCTGAGTGCTAGTCTCTTATTAGTTCCGAGTTGATTCCTTTTTTGAATTTTATAAACCAGTAAATGAACATTTTCTCAAAATAACCTGGCAGGAAGAAGCAGTGGCTGGCATTCCGGAGTAGTTTCCAATTAAATCCCTGCTTATTCACCCGGTCGACGCGAAACGTGCGAGACCCCCTCGCGATCGAAGTCCTAAATCTATAGTGATTCGGTGACACTTCAGCGTACCAAAAGATGAGGTATACACCTTCTATGAGCTACTATCAGTTTGTATCTTCAATTTTGCAGGCCCAAATGCGCAAAATCCGTAATACGCTTCTCAGCGGATGGTTTTAAATGTGTAGATAATTCTTAGTAAAAATTTAATAGAAACGAATTAATCAACCGCATGAGTTTTCCGGCCATGTCTGACAATTTAAGAATATAGGAAACATTCCGCTGTTCTTTCGGGCAGAAGTCTCAATGTGACAAACTTCTTTGCCACGTATTCGATGCGGGAGGAGCTAAGCGTCAGTTGCTGAAGAGCATTTGCTGGTCAGAAACTGTTCAGTCAAACGTGGATAGAAGCGTCGGTATCGGCAAGCTGAAGGTAGCTAAAACAAGTGTGCGACGCTTTGCAAGACAACTGTGCGCGTGTGCACAGCTAAGACAGCACGTCATTTATACTCTGTCGAATGCAAAACCTTTTTCTACAACAGCCTGCACAAATCTGAAAAAAAAAAAGAATCAGAAAGGTTCTGAATAGCCTTGACGCACGCCACGCAAGCTCTAATTCTGAAGCTCCAGGCTTATTTTTCTCAACATTTTAAAGTTTCTTTTAAAATAAAAAGCAACTTCGAGGCGCGGTTATTCATTAGAAAGAGCACTCACAAACACGTCTTACGCGTTTCTTTAATAAATAAACCGGTTTTAATCGGCCCAGATCTGAACTAACATGGCTGCTCCGTGCTTTGACATAGCGCGTCGTCTGCTCGCATCCTACCGGCATCCGTCACAGGAGGGCGCCCGCGATGCCTTCTGCGGGCCGCCATCATTGTCTGCTGGGCTGTGGAACGCATTCGGAGCATGCGCTGTTGCTCCGCTGTGCGCTAGATCAGACGCTGCGCATGCGTCCACAGCTCAGTGACTAAGCATTTTTCGCCCAGGCGATTAGCGATGCAAAGGTCTACACGCGGTTTAAAGGGCCATACGCACATCAGCGTTTGAGCGCTGTGCGTTCCGGAGCGGCAAGCGGACGCGTTGCGTTGCGAAGAGCGCTTGCGCCAAGCTTGTACACACATTTGCGCTGACACGTAGTCAACACCAGTCAAGAGCCAATAAAAACGCGCTATCGTCGCTAGCGGCTCACCAATAGTAAGCGAAATCCACGGCAACATGGCGGCGCCCAGCGACAGCGCCGAAGTGTTCGATCTTGGGACAATCCCGCTGGCTTCCCCGACATTTCGTCGAACTTGAACATCGCAGCCTTGGGAAAACCAGTCCCCACTGCTCCCCAAAACAAAAAAAGCAAGCACTGCGAGCGGAACCGGATACGCCTCGCCGAGTCGGCCGAGTGGTGCGACCGAACACGTGACCCTCCTCTCCTCTCTCGGCTTCTGATTGGTCGAACGCACTGCAACGCTTCGGAAAGTTGAGCGAGTCTCTGCTCGCTTGCGTCGCGCTATCCGAGCCTTGCGAAAAGGCGCGCGTCGTACCGCAGGCGACAGCGCCTGGCCGCAAGACTCCGCAACGCACTCAAACGCGTTCGAACGCGAATGTGCGTATGGACCTTAAGAACACGTTCAAGCGCAGCCAACACCACGACCCGATGAGGTCAATAAAGAAGCGCCAAAAGTACACCGTCATGGTGCTCGTCGTTTTTTTACGCGTTCCCTCTCGTCGGCAAAGCCACTAACGTACAATGAATGCGCTGTGTGATCCTGCGCTTTTTTAATGCCAAATCATTAACAGTCCCATGGAGCGAAGCCGGCGTTGTTTGTAACTGTCTGTAGCAGCGAAACGACAGTTAAATTCCTATGGGCCAAAAGCACAGCAACGCAGATGCTTCGTCACGGTATACCCGTGGAGCCGGCGGAGTTCGCCGCGCCTGCGCAGTGGGCGAGCGTGACGTCACCGCCGGAGCGCCCTAGTGCGAAAGGGAAGACGTGACGCGTTGCTTCTAGGAATGCGGTGCGCGTAGGAATGCCTTTCGCATTCCTACACGTAAATAGTCTTAAGTGTTTCTGCCGAATTTTTTTTTTTGTGGATGATTGGTTTAGCCGGTGACAGCGAACGCAATAAAAAAAAAGACGAGCGCCGTGATGGTGCACGTTTTGGTGCTGATCAGTGATTGGCTTCGTCGGATCGCAGCCTTGGCTGCAGTCGGGCTTTACGTGAAACGGAGTGAGTCTGCTCCTTACTCGACTTGTGCTGAAATCCATATTCGGTTTCGGCTCAAAATAGGTCGGTGTATCGCCAGAGGTAATCAGCTGCGAGGTTCAAACATGAAATCAAACATGAGAATTAGGATGAACTACTAAAACCCCGAGAGTAGGGAGAAGGACGACGAAGAAGGAGAGGAAGAACAGGAGTCTCAAGAGAACAGGAGTCTTTGATTCTCAACTCAGAGGTCTCAGAGGAAGAGTCTCAACAGAACAGGAGTCTGAGACTTCTGTTCTTCCTCTCCTTCTTTGTCGTATTTCTCCCTATAGTCTCTGGCTGTTAGTTCATCGCGTTCGATCATCACCAACTTTTTTGCGCCCTCTCATTCTGTTTGTGCAAATTATCTCCAGTGTCCATTTAGATACATGTTAATTTCGGTTCAGTAACGTATTTTCCTTCAGTTATTCACGATGTATACGAGCGGACCGCCATTGCTGAAATGGCACAGTTTTGCTGTTACTATGGTCGGCGACAGGATAAGAGTTCGGGGAAAGCTCCTCCCAACCCTTTCCACATCAGCAGAGCGAACGCTACTGGAGAGGAGGCGACATCCTCTCCAGCGTTCGCTCCGCTAAAGTGGAAAGAAGTGTGTGTGGGGACCGACTAGTAGTAAAGCTCCTATATTGAAAGCGTGCGACAAAGACAGTGGCGCCACGGCGCGGCTCCCAGCAGAAACTATTTTGCATAGACCAAGGTCGGACTGGTATAGGCATCTTGCGCAGCAGCCCACCTTTCTATTGAATGTCAGCTTAAAGCGCGGTCCAAACCAACGCGTTTTTGTGCGCCCGTAGGTCGTGCGCTTCCCGGAAATTGCGTATTTCGTGAAGTCACGCTGATTCCTTGCTCCGTTCCGGGCGCGCATAAGAAAGTTGGATGATTTCAACTTTTTCTGAACGCGCACAAAAAGGCGCTGTGACGTAGTAGCGCGGTCCTCTCCCATATTTTCTCCCGGCCAATCGGGTGAGGGCACCAGTTCCGGCTCCGCGTTCCTTCGCTGTCGGGCGCATAGGCTCTCCGCTAGGGTGCCTACATGTTTCCGCTCCGCTTTAGGGTGGCGCCAACTTCTTGTTACCCTTTCCCAGATCCTCTCCCACCGCCATGTTTCCCCACTTCTTATTTCGCTAAACGTAAACAACGTTGAGTTTCTGTAGTCTCGACACACCGGGAACACTGTGAGGACACTTCCGTTTCCGTTCATAAGAGGAGTCGGAGGCTCAGCGGGATGGCTGGGGTCGTGGCTGTCGCTCTCTTTATTCGGGTGTTTTATACTTTGAAGTTGCGAGCAGGAAGTGTGCGTTGCTTTTATCGAAACGCGAGCTCTCGCGATAAAATGGAACGCAATAGACCGGCATTGAACGCCGAAACCTCACCGTCGGAACGGGAGCGGTGAGCTCTCCCTAGCTCGATCTAACGAGGATTAGCGGCGTAGTCCGAGCGCACGACCGGCGAGTGTGACAAAATGGTCGACGAAAACAGCGGAGGTTGCCATGGTAACGAGGTAGGCAACACTGGTTTGTCGGCAACAGGTATCAGAAACGTTGTCGCCACCCTAAACAGGGGAGCGGCGGAAACATGTAGGCACCATACTCTCCGCTCGCCCGAAAGCGGACCGTCCTAACCAACGCGCACGCTTGTGACTTAGAAAGCGCACCGGAAACAGCAAAAATGTCACGGAATTTCCGGGAAGCGCACGACTTTCGCGCGCACAAAAATTAAAGGGGCAGTGCAATGATTTTAATGTTGAAATAATTGGCAGTTTGCATTTTTTATATTGTTTATCAAGCCCAAGTGACCAAAAACGCGTTACCTTTCCCCGAAAAACTGCTATTCTGCTGCGTAATTGGAAAGCAAAAAACGAATTATTTGCCGATTTGCAGCCGCCTTCCGGGGTTACGGGAACCATAAAGACAACTTCTCAGAGGGATACGCGGAAGTGAACAAAACCTGTCCCCCTCCGCTGCTACACTCGCCGTCAGCCCCGTGGTGAACCGTCCTTTGTGTCGATCGCTCGCAGCGACCTTCGACGATGCTAATCCTTTAAAGGTCGACAATCGCGGAAGAAGCGGCTGGTCTCTGAAGAGAGGAACCAAGGGGTAACTACGTGAACCCCCAGAGTACGTCACTCGAAAGTCGACGTGGAGAGTTGAGAGGCACTTTGACCTTCGACTTGTTTCATTTTTTTTTTTTTTTTAAATAAGAACTAGCGTTTGCAGGAAAATACGGAGGGGCCGAGTGGGCTAACGCGTCTCAGCTCGGAGCGTGGAGCGAAAGCTTGCGCTGGGAACTTCCTGGGCTCGATCCCTGCCGTCCCCGCCCGTTTCGATCTGGGTGAGTTTCACGCGTTCGTGTAATCTCTACTGCGTGATGCACGTTCAAAACCCCAGGTTAGCGGTTGTACTGCACTGGCTAAATTTCTCATCTACAGCTAAGAGACCGATTACCCGTTGAGGCGCATCTCCATCAAGGCTGTATAAACATACAGAGCAAACCAATTTTTTTAAAGGAAATACGGTTTTCTGCTTTTCATTCTATTGGGCAGGAGATCGAACTATAGGGGGCGCTTTATCGAGCTTATTGTCCCCACAGCCCGGTGTTTACCAACACAGCATAACAAAGAAATTGAACCTGGCCGAGCACGGTCTGGGCACGAGCGCTTCGCTCTGACCAGTGCTTTGGTCGCACGAGGAGTGGCCTTCGAATCGTCATCTTCGATTTCTCGGATCAAAAACAAACAAGAAAATACGGTTTGTTGTCCCCACAGCTGAAGCGCACCGCTAGAGGCGTGACTGTTCGATCTCCTCCTCAATAGGTAGATTAATTTCCGCAGTTAATTGGCCGAAGTCTCAAAATTGTTCCCAGCCCCTTTAAGGGCTCATTCACACTGGAAGCGGATCCGCGTTCGCAAAGCGGTTGCGAACGCGGTTGTATAAGGATTCTGTACATTTGCACGCGCATTTGATGACATCAAATGCGCGTGCAATTGTACTAGATCTTTATACAACCGCGTTCGCAACCGCTTCGCGAACGCGGATCCGCTTCCAGTGTGAATGGGGGGTAAGACTCGTTCACACATATGCAACCGAGTAAAGGACCGTTCACATTCTTGCGACCGAGTAAGACCTAAAGAGACCAGACCGGTTTTTAAGCCTCTTGCGATCTCTTAGGACCAGCTCCGCTGCAGCGCATCCGGTCCTAAGAAGTCGCAAAAGGCTTAAAGGGGCAGTGCAACGATTTTCAGACTTTGGCCAATTAACTGTGGAAATTAATCTGCGTCACCTATGGAACGAAAAACCGAAAACCGCATTTTCTTGCGAGCGCTAGTTCTTATTAAAAAACAAATGAAACAAATCGAAGGTCGAAGTGCCTCTCAACTCTCCACGCCGACTTTCGAGTGACGTACTCTGGGGGTTTACGTGGTTTCCCCTTGGGCCCTCTCATCAGAGACCCCAGCCGCTTCCTCCGCGATTGTCGACTTTCAAAGGATTAGCCTCGTCGAAGGTCGCGGCGCGCGATGGACACAAAGGACGGATCGCCACGGGGCTGACGGCGAGTGTAGCAGCGGAGGGGGACAGGGTTTGTTGACTTCCGCGTACCCCCAGAGACGCTGTCATTTTAGTTCCCGTAGCCACCACAGGCGGCTGCAGATCGGCAATAATTCGATTTTTGCCTTGCGATTACGCAGCAGAATGGAGGTTTTTCGGAGAAAGGTGACGCGTTTTTGGTCACTTGGGCTTGGATGAACAATATAAAAAATGCAAACTGGCAATTCTTTCAACATTGAAACCGTTGCACCGCCCCTTTAAAAACCGGTCTGGTCTCTCTCGGTCTTACTCGGTCGCAAGAGTGTGAACGGCGCTTAAGACGGAGAGAGACCAGACCGAATTTTAAGCCTCTTGCGACGTCTTAGGACCGAATGCGCTGCAGCGGAGCTGGTCCTAAGACGTCGCAAGAGGCTTAAAAACCGGTCTGGTCTCTCTCAGTCTTACTCGGTTGCATATGTGTGAACGGTGCTTTACCCGAGTACAGCGCTATACAAAACGTTCGAAACCGCAGCCAGCGATAACTTTTTTTTATAACGCAAGAGCCAGAAATTTAAACCACAGATCCCTTTCATGCGCAGGCGGAAAGCGCCGCAATCATCCCAATCCCAGTATACGTCTATTCGGTCCGGCAGCGAGTGAAGTGCACTCTGATAGTAAGAGGAGCGAAAAACAAATATTCCTCACGCAGATATTATCAATTTCTGGCGCTTGTGAATGTCATCCCGTAGTGATTTCCGGACTGTCGAACACGTAGACGCTTTGTATAGAGCCGTCTTCCAGCGCAAAAAAAAAAAAAAAAAAAAGAACGAGACACACAGCGCGGTGTGTAGCCGTCGTTGTCGGTCACAACTGTCGGACATACGATTGGACCCAAGCTCCGAGCAACTCCTGCGGGTCGAATGAGGGAAAAATGCATTTTGAGCAACTCTGGACGGTGGGTGGGTTTCGAATGTCAAGCTGTCAAAGCTCTACTTAGGGAGCGAGATGGAGAAACACGGCCGCGGGAAGACGCAGACGCGGCCAGGACGCCGTGCACTCTAAAAAAAAAAAGGGTGTATCGTTACACCCTTTGTCCCGCATAATACACCCCAAAACTTCAGTTGGACGTACATCGCACTGACGGTCAATCTGACGGTACTAACTTTCACGAAGGGCTTGATAGCCGAGTGGTACAACTTATTAAAACAGTTAATGTACGTGTTACTGACTACAAAAAAATAATAATAATAATGATCGGAGTTTTCTTGGCCTACTGCAAAACTTTAATGTTTTGTTTCTGTGGTCTTTGATGCGTACTTTAGCTATTTAATGAGTTATATCGCACCGTTATCAAGCCCCTCGTAAAATTTGGGGCCGTCTGCTCGACTATAGTGCGCTGTACGTCGAAATGAAGTTTTGGGGCGTATTACATGGAACTAAAGGGTGTAAGGTGATACCCTTTTTTTTAGAGTGTGGACGCATTAGAATAAGACAGAGTGGGCAACGCATCACCATGCGACGTAACATGGACGCTGTCAATGGTGGCGCTGCCAATCAGCTGCCAAGCACTGACTGCCAAGTTATGCCAAGGCAGAGGGGCGCGCCCTCTTTGCGGAGGGCAAGTTCGCCTGCTTCTTGCACAGGCGTTGTGATGGTGTCACAACGCCAAACGCTTATTGGCTGATTGAAAAAAAAAAAAAACAATTGAGGCCTACCCACTATCCTTTCAATCAAAGCCAACCAGAGCTCGGTGTCGTTCTGACGTCTACGCAACTCCTTCGCAAGCAGACGACTTGCTCTCCGCATAACTGTCGCACGGACCCAAAACGGCGCGCGAACCTCTTTTCCCCAGGCCTGTTCCTCCTCCCTATATGGGGGGGGGGGGGGGGGGGGGAGGGGGGGGGGGGCATTGCCTAGAAGACAAAGCCGTACTGCTGACATTTTTGCGACACCAGGGAAGGCCAACGCTGGACATAGATTGGAAAGGAATGCTGCGTCAGCGCTCGACTACGAGTCAACTTTCAGCCGAACGTTGGCGCAATCGTCATGTCCATTCTGTGACCAGAGTTGGCCTTCCCTGATGACGACATCTTATTCAGCACTATGCATTTGTTATTTAAGAGGGGTTGGGGGGGCGGGCGGCCTTTCTCTCCATTTTTGCCCTGCCGGCAGACGACGACATTTTTGAGCGTGGCCGTGCAACACCCGCCGAATTATCAACGTCACCTAAAGTCTAAAGAGGCAAACGCGGGTCAGGGATTAGACACGAGTATACTGTTCGGCAGAGACTCGTCTCCAATCGGCGACGACACGACTCTCGTCCGAACGTTGCCGCAGCCCTCGTCACTTTCCCCTCCCGGCGCGCTCAAAAATGGCGTCGCCTACCGGGAGATGGAAAAGAGAAGTTCTTGGGAGGGCGAGGGTGTCGGCAAGAAGGAAAACTGAGTACAATGGTTCGCGTTTCTTTCAGTATAAAGTTAAACCAGCACGCTATTCACAAACAGGTCAGCGTTTGCCCGCATCAGGTATGGCCAGTGCGAGAGCGTGGACGCCGATTTCACGTGAAGTGAAGCGTCTGCGCATGAGGCGAGCCGACAGCAGCACAACCGCTGCTTCGTGACGTCAAAGCCGCGTGATGGCGTACAGAGAGGCTTTAGTTGTCAGCGAAAACAACATACAGCCACAGTAAATGGAAGCCAGCTGGTTAAAGATAAGCCAACCTAGTGGCGACTTCATCCACTCCAGATAAAAACAAGTAGACGTAACAAAAACTGCAAATAGAAAAAAAACAACAGCGCAAATGAAAACGAGCGCTAGAACAACATGGAGTTGTAACAAAACGTAGCAGGAACTCGGCCCGCCCAGCTGCGGTACAGACGTGGAACACAGTGAGCTGCAGGTTGATGCTGTATCGCTCTAAAAAGTCCCCAAGGACGGGCTCCTGTTTGTCGACAGGTGCAGCCTATCAGCGGCTTCCGTCCGGGCAGTTGAACGTAAAACGCAAGGCCAAGGACACAAAATAATTGCCTTTCAGAACGCACTAAAGGCCGCGTGCGCAAAGCGCTGGATTAAATTCTGTTCGCTATGCAGGTACCGCTAAAGTGGTGCCTGTAAAGTTTCTCTCCGCGGATTGCAACGCCGAATACTTTACTATAGGGAATGAATGCATTTTACTCCGACAAAGACCAATGGCCCTGGAGCTGACAGCTTTTGCGTAGTTAGAACGGCTGGACGCGCGCAGCAATAGCATCGCGGACAGCCTTCGAGACATTGGAGACGGCCGTTTCTGCCATCTCGGCATATCCGGTATCTCGGCGGGTTCACGCGCACGCGTTCTCTCGGACGCGGTCTGTTCACGCTGGTAGGGGAGGATTTGGCGCTGTACGCGCGCTGCCTATAGTGCAAATGAGTGAAGGGGCAGTCCCACAAAGAAAGGACACGTCCCATTCAGTGTTTGCAGACTATGATGTATAACCAGCCGCTGCTCAAGGTGCATGACGGCAGGCGCTTGAACCAGAAACGGGGGAGCGTCGCCGCAAATGTGCCACGTTGACGGCGGCGCGTCGGCACCACTAAAGTCACTGGATCCTGGGAAAGTAGCTCCATTGCCTTCCCTACCTGCTAACCGGACACAGAATTATGCTAACATTTACGGGACCAAACCTCGCAAGGGAATTCAGTTGCCATTTCGGTTCGTTCAAATCTTTGAAAGGGTCATCTTAATTGAAGCAGTCGTACCAAGATTGCTACGGAGCATCATCGTATACTGAGAGCGTTCCTCGCCAATATGAGCGTCTTTGGTACTGTGCGTGTATCTATCTTATCAACCCCGCTTATCTCCTCAGATCTCTGACAATGATATCATTCTTCTAGCGTATTTCGAAGACAGGAAATTTATCTTTCAATGCCTCCAACCACCGACGCCGCATGGTGTTGGGGCGGTGCGGAGATGTGCGCTTGTTTCGCCGCTGTGTCGATAACAAAATCTTGGTATTCGATAAATGTATTTACAAAGCAACCTGCCCCCGGGAATTCGAATCGGCTCACCAAGAACGGAGAGGTCACGGAGAAACATGCTCATTCCATGAACCGAAATGGCGACCCCACGGGAAGCTCGGCGCTACTCTCCAGGATCCAGCGACTTTAGCCACCACTACAGACCAAGAGGAGGGCGAGCGGAAACGGTGGCGCGTCGTAGCGCAGACAGACAGGAGTGCAGCAGCGGTCAGCGTTCGACTGCGCCTCCTGTCCAATCAAAGCCAATCAAAGGACTCGCGTTCAATTTCCAAGTTGAAGCCGTCTCCCAGCGTGATGACGTTATGTCGAGCTAGGGGAGAATGTTGGCAGGCTTTGACTATTCAATAAACGCTGTTGGGCAAGCGAAAACATTGCTCCGCTCTTCAAAAAAAGAACGGAGTCCTGCGCTGTATAGACGATTGCAACCAGGGTACCTGGCCGCCGCCATGTTTCTGCTCGTGCAGGCAAGTACGTGCAATTGCCAGCTGCCAAAGCTACGTTCACGCGCACGCTGCACATGCTTGCACGCATGGGGCACCAGTAAGACGCCATGCTTGCAATTGTCTATGCGCAAGCGGTCACGCGGCCAACAACAAGTCAGTGCATGATTGTAACAAAACAAACGAAAGACACAAAAAATAAAAAAAAGTCTACGGCTTCGATGCAATCAGGCGACACAACCGCGGGTTCATCGAACTTGCAACGGGAGTCTATTTCCATGCCATAATGAGGCAGAAATAATACATTGCGCGGCGCAGCACGTAGACCCATGTGACAGCTTGATTCACAGATGTCTCCCCCCCCCCCCCCTTTCCTGCTGACTGTCCGACAACTGTCATGTTCGTGTGCCTTTGCAGTTTGTCTCTCGACCCACCTTTGTCGCCGTATAGTGAGAACATTTCAGTCGCTTTAAAGAAGTCGCAGCCAATCTGGCCATACATCATACGAAAGACAGCCAAGACACTCTTTGATGCGTATTCTCTTCTGGTATGACTGTCTAGTCACATTGGCCATAAAAAAACCCGTCTGTTTACATGTTCGAATTACACTTAGGTATGAAACAAGCATGCTTCTTAGATCTTGGAGACGCTTACGCACATAATTTTGTCAACATGTCTGCGGCGTATATCGTATATTTCGTATGATGTACATGAGAAGTCTGTGTGACTGGAGCTTAAAGCTTAGCTGAGTGACGCGGGCTTAAGAACGTAAGACGAAACATCTGAAAGAAATACCTCACAATAACACACGACGTGTACTGCTTGTTGCTTCGCAGTGGTGTTGCGCAGATCAACGTGGTACGCAGACTCTCCTGCCTCTTCCGCGACTGAGACGAGTCGCGGAAGAGGACGCCAACCGTATACTTCGAGCTGTCGCCGGGCTTGGTGTCGTCTTTATGTGAAGAAGATTCCTTCTAACTTCCTGTTTTCCAGACTTATTAAAATTGGTGCTCTCAGTTTAAGTTGAAAGAGTACACACACGACGAAGAAACTTCTCAATACGCACGCCGAACGAAAAAGACTCGCGTTATATGACGTCACGTCGCCCGACCCACTGACGTCACCAAAAACGCCTCCTCCTCCTGGCGCTCAGCCCGGGGCCTCAGTAAAGCCCTCGACGGCTTTAAAAGCCCAATCACGCTAAAAGGGCGGCGCCGTGGCCAATCAGCCATATACCAAAGGCCACGACGGGAACCGCGCAAAGGGAAACGTGGCCTGTGTCGCTGCTAATAGAAAGAAATTCGCATTGGCGCCGGCCAGGGGTTGGGGGTGCTGGGGCGGCGGGAAGAAAGAAAATGCTGCGTGGTATATTTCTATTCCGTTCAGCTCTAAGCGGACAGTGCAGTGCGAGCTACACGCTCGCCGGACTAATCAACCGCCTTCCTTTCATCACGTGGCCCTCCTCTCGGAGCGTGGGTATCGGAGGGAGCGGGATCACGTGGAACAAGACAGACGTACCACTGCTCCAACGAGCACGTAGCTTCCACCGCACTGTCAGCTGAGGTGTGAACGGAGCATAGTCACCCTATTCCGAATGGGGATGGGAAAGGAGGGCGAACAGTAATCGGATTGTACCAGGACACACGCCAGCCACTCCCCCACCGCGCTCTTGCATGCAGCAGAGAGTCCTTCCCGCGAATAAACCATGAGCATTCGGGAGTCGGGGGATGCTGATGGTCTTTGCGCGTCTAGTGTTTCCCTCGAGATAAGGGTGGGAGGGCACTGGCGGCGCGAGGGATGTTCGGGATGCTGGGGAGGCGTCCGCGCGTAACCTTAGCCGAGAAGATTCTCCGGTCAAGTGGTGGCAACTGATTGCTGAGAGAGAAGCGCACAGAACGTTTGCTGGTCGAATGGATAGGAGTCGCGTCTTGCGCTCATTTGGGAAGTTATCGGTCCGCTACACGCTTCTGGTAATTGTGTTATGTGAACGTTTGAGCGGCTGGAAGTTAGTCGTCGCAATGGGTGTCTGTCGTTTCCGCTGCAGATAAGAAATTTAGCCAGTGCGGTAACACTGCTAACCTGGTGCCTGTAGCGTGCACCACACAGTAGTGCAGTAGTGAATACAGGAAGACACGCCGGTAAGATGCTCATTCAGATCGAAACAGGAAAGGGTGGGGATTAAACCCAGGACCTCTTATTGAAA
This sequence comes from Ixodes persulcatus, assembly GCA_013358835.2. NCBI lineage: Eukaryota > Metazoa > Arthropoda > Arachnida > Ixodida > Ixodidae > Ixodes > Ixodes persulcatus. Next base: position 385,964 of record JABSTQ010010059.1, on the reverse strand, counting down.
TACACTGAAAAAAAAAAAAATATAAGCTACTGTCGTGTGTGTTTTTACACAACAAAGCTTCAATGAATACCAGAAAAAAAAAATTACAACCAATGATCTTTCATTAAATATCGTAATAATCCAGGATAAACTGAAAAATGCGAGGGTTAAGAAAAAAAATATTTTGCGGAATCGCTGAGTGGTAGAAAGAATTGAGCTCGAGTTTGGAGCCTTGGCTTTGCTACAACGTACGTCAAGGTAAAACGATGTAGAAATAAAAATAATAAAAAAATTACTACGTCGGCATACGCGCTTCATTTTTTTTTTTTTTGTAGTGGTGCGGGAATCATTGTTTGATTCTAATAACGCTGCGTCATTCATAGCCTCAGCACTGCCAGAAATCGCCGCAACAACCGGCTCTCTTTGCAGAGCTGAAGCCAGGAATGACAACCGTGCTATTCGATCCGTAGCAGTCTTCGCACAGCCCTGCGTTTTTGCAGTAGACTTTGTGACGGCGTCTATAGTCGGTGACATTTTAAGAGTTTAAGGGAAGCTCCTTTTACCTCTTTCCATTTTAGCAGAACGAACGTGGAGAGAAGACGACCTCCTCTCCAGCGTTCGTTCTGCTAAAGGGGAAAGAAATGGGAGGAGCCTTCCCCTGAACTCTTGACCTGTTACCGACAATACTCCGTTCACGCTTAAATAAGCTGAGACTAGAAGCTCCGCCTTCAGCGCGAGCTTTCTTCATTTTCTAGCACAAGTGTGAACGCGCAGGCACGCGCATTCAGAGCACTGCGGAAGTCAGCGAGTTCGCGCTCAAGGCGGACCTCGCTGGCTTCCGCACACACACACACAAACCTCCTGCACCAAATGCAGGAGCAGGAGATAAAACTAAGCCCCATATGTATGGGGCAGTAATAATACTATACAAACTAAATCGATGATTCTATACAGGAAGTGGAGAAGCCATCGTGTACCGACTCGTGGTCGCGTCGATAGCGCACAGTAACCAGAAGAACGTTGTCCACGTACTAAGAAGCAAGCTTTCGTTGAGATGTATGACCAGCTTCCCAAAGCCGCAATCTAAAAAATAAATCTACATCGTTTTCTAAAACGACTGGGTAAGCGCTCGTAAACGAGAAAAAAAAAATCGAAAGAAAGCCGGCAAGACGTATTAACGCAACAGTCAAAACCGTTGATCGATCACATCGAACGAAACAGATCCACAACGCACCCGTAAAGAAACAAAATCCGTATACACTTTCAATCGCACCGCCGTCCATTCATTCGCACAAACGGGTCCCATTTCTCAACGCACAACCGTCGTCCAATTCAAACCCCTTCCGCTACGCAAACATTAGTCATATCTAAGAGACAGCTAGCTCTTCAGACACCACCACTCCCTCGTTGTTATCTCGATTTTCTATTTTTTATTAAACGAGAGTTGGACACGTTTTGACAGAGAATGGCGGCTTGAAACGAAGGTAGGTAGAAAATCATCGCGCTAAAACAGACGGCAAAGCGAACCAATTAACCCAGCACGAACGACTGTACATCACCGATGGACCGCAGCGGACGGACCCGAGCACGATGCCGAACGTCCTTCGAAGCTTTGATTGGACACGAGGTTCACCCGAAGGCTGACCCAGCGCTCGCGTCCCAATCAGCGTCTACGCCCGATCTCGCTGTGATGACGTCAAAGGGGCGCAATGAGCTTCGAATATTCTAGGTGGGGTTGGTCACTGAGCCCCCTCCTGAACGTCACGTGACACTCGCATGGCGTTGGTTGGCTTCGCTGGCCCGCAGCGTCCTTTTGTGGTCCATCGTGTAGTGCGAGACGGAGTATAGGGCATATATATACTCTTCTGAACAGATGACATATCGCCGAAAGCAGCGGGCTGCACGACTCCCTTGGAGATCTAATCGCGGCGGTGTGCGCATACGGGTGCCCGTCCGTCAATTTCGCTCCTCATATGGATCTCTCCTCTTCCGCAGTGATCACGGCGTAGCTTCAATTTCAAGAGCGAAACTCGTTTGGACAATTCCCGCGTGCGACGTGCGTGGAATACGAAATGTCCGTCCAATCTTGCCGTCCGCCGATGACCCACAAATGGGCCTGGAATTATTCTTACAATGGAAAAAGCGATTATTCCTCGTAAAGACAGTGTGTTGATTGAGTTTGATTTCCCAAGTACCGCGAGACATTCCGGGTACAGTCATACACGCTCCTCAAAAGTTGCAGGCCTAAATACCTGCACGTGATGGCGCAAGTCTGCCTGCGTGTTCTCTCGGCGTGATGCCCGAGTCCAACTACAGCCACAAAAACAGAAACAACCGACACCGACAAGCCCTGCACGCGCATGTATCTTTGGTAGGCTCGCAATCACTCGTGCCGCGTTCGTGCTTACTTCACGAGGACCGGGAGGACTGCAAGCCTGCCAAAGATATATCTCCGCGTGCACCCGCTGCACGGGCTTGAGGTTTGTCGGTGTCGGTTGTCTCTGTTTGTCGCTCTAGTGGGACTCGGCCATAAGCGGGTACGAGAGAACTCGACGCACTCGAGCCCACTCAAAGGCAAATGTGTGAACTAGCCTCGAAAGCACAAAGATCCGAGTACCAATACACAGTCGCTGTGCAGCCGCACCAACAGGTCTTGTATACCTAGCAGAGTTGGCAATAACCCGCCGTTTTCACACGGGGCAACTCGATCCATCATCGTGCGGAAGCCGAGTAAGCGCGTTCGTTTCCGCAACGTACGTTCGCCCCTTCTCCCTATTAATAAGTCGGGGGATGTTTTTAATAAAGACGCCGGTTCCCCTTCTCGAGTTCCCGCGCCACTGCCGCTCCGGTTGCGTGTCTGGCAAAAAATGTGCGTTATTACTCGGACGGCGGGATCGCCCGATCGTAACACGAGAGCGCCGCGACGTGCATGTAGAGCCGGAGAGGTAAAAGAAATCAATACGCGGAGCCGCACCTTATTTGCATCGTCCGCGAAAAAACAAATAAAACAGAAACAAGGCACCGATGCAGGAATCGGTGAAAGCTTGGTGCGGCTGTCCAGCGCGCGCTTTCGGAACCCCGAACAAAAAAAAAAAGCAACAACAAAAAACACAGAAATTATATATATATATATGTAAAATCGTCCTTCCAGAGGCTTCAGAGTTAAAGCCGACGTTTTGTTATCAGTAGGGTTCTGTGTTTTCGGTGTTTATTTTTTTTTTCCGCTGTCCTTTTTTACACAGATTGGGTGTTTTTTGGAATAAATTGGTTATAACTTATAACTTAACCAATTTACACGAAAAACACCGAATCTGTGGACAAAAATAACCTGCCCCCAAAACACCCCCAAATTTAAAAGAAAAAAATACCGAAAACAGGGAGCCCTAATTATAACTTACAACTCGGGTTCAGTGTTGTGGAGAAATTTCGATGAACTTTGAAAATTAACCCCCCAGACGGTTTTATCAAAATCGAGAAAAACCGAAAAAGCCCCTAATATAACAGATCTCACCAAGCGTTCGGCGCATGCGTAACGCCGCCATAACTTTAGTTCCCAGGAGCCAGCTGACGGCAGCGCACGAGACGACTCATGCCGTCTCGTGCTCTGCATGCACGCGCACAGCTCCGGCCAGGTCATTGCACATGCAGGGAGACTAAAGTTTCCACGATGCATCGCGGAAGCGGTGGTGGCGCACTTCCAACTTTCGGGGTCATTCCTTGGGATAAAAAAGTTTTCAAGGAAATATCAAAATTCTAATCGATGTGCCTTCTATGATACCCAGGCAATTACAGTCCTCGAAAACATTGCGATCTTTTGTGAAGAACATCAGAAATCGACGCTTGTGTGAACGTATATTCCCATAAAATTCAATGCAAAAAATTAATAAAATCGCAAAGCCGTGGAATAAAAAGTTCAAAAGTTTAATTACTGCTTATCGATATGATACGACTCTCATCTAAAATATTCCCGAAGAACAATGCGATGTTTCTTGTTGTCCGGTTGAAATTCTTATTTTAGAAAATGAGCCGAGGCGCTGATATCCAAGAAAGCTGGGGATGTCTACAGCTAAGCTAGCTGGTGAGATCGGTCTATATTGGAGCTGTTGCTGAATGAGGAGATCCCGATGCTTCACAGGAAAAAAATGTTTATCATGCAGCTTTGTTATCTAGGACTAGGAACAGGACCCTCCCCGTCTGCGAGGCCACTTCCTTAAGAAACCACACTCCTTTATCTCGCTTCCATCTCGTAGCGGTACCGGGACGTTTTCCTAAGTGTTCGGGTCGCGCGCGTGTTCTTTCGGAATTTAGGGAAATCCATTCCCGCGTCCCATAGTTTCTTCAACACAAACCCTATATAAACGGCGATATTTAATGGCATCAAAGATTGACACCGAAAAACACCGAATAAGTGAGGAAAATACACACCGAAAAACACACACACACACCAGAATTCGAAGAAAAATACACCCCGAAAACACGGAACCCTATACTCCGTTTCACCTTATGTTGTACCGCAACGAAGGCTAGAAGCGCGAGCTCACAGCGTAGGCAGCTGCCCTTATTGCACGAGAGCTTGTGCCGCCGAGATGTGCCCTAAAGCAAGGAGCTCCCGCTTGTAGCCTTTCCTGCGGTACAACACAAGGTGAAACAGAGTATAGTTATAACTAGGGCTTCGTGCCTTGGGCGTTTATTTTTCTTCAAAATTAGGTTTGATTGTATGTCTGTGTTTGTAAGTGTGCGTGTGGGTGCGCGTCTGTGTTCTTTTTCCTTTCTCCAGGTTCGGTGTTTTTTTGTTTTTTTTTAAGTCTGTTTTTGGCATCGGCCAAAAAATCACGACGTTTATCAGGGATCATATTGAAGAATGCAGAACGATAGACGGCCGTTTGATTATTCGAACCTGCTAATACACATGCACCTAACTCGAGAACATAGAAACCGTTCCGGTACCGGTAAGATAATATAACAGGACAAGGGGCCTGATTCCCGAAGGAACAAGTGACCTCTTCGAAAATTCAATGGGGACTTTAGTAGGCCGTTCCGACAACTCTGATAACGGTACCCAATACTTCGCCGCCGCCTTTGTGCATCCATCATAACGTTATCGAATATCGGGGGTATCGGAACGATCTACTAAAACTCTTTAATCTACTAAAACTCCCTAGCAATACCCGATAACGATACGATGCATGCAGTCTTCTACGCGTTACTGAACAAAAGTAACCTAACCGATTACAGTTACGATTACCTTATTGAAAAAATGTAACTGATTACAGTAATTAATTACTGCATCACAAAAGTAATTGAAAAATTACCAGAAAGTAAATGATTACCTTTCACGCTACTTCAACGTTTTATGGCGAAATCAAGAATGCATACACGGGGTCAAAGTGGTTACATTTTGTTCCTTTTTTGTCATTCACACCTCGTTATGCCCGAGTCCCACTAGAGCGACAAACAGATACGACAGGCACCGACAAGCCTCAAACCTATGCATCATACCATAGCCTCCTCTTTACTGACAATGCCTGGCAGACCGCCACGAGACGCGGCCGCCGAAAGTGAAAAGGTAGAGCGGCAGACAACGGATGACAGGAGAGGCATGTAACGTGCGCCCCGCTGCGGCGACACGTCGAAACACACTTCTCCCGAGCGATGAAATATCCGCTCGTGCTTCTCGCGTTCCTCGGGCTACCGCTTCTTTTCTCGTCGGGTTTGAAAACCATGTTTCGGGTCCTCGCCGCTGCAAAAGCTGTGCGCTGACTACAGGCTCCCCGAGAAACGCTCTGTGCTACCAGATCCTCGCGCTACAAATCTGCGACCGGGCACTCTATGGCTCCGCCGTCAAACTGCGAGGCTTCGCTTTGTGAGTATAGAGCGAGCTATGCTCAAACCCACGCATCATACACGCGAAGGTATCTTTGGCAGGCTTGCAACCCGCTCCTGCCCACTTCACGAGCATCGAGACTGCAAGCTATGCGAAAGTATAGGAAGTATTCACTGGCGGCCATAGCTGCGTGCGCGACTGCTGAGCCAGTGCTGATGGTGAGCTTCCACAGTTCTTTTGTAACGTGCATTCCGCACCCTCAAGATTGCCGGCCTTAGCAGCCTATTAATGTGAGCTCGTTCTGAGCATGCGCTCTAAACAGCACCCACAAATATGTCGCCCAGTGAATACTCCTCATACCATCGTGTGCATGCTGCACGTGTTTGAGCCATGGTTTGAGGCACGACCAGCGTGGTTTGAGGCCTGTCGGTGTTTTTTGTTTCTGTTTGTCGCTCTAGTTGGACTCGGGCATCAAGTTTCAACAGCAGTTGTCGTTCCAAGTTCTCGTCAGTCATCTTGCCACGTTTCCCGGTGAAGATATCTGCCGCGACGCTAAAGACCCTCTCGACGGATGCGCTTGAGGGAAGAGCGATGTTGTAGCGCACAAACGCTTTTCGTACCAGTTCGTGGTTGCGCAGTTCTAAGAGGGAACGCTTCCGAGACATTTAGGAAGCGATGCGCTTCACTGTTGCGAGGCACTCTCGACAACTCGACAGTCAAAACGTCGCCGAGCGCGTTGATATCCTAATCCTTCTAGCATCTTAATATACCTTTTTTTAATTGTTCGAATGTTGATTGATTGATTGAACATGTTTATTAATAAAAAAACAAGTAAATTGTAAACAAGTTCGAATGTTAAAAAAAAAAGAACCCAACGTTGCTGCAACGTAGATGTGTGACGCGTCGCACGGGCAGACAGAGCGATTTTCACAAAAAACAAACAAACAAACAACTCAATTCAATAGCTTTTCTTCTTTCGAAAATTGATTACTTATAATTGATTACTGAAAATTGTAATTCAATTACAGCAAACGTTACTGCAGAAAAAAAGTAAATGAAGCGTTAAAAAGCTGGCGGGAAATGTAATTTATATCAAGTAATCAGTTACTTGTAACTCGTTACGTAGAAGTCTGGATTCATGTTCAAATGCGCTGGCGGAGTGTCGGGTATCGTTCCGCAGCAATCTACTAAAACTAAAAAAAAAAAAAAAAACTGTGTTCCATTTTTTCATATAAAAAAGACTTTTTTTTTTGTTGCTTTTCGAAAATTTTGATAAAACAGGGACGGGGATGACGTCTCGGGGTTTGTCGGTAAATATCGAAAACACGGAGATCTAGTTATAACAAAAGTCCCATGTTCTCGGTGGCAAATTATTTTCACAAAGGTGTTTTTTTGTGGTATGTTTTTTTCGCATATTAGGTATTTTATATGTAAATTAGTTATACCTTAACTAATGTACACACAAAAAACACCGAATCTATGGAACCCCCCCCCCCCCGGACCACACACAAAAAAAATGTCCAAATTAAAAAAAAAAAACACACACAAAAGAAAACGAAATTAAGAGAAAGGTTTTAGGTTCTTCGGGGCTCCGTAGAAACCTCGTCTTCCTAGCTAACCGTCAGCTGGCGCCCCCCGTGACACCTCCAGGATACCCCTTTCAAGTTCTTCCTTTCCAGCTTCGAGAACTAGCTATCGTGACTCGCTAAAGTTTGGAGTGTTCATATTTCTGCGTCTGGCATTGCGGATTTCAGAGCCTCCCGACGCCTTGGCTACCGGCTTGTACTGCAATGTACAATTGCAATAAATAGTCGAATCTTTCAACGGCGTTCTTTTCAGAGGGACGAGACCGGAAGCATAAAGCGAGCCCTTTCGTTCGGTATAATAGCAAGCTTTGCATTTGCGACACCTCTCTCTCGTGCGAAGACTCCTTATTCGTAGAAGTTATTGGACTGTATCGACACAAAAGCGGCTCAAGCCTTGGTGCGCAATGCACACTCGGTAAACTATCGCAAAAAGAAGCGATGGTTGAGGATAAAAACGAATTATGGTCTCCACCGGAGCTCACAAGCCCGTAAAAAAGGATTACAGGCCGGTGCGGAAGGGCTGACAATTTCCACGAATTGTACCCGATTAAGTGGTATAACCGGTTAGTAACCAAAACGAGTCTGTTTTGGGGGGCGGGGGGAAACTGAGAGAAGGAAAGATGGCTTGCGCTGTCAAAAGAAAAATACTTACTTCTACGAAATTAATAGGTGGGCGCTAAGGCGCTTATTGTGCCACAAAAAGGTATCCGTGTCTTCAAAGTTTCCCCCTTTACGCTGACGTCACCCGAGAGAGGGAAAAAGAGAGAGAAAGCAAAAAAAAATAGTTTCAATCCCCAATTTCACGTTTCAAAAGTTTGTTCGCTGTTAACTAAATAGCTTCCACTTTAAATTGGTTTATGTTTTTTTTTTTTTGCGTACTTGTTAAAAAGAAAAGCTAGTAATTTGGCATGCATTAAAATTCATGTATTCATATTTTGAAGAAGCAGAAGCAAATATTTTACAATTCCATCCGCGCACTACTAGTGCCGATCATAAAATGATTTGCTATAGTAGTTGGAGTTGTGCGTACGTCAGTGCATTCTTAGGTTTTCTTTAAAATTTACTTTAATACAGAAATTTGCTTCTTGCGTAATTAGTTATAAACCTAGTTAATCTCACCACCGTAAGCGTCAGTGTTGTCAGCACCTGCTTCAGTGTTATGTTCTCCGTGTAGTTCATTTTTGTTTCGAATACTCGATCACCAAGTATTGGTTTGTCTGCTTGTGGTTTACTGAGGTGTTAGGAAACAATTTCTTTCGGGTAAAACGTTGCCGAAGCTGCCATAAAACAGCACACAATTTTGACTTTCACGTATTTCATTTATGCTGAACTTGACATTCTCGACTTCTTTTTTTCTCTACGTTTTGCTTGCAGGAAGCAACACGTATCATCCGACTTGGGTATTCATCACCAGATACAGGCAACACGCACAGAAGTTAAAACAAAACTAATCTCACCAAACACATATACAGATCTATGTTCACCATTCACTGTATTTAATTCGAAATGCAACGCGAAACATATTATATTAGTGCAAGGTACTTGCTAAAAAAATGTAACATAAAATACAAAGAATACCGAATACTTATAATAAATTGTTATTTCTAAATTCTAAACATATTTTTCGATATTGAAAAATACCTTGGTAAAAATTTAATGAACAGCTTGTTCCATTATGACCGGGGTCCGATGTAAAAGCAACTTGTTTGACGCTTACTTTAGCAAACCATTATAATTAAGTGCACCAGCTCGCCAGCATGTTCTTTGCCATTTTTATCATTATAATTAATCGGTCCCATTCTTAACAAGCATTCAGAAGTTCTAAAAATAAGTCCATCACCAGACTGTAAATAGTAATAAAAGTAAGAAAGAAAACGTGAGAGAGACAAATTAAATAAATCTGTGAAGAACTTTTCTCATAATATTTTTATCTGATTATTCAATGCGCGTTCGCTATTCTTATTCACTACGGTAATTGTTCTGAGTGGGAAAAGTTACATATTGTTCACTCTGAACATTGTTATACACATATTTTCTTGGCAAAGGTTCAAACCATTCGTATAATTTGAGTGTGAAGAGTGCGGTCGATAAATACACTGTGCAAGGTACTAATTTCTCGTAACAATGATCGATTTCTGCATGATCTCATACGTGCAAGTCTAAGGTTTTCGACTAGAGCGAATTGCAGTCAAAACAGTATCGAAGAAAATACACTCGCACTAGGAAAGAGGCTGCAAAAATGCACCGAAATCATTTGCAATGCCAATTTTACAACAATTCAAACTTACGCAACATGGAATGCATTCACATTCAAAATATCAGCAATCAACGTTAAATTTTTGTACTAATCCAAAAGATAGAAGCCAACGTTTTAATGCGAGCACTCCGGCTAATGAGTAATTTTTTCTTTAAACTTCGTCGCACGCATACAAGATTTTCAGACGACAGGCAGAAACACAACGATCATTCCATTGTAATTAGAAGATGCCATAGAAAACGCACCTTGAAAAAGCTTAAATGCAAAGCTAGCGTTGTCCCACGTCCGGAAGGGTAACAGAATGCCGCCTTGTTTCATTTTAACTTTAGGGCATGCAAGTGGATAGTTTAGCACTGTTTCAGCTATGAAAGGAGTCCGAAACGCCTTCAAAGAGCTGAGAGCCCTTCTGGTGATTACAATGCCACAGATGCATGACTAGCCAAAACATATATTTTATTAACTTCAAAATTCCGTCAGCACCCCAGAAGATTGCGCTAACGAACTGTGATGCGAACGCAGGATGTAGTCAAAAGACCTATGCAGGTTATGGTATGTTCTACGCCATGGCCCCTAGGGCACACAACCCTTATGACACCACCACGAGCAGACGAAGCAGGTAATCAACATACTTCATCTGTAAGTAATTTTCTGAATCTTATGTGGCACGATGCGATATGATGCCCTGTTCATATCACCCAAAGAAACGTCACAATACGCCCCCCCCCCCCCCCCCAAATAAATAAAACAAGTTTTTATTTTGTTAAGTTTCCATTGCAACCACTCGATTAGCAACCGTAGGAAGCGAGTGAGTATTTTCTCACGTACAGAATTTTAAATGACTCAGCATTCAGTCTTTGCAGTTTATGAACTATTGCGCTGCAGTTAAGCACATATGCACGAATTCAGAGCAGAGAAGCTGTCGTGTCAGCAGTTGACTTTTTTTTTTTTTTTGTCCTACATCCCATCTTGCTTACTAAACAAGGCAACGAGAGATTAAACCATGAACTGTATGGGCAAATAGAACGCCAAAACGCGATTTCGTTTTTCCGAAACGATAATCTAAAAAGAATCTTTCGTAGAAGTCTGCGAAGCCAAAATTGTAGGTTAACAAGCGCGCTTTTTTTTCGTTTGTAGTCGAATTAAAAATATTGTGTACTGATATGAGATTCATTCTGTACGCTACAGCTGTGCGATTTGCATGTCCCATCCGAGACGTTTGCGCCCAAGCACGTGGTCCTGGCCACCCATTGCGTGGGACTCCAAGCCGCTTACTATGCCTCAGAATTCTGCACGTCATTGCGATCAGGTGGTATGCTTCGAGCCCACGATCACCAATCTGAACCGCAAGTTTGGCAAATCGAGATTGTCAGCAATACGTGCTGAAGTGAAATAACTACGAGAACCGCAGGACTTTGCTGTTCTCAAGAGATGGATGGCCACAAGCACTGCCCTAAGAATCTCTCTTAAAACCGGCCACAACATTTGCATCAAGGGCAACAGCACGTAAAGGACCATCTACCTTAATAGCAGACGACTAAAAGAAAAACCATCAGCTCTACAAAAAAAAAAAAAACTCCCTAAGCATATGATTACAGGCATGTATGTCTCTTCGCGTTGGTGCAACCATCCGCCCCAATAGCGGACGACCAGAAGACACTCACCCATCAGCTGTAGTAAAAGCTCATTGAGCATGATAACAGAGCATGCATGTCCCTTTGCATTGATGCAACCTTCTAACCCAACAAAGAAAGACCAGAAGACAGCCATAAACTCCAGCAAAAGCTCCGTTGCCATGGTCACGGAGCACGCATGTACCTTCTCAGCGCAAGTATCTACCCTAATAGCGGACGACCAGAAGACATTTACCCATCAGCTCTAGCAAAAGCTCCGCGCGCAGGATCACAGAGCAGAGGCTGTTGAAAATGCACGTCCCTTCTCCTTGGCACTACCATCTATCCTGATAGCAGACGACGACGAGAAGACACTCACCCGTCAGCTGTAGTAAAACCTCCGTGAGCAGGATCCCAGAGCATGCGTGCCCTTCTCCTTCGAGCAACCATCAACCCCACTAGCAGACGACCAGAAGACACTCACCCATCAGCTCTAGCAAAAGCTCCGTGAGCAGGATCACAGAGCAGAGGCTGTTGGAATGCATGTCCCTTCTCCTTGGCGCATCTAGGCAGTGCGAGCCTCAGTGTCCACTGTCCTCCAGCAGTGGATCGTCGCCGGTTCGCCGGCGTATCCCATCCAGGAGCCGAAGAAGCCGTTGCCGCCGGCGGAGCCGCTGCCTCCTTGGCCCGAATCCACCCGAGGACCGTAAGCGCACATGCACAGCCGGTGGGAGAGGAGGGAGAACTCGAACCGCGAGCTCAAACCCCCAAAACCCGACGGACAACCACGCCACAGGACGCACTCCTCGGGTCAGCGGCGGGGTGGATGCCTGCGTCGACGCGAACTTGCCCGAACAACGGCCAACTTTGCATCATCCGACTCATAGTAGTTGCAGGGTGCCGGCGACTGCGCCCAAGAGCCGGGCGCTGCTAATCGCAAGATGGGCGGTACACATGGTGGTTGCGCGGCCGTCGGGACACGATGCGGCGAGCTTGCCGGAGGGACCGGGCTGGCTGCGAGCCCTGGTGGCGCTTTGCTGGGATGGGCTCCGACTCGCCCATTGCCGTGCCTTAGGGGGAGGCTGCCGCCGCTACTGCCGCCGCTGACGCTGCGTTCCCCCTCCAGCGTCACAGCGTTAGCGCCGGCAGGGAGGAGCTTTGTCGCGCGCCGGTGGAGACGCGGTCTTTTCGAATTGGGACCTGAGCCACGCCGTGCTTCGATCGGTGGTTGCGACGCCGGGTCCGGTGAGGCAGCGCCATCTTTAGGCGGAGTTGGCAGGATGTCGGCGTAAGGCGGGCCTTGCTTCGTTTGAGGAGAGGGAGGAAGGGTTTGTGTGTGTTGGGGGGAGGGGGGGGGGGGGGTATGGCTACAAGGTAAGCACAGTTCAATCCCCTTCCCCATTTTTCTTTTCCCGCCCACACATTCAAGAGCTACGAAGGGAATCATTTTCCTCCTTTTTACTTTGACTTTGACTTTTTTCGAACTGATTGGTCTACCCAACGGTCTGCCGATGTCCTGTTCTGTGCCAAGAGCACACCTTGTGTAAATATTTGTACATTGATTAAAGAGCTTCGGCAACGTCTGGAGTAATGTCTAGCAGTTTGGTTTGTTCGAGGAGCAGATAAGAGTCTGGACTTTTGTTTTCTCGCGTTTCTCAACATACGATCGTGTCGTCCGCCACGATCACGGGCCTACCGGGTGCGGTGTCTTGTTGTGCCCAGTGGCGGATCCAAAGGGGGGGGGGGGCGACGGGGGCAGCCGCCCCCCCCCCCCTCCAAACGAAGCCGACCTCCCCCCTCCCCCCTTCTCGGAGGGCAATTTTACATGGGTGGACCCCCCGGTGCACACGAAAGAATGGGAGAATAGTATCCTTACAAATTTCCCGCCCCCCCCCCCCCCCCCGCCCCAAAACGGAGTTCTGGATCCGCCCCTGGTTGTGCCCGAACCGGAGTCCCCTGTTCGTAAACCAAAATCTCCTCTCTCATCACATACCGCGCGAGGAACCCCTCAGGGTTTTGTGGTGTCAGAGACCAACACGCCGCGTTGGTCGAGAACACGGTTGACACGGTGTTCAGAATCACAGGAGGAGCCCCGGAGGAACAAAAAGAGAGGTCACAGAGCCCATCCGGAAGTGACATGATCCCCCAGAGATGTCGCCGATGCACGAGTTGAGAGGTGCCGAAAACTTTAATATTTGTTATTTTTTTAAATAAAAACTAGCTCGCGGAAGCAGAAATGGTTTTCTGTTCTTGGATCTAGAAATAACCGAGACCAACCCCCACAATTATTTGGCCGAAGCTCGAAAATCGTTGCACCGCCCCTTTAAGCTTGCGGTATTCCCACGGTGGTATTCCTCCCAAATTCGCAAAGTCACAGGCACATTATCGAGGGTCTTCAATGCTTGTCTGTGTTGCCGGTTAACCTCTTGTCGCTCTTGGATGCGTCGCTTGATTTCACCATCCTAGCACGGTACAAGTTTTTTCTCTCCTCTGAAACCTTTTACGATTGAATATTTTGCGATGGCTATTCGAAGTTTTTGCTCGTAATCACCATAGCTGAGGGGCGTTGATGCGTCGAGCATTTTTATCAAATGTTTTTCACGACATAATCTATATATTCTTCGCGTAGTTGGGCCGTAACTTTGTGCTGGGAACTATTCCTAGTTCTTTCTGTCTTATTAGCCCCGTGCGCGACCGAAAGCGTCGCTGTCGTTGGCCTTCCACGATTGGCCGAATGCTGACTATGACGTCGGAAAGGGGATTTATCATCGACGGAAATAAGAGGAATGAAAGAACTTTAATTTTGACGGTGTTGGCAGTGTTCCTTTGAGAGCGCAATGATTTCAGCCTTCCACCATGCTAATAACAAACACCATCGAACTTGTTGTTTGCAAGGTAATGACGTCACAAGGGGGAACCACAGGAGGGCGCCACCAAAACATCACGCCGCTAATTATCTTGCCGTTGCAAGCTGAGATGCACCGCCACCTCTCGACAGGAACGCAAACCAGTACGCGGTCTCTAGGCGGGCGCTGTGGTACTCGCGTGTGACGTGGTCGTAAGTATAGAGGAGGTCCTGGCTTTGGCGACATAGCCCCAGAATTTAGTCCGCCAATATAGTGTGGTAACTGTGGTTAAGCGTAACTGCAGTTAAGTGTGCCAGTGTAACAACGGTATTACTTTCTGTAAAGGAAAACAGCGTTGACGGTGCAAAAAGAACCTGCCACAACCTCGCTGTCTGCACGTGGGAATAGTGACACAGCATCGCAGCATATTCCAACGTGTGACTTAGTACACACCTTTCACTGTACAGCACAGTGTGCAGCTTTGCAGCCATCACGAGCGTGTTCGTTGCCTTCCAATGCGAGCTAGACATGAGGGCCATAAGCACGAACTCTCAAACTCTCAAGGTGGCACCTACCAGAAGCTCCATGGTGGAGCGGTTTCCGGGAAAGGAGAATGACGGCAGTGTGAAACGCATACAGTAATATCTGGGTTCTATCACGCGCTCCAGAAAGGCACATAGCCATCGAGTTCAGCAAATGCGTTTCTTTTATTTTTGCTCTGACATAAGAAGGTTAAAACGCTGTTTAAGTGTTAAAGTAGGAGAGAAATAAGGTAACGAAGGAACGCGGAAAACATCTTTTACTATAACAGAATGTCACATACCACAGCTTAAAATTTCCAACAACGATAACAAAGGCGCATGAGAGGGCTGTGACAACCAGCGGAGAGATTAAAAAAAAAACGCATCTGGTTGGGTACTTTTTACTTTGCACTAGTCAAGATTATTCCTGTCGTCGAAACAAATAGGGACCTTGACAGCAGCACTGAGTCCATCACTATTTTTGCGACTGGACCACAACTGATTCCTTGTGCATACGTCATCGCAGAAGGACCCAACACAGCGGAATTTGCTAAACCACGTCCTTTAAATTAGTTCAAGGACAGTAAGCAATTCCGAATACGCCACATGAGATCACAGTTTGCTGGTAGACCACGACCCACAATGCGCAAAATTCATGCGAGGAACAAAGCATCACTGCAGAAAGGGGCTAAGTAAGCCATCAATTTGGAACCAAATCCTTGGTGATGGGCTCGACCGTAGGTTGGGAGCTATATAGACACGTCGATGGCAGTTCTAGAGAGCGACGCCCCCGCCGACAACTGCCGAGTTTTCTTGTGCTTTGTGCAGCAGCGACAGCACTCCTCCTCTACGCAGGACCGGACGTCCTTGAGGGCTTCCTCATACAAGGATATTTGACCGAGCAGCAAGTGGTACGAGACCACCGTGGGCTCGTCGTCGTCCTGGCAGATGCGGACCGCCATGCACACCATGACTCCGACCACGAGTACGACACCAAGGTAGACAAAGAGGTCCACGCAGGTGCTGTGGCTGCTGGCCGCTCGCCGCGGCTGCTGCCCGACGCAGGTGCTGACGTTGTTAGGATTCAATTCGTCAGGCGTGCAGGCCGGTGCTTCCAGTTTCATTGTTCTCGGTGGTTACGGGCAGCGGGGCAGACGGCGCCCGATCTGACACGGGACAACTTCATCGTCTTCTTATGGAGGTGGACAAGACGCACCCGGAGCGCGTGGAGTGAAAGCTCGCGCTGCCAAAACCAGGGGATCCTGGGTTCAATTTCTGATTTGATCAATACAACTATACTTCGTCTCACCTTAGCATGGGGACAAAATTGGGGTGTATGTATGTTTATACATCCTAGAACTTAGTCTGCCTCAACGGGGAACTTGCCTCCCAGCTGTAGATGAGAAATTTAGCCAGTGCAGTACAAACCGCTAACCTGGGGTCTTTAACGTGCACCGCACAGTAGTGATACACGACCGCACGCTAGTACGATGCTCACCCAGAGCGAAACGGGCAGGGGTGGGGATTGAGCCCAGGATCCCTGGGATCGGCAGCGCAAGCTTTCGCTCCACGTGCTCCGAGGTGGTGTGCGCTAGCCCACTCGGCCATCGACCCCCCCCCCCCCCCCCCCCCCCCCCCCACCTAGCATGGACTAACTGCGAAGGCTGTGGAAGCGCGAGCGGCTAGCCTTGACTGTCTTGACTGGAGCACTCGCTGCACGAGCGCTCGTGCAGCCGCCGTGGCTTCATCCAAAGCAACTACCTCGCGCTTTTAGCATTCGTAGCTAACAATAGTTCATGATACGAAGTATAGTGTCAATAGTAATAATAATAAATTTATTGCAGGTGCTTAAATGTCCTCAAAGTATCATTTCGGGACCGTCAAAGTCCTAAATACTTGTAGGACTAATTCCAACAAACTTTCTACAAAAAGCACACAGAACGTAAAAAAAAAAAAAAAGGATACAGAGAGTCACAGACGCGAGAAGGTAAATATCGTTGAAGACGAATTGTAGGGTACAAAATCATTACAAAGTCTTGAAGGTTTACGCTATTATCCCATGGAAAAGCAAATAGTCTTCAGTTTTCTCTTTAACTTTCCACGAGAAGTGATATCATTCAGCACAGGTGGGAGGTTGTTAATGTTGTGTGGAACATAATAAAACCGAATGTATGTCCCAAAATGTGTGTTGATTTGCGGCGTGGCCTATGGTGCCACTTTTTCAAGGTCACGACAGACCACGTTGGGAACCTTGAAGGTATTATCCCAGTAATGTCGGAGAATAACGGATGCTCGAAAGGATGGTAAAGAGCGATCGTCAAAGATGTTATCGGATGTTTAAATAATGGAGCTGTATACCACGCTACGCAAGATGCCCTTTAGAAGAGAACTCACTTTAGTTCCTAATAGGTACAGTCGGGGACAAAAGTCCCCAGGACACGGGAGCTGCGACTGAAACGCATTGCTCTGCCATCTGCCGGCGGGTCGCCTGGTTTCGAGATCACACAAAAGCGCATGCGCGTCCTACTCTGCTTGCTAACATGTGTGTTTTCCCGCTCTTCTGCGGCACAGCGCCTAACTCGAACTCGGGCGCGTGGTACCGCCTCAAAGATAGCGCTGGCGGCTGACGAGCGTTTGCTACACATTCCGAAACTCGAGATACTGCCTGCGGCATTGCGCCGCATTTCGCCGTGTCAGCGCAAATTGCTTTATAACCAGTTCAGCTTATCGGCTCAGTTGAGCTGCCGTGACTTCTTGCTTTATAGGTGCCATGTCAGTAAGCCATAGAGAAATATAGTACTACGTAAAGAGTGGCCACTCAGGCCGTTTCGCGGCCCAGGAGTTAGGGACTCTACTGGCCGTTAGTAGGCGCAACAGTGCCACTTATTTTGAACATTTGTCAGATATATCATATTAATAAATAACTTAATTGTATAGAGTAAACTTTTAAAATTATTACGAACTTTGAAAACTTTCATAAACGACTTCAACGGCTGTGGCTATGGCTGCGGCACGACGGTGGCTTCGGAGTCGTGGACTCGACGGAGGGAGGACAGGGGCGGATACTCCGGCTGCTTGGTCTGTGTCTCTTGCCTCGTTGTGTGGGTTGAGTTGGTTCCGCGGCTTGTTGTCTCGTGCGGGTTTCTTGTCATTCTTCCGTTGCGGTCATGGTATACCGTATATGTAAGAAGTTTTGTGACTGTAGTTTCTTTGTTGACGGACATTTGCATTCGGTCACTGAATTTAGAAGCCACTGGGCCAGTCATATGTGCAAGCGCCTTTCAGCACATGGTCATACGTGCAAGCGCCATTCATGCAACTTGGACGGTAATTTTTTTTAAATGCCCTCTATCATATTGCATTTGTCGTTGTAAGTCTCGCTGTAATACAGTACTTTTTTTCCAGTGTACAACTGTTGACGCGTTATTCATACATTTTGCATGTGTACTGTTATTTTTGTAATGTATGAATAACATACATCACTCCTTGTCCTCATAGTTGATGTTTGTTTTGCTTGTCATAGTTACAAAAATAAATACTTTTGTGTGTCAATCCCTGGTGTCGTTCCTTCAAGAGAGTTAGCACAAATGTAAAAATATCCTTTTCGGTGTGCGGTCAGTTTGAATTATATGTAGCGCTGGATGACTTTTCTTCTAACAGTACAATTAAGGTATGCTTATAAAACAATTCTATTTTAAACAAAAACGATGCTAGTTACAATAACACTGACTCGTTAAACTAGAGGGCGCATGTTACTGCCCGATACTAAAATACCGCCAGAATTCGCCTTGAATCCATTCATTTATCTGGCCAGCGGTTACTGCGTGTATCCATCCATTAAACACTCAACTAGGGACTATACTGGCCGCTGGGTGCGCTCGCTGACACTGAATTGGGCCGCTGGGGCCTATGGAAGTGTCCGCTCTTTACGTAGTACTATATTTCTCTATGAGTAAGCTCTATCTCCGAGGCGGTACCACGCGCCCGATTCCGAGTTAGGCACCGCGCCGCAGAAGAGCGGGAAAGCGCACATGTTGGCAGGCCCAGTAGGACGCGCATGCGCTTTTCTGTGATCTCGAAACCAGGCGACCCGCCGGCAGATGGCAGAGCAATGCGTTTCAGTCGCAGCTCGCGTGTCCTGGAGACTTTTGTCCCCGACTGTACGTGCACTGCCCGAACAAGGGTATTCCATACCGAAGCACACTATAAACGAGTGCGTGCACAATGAGTCTTCGGGTTGACATCGGGATGAACCTTCTTATATTCTAGAGGTTGTAGAGCTTCTTCAGGATGTAGTGAAGATGGGAATTCCACGATAAATCAGAGTCAAAATAAATTTCTAAGTATTTTGTAGTTTTAGAGCGCAGCTCTTAGGCACCCGTTTCCGGCTTGGGCGGCGTCGCCGTCGGCGTAACCGCGCGATAACGATGACGTCACACGTGACGTCACTGGTGACGTCACTGATGACGTCATCAGTGACGATGACGATGAGGATGACGCTAAATTCTCCGCTAAAGTTAGCGGAAAAAAACTTCCCCGCTAAATGTAGCGGAAAAAATTTCCCCGCTGAATCTAGTGGAAAAAATTCCCCGCTAAAGTTAGGGGAAACAATTGCCCCGCTAAATTCCCGCCAAATTTACACGCGATGCTGTCACCAAAGATGCGCATTTTCTGCGACTTGCGTTAAGCACACGTCGATCCACACCCATGTGAGTAGTGGGGGACGTTCCACCTTCTCCCCTCAGTAGCCTTCCCTCCTCCCCCTCAAGAGCTGCGCTCTAATTCGGCGTTACAGGGGATTGTAAACGTCTTTCATTTTTTTACGTAGTCTACTGGCACACATTGACAAGAAGCACAGTTTGAAGCGCGCAGAAGCATCGGCTTGCTTAAAATTTCACTCTTCAGCGGACTTGAAAAGCACGTTAGTTGCATTTGTTTTTGTGTTGGCGGTAATGACGTTTCCCGAAAATCAATCCATGATCTTCATTAAATCAAACTGCAGTAATTCTACCGCCTTACCATAATGTAAATTACTTGATAATAGAACGGTCTCATCTGCGTATTGAAAGATCTTACAGTGTCTTTCTACCTGGGAGAGGTCATTAACATAGATAATAAAAAGAAGAGCCGAGAGCAGAGACCCCTGAGGTATGCCAGATTTCAAATATATTTTAGCTCTATGTCGTCCAGATATCGGAGCTAGCTGCGTTCGGTATGACAGAAGGTTTTTAAGCGGGAGTAAAATGGACCCCTGAACCCTAAGCTGAAGAGTTTTCTCAGAATAACTTTATGTGACACAGTCAAAAGCTTTGGAAACATCTAAAAAAAGTGCACACGTAACAAGATTATTTTCAAAAGCGGTGTTCAGCAGATCGAAAAATTCCTCAAGAAGAGATTGTGTGCCTTTTCCCAAAACAAAACCAAACTGCTGCGGAGAAAAAAAAAAAAAAAAAAGATTACATTTATCTATGAATTTAGTCATTGCTATAAAAATATGTTTTTCCAAAATCTTCGCTATCGAAGGCAAGATCGACATAGGGCGATAGCATTCGACCTTACCGTGATCTCCACTTTTAAAAAATGACCGCATCTACACGTGGTGAATAATGTTGATTGGGGGGAAGCTCTGGTGGTGCTGATGATACTGATTTTATTGTTCATAGATAGTGCTGATGGTGCTGATTTTTTTTATTGCTCATAGGTAGTGCTGAGTTCCGTGTTGCGTTTCGACTTCATTATTACTGCTTTATGGTCGGTGAAATGCAGAGCCAGTGGTTCTTCTAGCGGATCAGTTTGGATCCTCTATACTCTGTTTCACCTTATGATGTACCGCAGGAAAGGCTACAAGCGCGAGCTCCTTGCGCTACGGGCACATCTCGGCGGCACAAGCTCTCGTGCGTTAAGAGCAGCTCCCAACGCTATGAGCTCGCGCTTCTAGCCTTGTCTGCGGTACAACATAAGGTGAAACGGAGTATAGAAGCCGTGGGAACGCATCTCCACCACTTAAGTCAACGGTCCATGTCAGAAAGAGAATGTATGGTATGGAACGTGGTTATATATGCATTTGAGCATTTGACCGCCACGGAGGCGGTTGATCTGACATACCGCGTTCGGCTTTGCCTAGCAGACGGCGTTCGTAAAATGGCGTCAGCTGTTGCTGGCTTCACGCGGCGGTACCGTGCGAGCTTCCATTCATTTGGCGTTCGTTGCCATGGTGACGGCGAGGAAAGCAGACGTGCGGAAGAACGCTGCGGCGCAGCGATACCAGGTGCGTTCTAAGGCCCTTCCCGCATGCTTTTCAATGGGCGGAAGGCGAACAAAAAGAACAAAAAGTTAGGGCGCAAACAAGCTGGTGAAGGTTTAACATTTTGGACAAAACCCCGAGACTGGGGGGAAGAAGGGACAGCACAACACAAAGTCTCAAGCACAGCTGAAATTTATTCGACATGATAACGTGGTTTTATAGGGCACAGGTGCCCGGAAAACCAAAAGAAATAAAAAGGGGAGAGGAGGAACTTCGTTTTTCCGAACACACAAGAAAGGGAGGACATTGACCAAAAGCCACACCGGTACTGTTCTACCTTAAACAAAAAAGGGGGAGGGGGAAGATCTCTTAACCCACCTCGGTGAGGTCCTGATAACATCCCAAAAGGGCTGCAAGAGAGTGACCCATTAGGAGAAAGATCGAACATAAACGAAAAAGAACAAACCCCGACATTCGTCACACCCGAAACAAAGGGGCAGGGGTGAAAAAATAAACCCGAACAAACAACATCCTACACAGATATGAAGGTGACCTTCAAAAAAAAAAGTTTTCTAACAACGTTGATAGTGAAGAATCACTATCAACGTTGTTAGAAAACTTTGTCTATGAGAGTGCGTTAGAGCTACAGTTCTCAGTAGAAAAACCTGTAAATGACTGCCTGCAGTTTTTGGATATTCACCGCATTCGGTGGGAGTTGGTACCACGAGGGCGCCACAGTATTTGGTGCCCCCGTAGACTTCCGGTAGTGTATTTATTTCTTCTTCAGTAACACACAGCGATCGGAAAAGAAGATTTTCCTTCGGAGAGGTACCTGTAAGAACCTGCGCGCTTTGTAGAACGTAGTACAAATAACAAAAGGATGTGTGACAAGAGGAAAAGAAGAGGAAAACCGGAAGCGCGCAGGGGTCCGCCGATAGTGGGCGGCAGCGAGCTTGTTTGCAAACAAACATCGGTGAATACAGCTAAAAACACCCTCCAGTTTGTGTTGGCAGTATGGCAAAACGGAAGTCAAACCGCTCCTGCCTTTCAAAAGTTGTCACTCGAAGAATATCAAGGCTGGCATAGTCAGGAATTTAGTAGATAGTGCACTTAGGAAATCTTGTTCACACTCCACTGGTTCTGCGCTCCAACGCCTTTTTAACCGTTTCAGCGTGGCAGGTTTTCCCGAGGATTATGTGTTCAGACAGTTGTTGTACCGGGTTAATATAAGAAAGAAATGTTCAAAGGTTCGTGAATCTGCCAGGCGTGTTGTTCTCCCTTTCTTCCATCGTATTTCTCATAATCTAAAATCAGCCGGCAACCGCTACGGGATTAGCACTGTGTTCAGAAATGATTTCAAACTAAGTCGGTTGACCCCGTTCAACTCAGCCAGAACTGGATGTACCAAAAAACATAGAGAAAAAGATACTGTTGTGTGTCTGGCGTAGTATACAAGGTTTTCTTTGCCTGTGGGTTAGGTTACATCGGACAAACGAAGCGGTGTTTGAATGATCGTTTAACTGAACATAAACGTTGTATTAGAAACAAAGATCCGTATTCAGAAATGTCAAAACATATGTTAGAATGTAATAATTGTGTACCTTTATGGAATTCCACATCGGTTCTGTTGACCGAGAGAGAGGATCATAAACGCTTAGTAAAAGAGTGCCTCATCATTATTAGCCACGGAAATGCAGTAAATAGGCCGTCGTTTAATTTGGACGCGGAGTTGAAAAGGTTTTTTTTTTTTGAAGGTCACCTTTATATTTGTGTAGGATGTTGTTTGTTCGGGTTTATTTTTTCACCCCTGCCCCTTTGTTTCGGGTGTGACGAATGTCGGGGTTTGTTCTTTTTCGTTTATGTTCGATCTTTCTCCTAATGGGTCACTCTCTTGCAGCCCTTTTGGGATGTTATCAGGACCTCACCGAGGTGGGTTAAGAGATCTTCCCCCTCCCCCTTTTTTGTTTAAGGTAGAACAGTACCGGTGTGGCTTTTGGTCAATGTCCTCCCTTTCTTGTGTGTTCGGAAAAACGAAGTTCCTCCTCTCCCCTTTTTATTTCTTTTGGTTTTCCGGGCACCTGTGCCCTATAAAACCACGTTATCATGTCGAATAAATTTCAGCTGTGTTTGAGACTTTGTGTTGTGCTGTCCCTTCTTGCCCCCAGTCTCGGGGTTTTGTCCAAAATGTTGAACAAAAAGAGTTCGAAATAAGGACTTAACGCTGAAGGCTGAATTTCTCCAGCGCCTCATAATTTGACGAGCCTTACACGAAAAGCACGTTTTTTTGACCATCCCGCGTCCTGTTTTCTTTTTATCCGCAACATGGGTCTAAAGTATCAAACTTCCCAAAGTTTAACGCGATTATATACGGATTCGACCGCAGCGCCCTCTCCTGTATAGACGTTGAGCGGCTACATGCAACGTTTCATCCATGACATCCCCCAGCTCTTGAGTTACTGCCACATCTCAGAGCCCCCTACTCGTCCCGCAATCGTGGCCGAGTGGTTAAGGCGATGGACTAGAAATCCATTGGGGTCTCCCCGCACAGGTTCGAATCCTGTCGACTACGCAAACATTTTTTTTTTCTTTTTTTAAGAAGACAGATGGGATGGCAATCGATGTGAGCACGGACGGACGGACGGACGGACAGACAAGGCTAGACCCTAAGGAGCT
The DNA here is from genome assembly GCA_013358835.2 of Ixodes persulcatus. Lineage (NCBI taxonomy): Eukaryota > Metazoa > Arthropoda > Arachnida > Ixodida > Ixodidae > Ixodes > Ixodes persulcatus. The sequence continues at coordinate 362,424 of JABSTQ010010059.1, read as the reverse complement.
TCGCCCCTAATAAAGGCTTTACAATTGAAATTTCAATGTCATCTATGATTGTACCTGAAGCTATAAAACCGTTCAACATCCGTAGAAGTATATTCTTTACTAAGTTGTAATTTCTACAGAGATCAGACATTCGCACACCATCAATTCCAGGAGACAGACGAGGTTTAAAAGTAAGCAGCATAGCTTGTAGCGCTTGCTCTGTTATTTCAGGAAGGAAACGGATACATTTAGAATGATTGAGGGCGAAAGGTCAACTTCATTATGGCGCAATATGCTCGAGGTCTTTCCGAAATAGGTGTTGAAAGCATTTGCTGCATAGAGTGGATTGCACGGGAAATACTTTTCCACGGTTTCGTCAACCGAACATTTAGCACTGGGACCATCACGGAGTTCGTTCACAAAATACCAAGCTACCTGGGTGTCAAAGCGTGATTCAACTAACCTTGTTTTAACATAGTTACGCTTAGCCAATTTGATCATTGCGGTTACTTTATACGTTAACTTTTAAATTTAATCCGCAATTCCTCATTTTTCGGTGACTGTCAACTGTGTGTCCATAAAAGGTATTTGTGTTTAATTGCAGTTACAATGTCATCATTCAGCCACGTGAGTTCAGGTCGACGCTAATTACTCTTGTACTGCAGTCAGTAAAAGTTCTCCACAGCTGAATGAACTTTGAATAGATCTCCTGTTGATTAAAAGACCGCAAAAAATTGTCCCAGCCATCTGATGCGATTAATTTGTCACACTCTTTGCGATCAATTGTTTTTACATGTCTCGTTTTAGAACAGGCGGTTTTGACAGGATCCTTTGAGAGCAGTTGACAAGCCGTGAAGTAGTGGTCCACGAGTTTTTGTGAGACAACCTCAGATTTCACTAAAACGCCGCGGGCACAAATATTGGTGTGATCTAGGCAGGAAATAAAAAAAGTGACCATTGAAATGTTCCTCCCTGGTAAGGGCTTGGATAGAACTAACAAGGCCAAACTCAGCAAGTGTGTTTATATAGTCGCTCACGACAGTCTTTTTTACAGCAGAGCTGTTAAGGGCTAGTTTCTCCAGGATCGTGTCCCCCGCAAAGAAATAAAGACACCGAACTCAGTACACCTACCGCCGTCTATGAGCGACGGCGGCAAGCCACGTATCTGGTTGTCGCCGTCGCTCATAGATGGCGGCAGCCTTTCCACTCTGGCTTAGCGACTTGCGGCGGGCCATTACTTTCCGTTGTACAGCTCCGCTGGTCTTCCTTCTTCACCAGGGTGGAAAGTTTGGATTTAGAGTGTCAATATTAAAGTCTCCAAGCAGACATATATATTCCGTACCCTGCAAGCCAGCCAGACATGCTCTCAATTCTTCTAGGAATAAGGATACGCGTTCAGGTGGGGGGTGGTAGCAGGCTACCATCGTTAAACAATATCTTGAGTTAAAAATATTCAGGGCTGAACATTCCGTAAGATTAAATGTAAAAATCAATTTTAAAGCTTCCCACGAATCTTTGACGAATATTGCGATACCCCCTCCTGTCCTGCAAGGACGAATGAAAAAGAATTCTCTGTAGCCCGGCAGTGAAGATTGATTCATTGAATCTTTTGGTAAATTTGTCTCCGTTAAGACCCAAACGTCCACAAGGGATTTTAAAACCTTCCCAGTCACCTTCCCAGTCAAGCGTATTAAATGAAGACAGATCAAAATCCGTTAGAAGCGAGTTAAAGTCTTGGAAATTCAAGAACATTGGGGTCATCTTCACTAGACAATAAGTTCCAAATCACCCACAGAATTAATGCAAATGACTGTAGAACCTTGTGTATTTTTTTTTGCATAGATCTTGGCATTTTTCACCCAGACGTATTTACATTGCTTTTCGTTTTCCCTCGACCTTGCCCTCCAGAAAAGCGCTTTGGTTGCGTGGATGAAGTTCTCATTAAAGAATAGTCTTGGCAGTTCTTTCTCACGTGCAAGAAAACCCATTCACTAAACGACGAGAGCTTAACCAGCGTCCTCTGGTCCGCACTGCCCGAAACCTCACCAGAATAACCGGGCTGGCTCCTCGAGTAGAGGGCAGGCGATGAACGCTATAAATTTCAGAGGTCCGAAAACCCTAGTATGCCGATCTTCTGGGCTGTGTCACCTAATAAAGATGGAAGGTTTTCTTTAGGGCTGCATGGAAATCCACGAATCTCTAGATTAGACTGCCGACTAAATTGCTCGGAGTTATTGAGCTCAGCACGAAGGAGCTGAATCTCCTGCGACTGGGCTGATTTTAAAGAAGTGGATTTTAAAGAAGATTTTAAAGATTTTAAAGAAAGTGGATTTTAAAGACCCAACCTCAGTTTGCAGCTCAGCCACAGTGGCCTCATTCTAAGATACTTTATTTAAAAAAGAGTCATATTGAGCTGAGTGAAAATCAATGGATTCCAACACCTCAGCTATGGACCTTTTCAGAGTGTCCACAGCGGATTTGACGGTCAGGAGCTCCTCGACTTTTGCAGGAAGCTGAAGTAGCGTGTCGACACTACTCTTAAAAGAAAGCGGCAGGTCTAGTTTGTTGTTAACCTCTGTTAGCTGCAAAGAAAATGACGTAGATTCCCTCTGAGAATTCGCTGTCGCGCTTCCTGCATTTGACTGGCTTGCAGACGGGCGGCAGAGGTGACAGCACCATTGCTCGTGCTTCACGGAGCTTCACGGAGCAGAAACACCAGCGCAAGACTTTCTCAGATGAAAGCTGTTTTAACAGCTCGTGCACACACATGCTCGTGCAGATCGTGCATCATCCACACGAAGGAGAAATCCGCCCCTTTCCTCCGCGGCGCGCGCATCACGTGAGACATACGTCATCCCTTTTTGACGCCTCGCGGCGCCGTTCTCCTCCGTGGCGGGGGCGCGGAGGCTTCGTTCCATCAGCACGAAAGCTTTGCAGGTGCACGTGGCGGAGCCGGGGACGGAGTTTCCCGGGTTGTTGACGTCACGACATCCGTCCGCGGATTTCTCCTTGGTGTGGATACCCCTTAAAGTCACTGGATCCCGGGTTTAGTGTCTGCCATATCTGCCATCCAGCGGTACTGGCTCGCGACACTCAAAACATTCTGTTGAAGACATGGTCGGATGACACAAGTGGAACGTGAGAGAAACGAGCCTCAGATAAACGCACTGTGAGTACCCAGAAATATGGCCACCGGCCCAGCCAGGAAGTAGCCTAACACGCGCGCTCACTTGGCTTAATAGAGACAGCGTCTGGTTTCTAAATTGGCGGTATTGAGAATCTCGGGTGGCGTTGACTGTCAAGATCAAGCGGTTAGCGGTCGAGCTTTAGGAGCGCTGAAATTCTGCAGCACCGAATAATCAATCAATCAATCAATCAATCAATCAATGTTTTATTATAGTGCCCAGGAATAACCTCGAGGTCTTGGTACTGGCACACTGGATGGAAATGAATGCATAAAACACACAAACACAGAAGAGCAATGCGGTATAGTGACTATACAGTAACTGCATATAATCATGCACGACATACACTGAGCTAAATGATAACAAAATATAATTTCTAGGTCTTGTGTACAATGATGAGAAATTGCAAATAATAACAATAATAATAATGTTAATTGCAGGCGCTTTAAACATATCGATGTATAGTGACAGGACCCTAAAAGCCGCAAAGGTTTGTAGGACTAGTTCCTGAAAATATTTAGTTCAATACACATCTAGATCAAATCATGAAAAGGCTGAAAGCCCGAACGCGTGACGAAAAAAAATACGTACAAGCAAGCCAGCAAAACTTTTTTTTGTGTAGGGGGCTACGTCCTGGTTCGGACGGCCCGTCCGGCCCATGTCAAGCAGGGGACTACGGCACAACGTGCAGAGTTCACGGTAAGTGAAAAAAAAAAAAATATCAAAAGCAAATTGTATCGGCATGTTAAAGCTGCATTATGTGCCTGAACAAAAAGCTTTCAATTTACGTTTCAAAGCTCCTCAAGATGTGACATCCGTTAGCGCAGAGGGAAGATTGTTAACAATGTGAGGCACGTAATAAATACGTGGATGCATTTCCCAAAATGCGTGTTGATCCGCATCGCTGTAAACGGTGTCCGATCTCGAAGGGCGCGACATACATTGTTGGAGTTTTTAAACTTGCTCTACGAGGAGTGTTTGAGTATGACAGTTTGCCAAAATAGTGCTCGAAAGGTTGGTAGAGACAGGTCGTAAAAGAGGTTATCAGATGAACGGAGACTCGAGTCATATGTTACGCTTCGCAAAATACCAATAAGTAAAAAGTTGCCTTTAGAGTCTAATTGGTCCGTGCACTGCCCGAATACAGTTATCCCATAGCGAAGTATGAAGAGCGCATGCACCAGTAGTCTTCTGGTTGATATCGGAAGAAATATGCGCAACTTGTAGAGAGTGTAGGAAGCAGCTCATAGCTTTTTGAAGATGTAGGAGTTCCATGATAGATCACAATCAAAATGGATTACTAAATATTTTGTGATGTCCACATAATTGATTGGTACACAGTTGCAAGATACACAAAGTGGCTTGTCTAAGATAATTGATTTTAGTGGACTACGAGAACATATTATAGTTGCGTTTTTTTAGCCTTGATCCGGATGCCATTGTCCGAAAACCAATCCATCATCCGTATTACATCTGACCAAAGCAAGTCAACGGCGTCATAGTAGCGTATATGACTTGACAACACAGAACATCATCGGCGTATTGGAACACTTTACAGAACTTTACCGCCTGCGGAAGGACGTTGACATGAATATTGAACAAAAGAGGTGACAATATCGAGCCCTGTGGAACGCCAGCCTTAAGGGAGATTTTTGGACTGTGAGTTCCAAACGTAAGGCGTAAAAATGGCCTCGGAAGCCAATGCAGTACAGCTTATTTAAAATAACTTTATGGGACACAGAGTCAAAAGCCTTAGAAACACCGAAAAAAGCGCACATGTGGAAAGGTTGTGTTCGAACGCACTGTGAAGCAAATCGGAAAAATCTTCAACCAAGGGTTGTGTGCCTTTTCTCATAATAAACCCGTACTGCTGTAACGACAAAATATCAAATTTAACTTGAAACGTTGTCATTGTCAAGAAAGTGCGTTTTTCTAACAGCTTCGCCAATGAAGGCAAGATGGAGATGGGTCGATAACCTTCCACTTTCACATGGTCTTCACTTTTATATAAAGGCTTGACGATTGTCGTTTTCAGATCTTTAGGAATATTACCAAATGCTATAATACCATTCAATAGGTTCAGGATTAGACTCTTCAGTGACCCATAGTTCCTACGCAAATCATCTATCCGCACATTATCAATCCCAGGAGATAAGTCAAGTTGGATACTAAGCAGCATACTATATACTGTAGAACCCTTTATTTTCGCGGCCCCTATTTTTCGCGAATCGGTCACAGAGGACATAATCGCGGCCACTAAATTTCGCGAAATCCAGGCGCCTGCATTGAAACTCTTAAGGTTCGAATTTTTCGCGTGCCCTTAAATTTCGCGAATTCTTCAATTCGCGAAATTCGCGAAAATTAAGGGCTCGCGAACATTAAGGGTTTTACAGTAGTCCTTCCTTTGTTATTTCAGGTAGAAAGGCGGATGCAGCGTTTTTTAAATTTACCTCTGCGTGATGAAGTTCACTATCTCGTGAGACGCTTGATGTACTTCCGAAATGAGCATTAAATGCCTTAGCCGTGGACTGTTTGCTACCAGGCAAATACTTTGCAATCGTTTCATCGAAAGAATGTTTCGCACTGTGCCCACCGCGCAGTTCATTAACAATAGACCAGTTGACGCGAGAATCAAAACGTGAGTAAACCAGCTTCTGTTTAACATAGTTACGCTTAGCTGAGCGAATGAGTGCAGTTACTCGGTTTCGGTCACGTTTGAATTTGATCCGAAGATACACATTATCGGGAGAGCGACGACAGCGCATCCACAAGAGCTCTTTGTACTTAATTGTGGAGATTATGTCATTACTCAACCACATGTGTTCCGTGTGACGCTTTTTTATGGTAATAAATTTTTTTATTGCATCCTGTAAGCTTTTGCCGTATATGTATGAATTTGGAGTGAAGTTCTTGATTAGAAGATCGCACTATGATGTCCCAGTCATAACCAGAAATTAGTTTGTCGAAAATTTTTTTATTGACAACTTTTATTTGTCTTTTTGTTTAGGATAGGTATATATAATACGCGTATCTGCAACCAACTGAACCACGGTGAAGTAATGGTCCGCAATTTGTGTGCAAATACAGCAACTTTTACTAAAAACCCGTAGGCTCCCACATTGATGTGATCTCGACAGGAAGAAACCAAGACCAAGAGCCCTTTAAAAAAATATTTTACCGAATTCTGAAAGAATATTGAGGTAGTCATTTACGGTGGTCTTCGTAGGTTTGAGAGTGTCTATGTTTATGTCGCCGACTACGCAAAGCTGTTCTGCGGCACTGAGGTCAGCTAGACATGACCTCAGTTCAGCTAGGAAAGACGAAACACTATTACAAGGAGAGCGGTAGCCGGTAACTAACGTTGCCGAGTATATTGAGTTGGAGATTTTTAAGGCGATACACTCTGCGTGAGCAGATGGAACAGCCAGAACTTCTGTAACCCATGATTCTTTCACGAATATTGCGATACCACAACCTGTTCTATCCGAACGGGTACGGCGGAAGAATTCTCGATACCCAGAAAGGGAAAAAGATCAACAGATATAGCTGGCATATTTATCTCAGAGCCCAAACGTCAGCAAGATCTCTCAAAGAGGTGGCGACAATGCACAATTGGCCCCAATACTTCTTAGCACTCCGAATATTTATGTGAAAGAGGGTAAACCTACTAATTGTGGAGTCACAAATTAAGATTAGAATCGTATACCGGCCCGCAGTCGTGTGTCACTGAGGGGATGTGTCTCTACTCCTTGCCTCCAGGCTGGTGGTGGTACTGCAACTTGTAAAAATTACTCATCTCTCAGTTCGTTTCAATGTCGCGATTATTATCTGGCACACTACACTCACACTGTCTGTGCATCTAGCGTCTAATTTGTTTGGATTGATCGATGCATATATTCGCACTGCTGACTACACCGGACGCTTTTAAACATCTACCAAAGCGTAAATTCGCTAAATCAATATAGTGCATTATCAGAGAGAGTGCCTGCACTTAAGGGGCGAGCTCCAGTATGGTGAAATGAGCCTGCCAAGAGAGTAGCCTGCCCGTTACTAGAAGAAAGGCCGCCGAATCATAAGCCTTACCGCCAGTTGGAGTGTCTTCATATGTACGCCACTTTGGCGGAGTCGTGTCGCTCTAAAGAAAGGAGGCGCGCGCATGCACAGCATTTATCGGCGGTCAATGTACAGGAGCGTTTTCTTTATTCTCATAGAAAGTTGTCCCAAGTAGAGAAAGCCTGAATTTAATGACTCTCTCCCTCTCTCTCTCCCCCCCCCCCCCTTGATTGCTTCAACCTCGATGAGCATAATACCTCACACTGCCTAAACCAACGCCTTACATGTAAGTTCCACTATGCATGTCAATGACGTTTCTCGAGCCCGTAAACCCATAAAGCTTCTTCGCAAAGCATAAATAGGCTATTGTTGCGCCATCCAGCGGCTACTAAACAAAAACGAAGCAGAAGCGATTCAGCGCATGGGTAGCACGGGAGTGTTTGGTTAGCTCTAGGGCCCATAAATATTCTACGCTTATTCCTTGTATTTTCTTAAGGGCGCCGAAAATACGACTTCCTGAGCTTTGGATACGGCGTCAGAATGTTCGGGCGACACTGTTCTTGCTCTGTCGCGGACTGCATGCTTTAACATTTCTGGAGGACGGAAAAGCGTTTTCTGCAATTTCAGACAAAATTTCAGACAACTGACGACAACAATTTTATGCAACAAGATGGCGCGGAAGTGTCTTTACACTGATTAGTGTCTTTATCCCAAGCTAGCACCCAAAACACCCTTGGGCGGATCAGTGTGGCCACCACGACTTTCGAGAACTTTAGTCGAGCTAATCTGGTGGCACAAGAAAGCTAGTCCTGACCGCACAAGTTTGGATCGAAATCTTGCGACTCGAGTTCACTCGCCACAACGGTCTCCGAGCACATGGGGCAGCTACTTTCGGTCTCAAGCAGAGCCCTGAACTTTGAGAGTATAGCCGGGAAAGTACACTTGGGACACAGGGTCAGGTCATTCCTGAGGACGTGCTTGCCTGTCACCAGACAAAACGGAAGGGTGTTCTTGCAGTGGGAACACACGAGCTCCATCTCTGGCACGCTGCTCTCGCAGAAGGGGCATGGCGCCGTGGGCTCGGGCTCCTGTTCGCGATGCGGTTTGCGCACGATGCCTTCCACTTTTTTACGGTACTTGGGGTCTAGCTGGCCTCTGTACTCGGGCCGGAGAAGCGTACTGGCATGAACGAAAGCGGAGTTGCCGAGTCCGGCGCGATGACACTCCACGACCGTGGAGGTCAAAATGGGCACCGTGTGCGCAGGAAACCGGCTGATGCTGTTGGCGACCCGCTCGAGAAGACGTGCAGCCTGGGTGTGATCTCCTTGTCGGATGTGCAGTTTGACCAGGATGTAGCTGTGTAGCAACATCAAATTGGAGTGCATCTCGGCCGGCACTTTGATGTGCTGTTTCTTGAGCTCCCGGTACATGCTCAGAAGGACGTTGTGTGCGTTGCGGTAGTTGCCCGCATTCTGTTCTTCCCGCGAGATGACCACGGCGGTCTTGCCGGCCTCCCGGTACTGACGGAGACCCATGTACAAGCGGAAGAGGTGTTTGAAATCTTTGGGAATGCCGTCGGTTTCGCCCATCAGGAACTCGATCAGCTGCCTGGTCAGCTGGTCGTCGTTAGCCTCCGCGGCGGCTTGGACTGCGAGACCGATGGCGGCGTCATCGTCTTTGCTGGCTGCTTTGACAAGGAGCTTGATGGCTTGCTTATGCTGACCGGCCTTGAGGTAAAACCTTCCTGCTTCTAAGCTGTTCCGCGCCTCTTCGTAGTAGCTCGCAATGCTGTAAAAGTCGTCAGCCGATCCGGTGTCCCCAAGGGCGTCCGCGTAGGCATCCATTTTCTTTGCAGTCTTGGCGAGTTGAAAGGCTTCATCCGTGCACTTGGAAAGCACCAGAAACTGCACGGCGGAAATTGTGTCCCCGAGCTTTTGAAAGAACCTCGCCACCATTTTGGCACCTTCGACCGACTTGGTTTCCTTTACAAGGCGCACTGCCTCCTCCGGTTTGTTCAGGTGGTTCAGGTGGATTCGAATGACGTTTTCAAAGTCGCGAGCGGACTCGTACGCCTTCGCAGCCTCTTCGTAGTCCCCGTCCGCCTCCTTGGCTTTCGCGTACTGCGCGTAAATTTTGGGCGACGCAATGTTTTGAAGCAGGTTGCCAACCTTGGTCCAGTTTTTCAGGCGAATGTAGAGGCTTGCTGCTTTGTCGTGGTAACCTCCTTTCTCGTACAAGACAGCTGCCTCTTGATGCTGTTTCATGCTCTCCAGAATTTCTGCGCACTCCTTCTGAAGCACTCTGTTTTCCAGTTGCATAGCAATCTGCACGCCCTTGCGTATGTCGCCGCACCGAACGGACATGCGTGCAATGCCCGCGCGACACGCTTTGTCATGCTCCGCGTGATCAAGTTCTCCAGTGATCCCTTTCTCGAAGTGTACCAGCGCATTAGCATAGTCGCCGGAAAATTCTAACTGCTGGGCGTATTCCCTGGAGATGAAAGGCATCTGCTGCTCATCAAGACGCTTGGCTTGCTGCAGCGCCTGTTCCCAGTGCAGCAGGTCTCTATGCATTTGTAAGGCGGCCGTTGGTTGGCTAGAAGCCAGAAAGAGGTCCTGGGCGAGTCCGAAGTCCCCCTTGAACATTGCCAGATGTCCGGCTAGAAGATTTTTGTCTTCTATGTGGCGTATTCCCTGCAACGACCAAACCATCCCGACATCCCCAATATGCCGAAAGATGCGTGTTGCTAAATCGAGGTCAAGGTTCGCCAGGGCCGCGTTCCCAAACTCGATCCAGTCCTTCTTGGAGTTGAGCTCGACGCATATCTTCCAGGCGTCTTGGAATTTGCGCATCTTCAAGTGTTCAGAAAGTGTCTGACGCTGCTGGACTGTAGTGATCTTGCCTTTCTCCTCCTGGGATGAAACAAGCAGTATTGCTGTCTTGCCGCTCTGAGTCTGGCAGGTGAGACTTCCACAGTGGAGTAGAAGCGGGTTCTGTCCGGAAGGAACCGAAATGGATTCGCACGGGCTCCACTGTGGCGCCTGCAACCGTCTCCGGAGAATAGACATACATGCTGATGTTCTGATCGTCAAATGCTACGAAGCAGCCATGGTTCTCCGCAGACTGATCCCAGAATATACCTTTTGTAGTTGTAGGAAAGCTCTCGATGACTACGATGTGGTCGTTGACAGGGTTGTAAATGAACCCTTCCGACTTATTGTCAATCACCACCAATCGAGTACCCGATGAATCGGGGTGAATCTGTCGAATGCCATTTGTGTGCCGGTAGCGGTTGACAATTGTCCAGTCTTCGAGGAAAAAAAATTCGATGGTTCCGGCGTCAGTACCGTACATCAGGAACTCCTCCGTTACACTATGACAAGTAATTTTCGCCTGACCTTGACTGGAGTCTGGGAAAAGCTTGCTTTCTCGTTCTTCCATATCGCTCTGCTCCGTTTCTATGAGTTGCATCTGTATTTTACCGTCGAAGAGCGCAGCAGCATAATCACCATTGAGTTTCATACTTTTCACCGTTCCTAGGTATTCCTTGTCCTGCAGCGGCAGCATAGACTTGTCGCCTAAGGCGTAGAACCATGCGCGGTTGTTCATGCCAACTACCAAGTGGAATGGTCCCAAAGCAATAAATCCAGGCTCAATGTCTACTTTCACTGTCATCTGAAGCTCTGGCTCCGTGACACTTGCTACGGTAACTTCATAAAGAGAGGTAAGATAGGCGTAACGGTGACCCAGGCTGTTCCCCAAGGATGGCAGTTTGGTAAGAAAGACGTGGAGACTACCGCCTGCACCACTAGCGCCCAGAAGTTGGCCATCGTCGGACCAATCAAGCCATTCTATTCTGCGCTCGTCATCAACTGTAATAACAGACTGAACTTCTTGGAGATCAGAAAGGTCATACACTTTGATCACGTTATCGCTGCAAGATGCCACCTTGTTTTGCGGAAGGCAGATGGCGATGTGCGAAAGCGACTGCTTGTGACAACGAACTTGCATCATCTCTTGACCGATGTCTTTTAAGCTCGTTGAGATGGCGACAAAGTAGCCGTTGGTGAAGCCCAAGAGGATGTAGCCGTCTCCGTACCACCGATACTCAATTATCTTCCCGTACATTTCTTGAAAGGCAAGCACGTACGGGTTCTCAGGGTCGTAGATGTCCAAAAGGAGCAAGGTCTTCTTGTTGAGCACCAGGCTCACGGTGTTCTCCACTGGGTTCTTCTCATCCCGCTTCATGCACGAGAACTGAACCAGCGTGGCCTCCGACTTGAGACTTGTCTGGCACAGGGTGTCCCCTTCCTGATTGCTCACGGTCAGCACGTTGTCTTCGCCAACCAGAGCTAGCATGTTCTGCTGACTCCAGGCGCCGTACGTTATTCGCTTGGTGTGCTTTCCCAAGATGGGCACCTTTCTGCACGATCGGTGGTTGTAAACCAGAAGGTTTCCCTTGGACGTGCCGATGGCAACAAACGGTCCTGTCTTGGCCCACAGAAGCAGCGTCAGCACGTCCCTCAGACCAGTGTCCACCTGGCTGACGTTCCGATTGTTGGCGTCCCAGAGGATCAAGATGGGTGATTTGTCCGTGATGATGCCAAGTACGTCGCCATCTTTCTCCCAGCCCAGCCCCGTGCACATCCCGGGCAGGGTGATCTGGTCTTTCCGGTTGCCATGCCTGTCGTAGACGTTCACGTTCTGGTCGTAACCCGTGGTCACTAGATAGTTGCCGCCAGCCTTCTGCCAAGTGAAGAAGACGGGCCCGGGGCCATGAGTCTTCTCCGGTAGTGTGAACACAGCTTTCATTCCTCCTCCAGATTGTTATACACGAAGAGCCAAACAGCGCGTTGCCATGAGCGATATCGAACTGCCCGCCGACCCACGGGACAGTCGCGAGGGGAAAGACGAGAGTTGCACGGGCGCCGCAACGGACGAAAGCGGCGGCAAAACTTGAACAGTCGCGGCTGGAACACATTTCGCGTTGTCGACGGCACTGTAGGGGAGATAAGAGGGGAGCAAGAGTATAGGAAAGAGTTCCCGGCAGGTGCCACTTGAAGCGTTCGAGCGTGTGGTGTGTGCCTTACTTGGCTACCCAAATGACAAACACGCTGTGGTGGGCTGTGGGCTTGTAACAGTTCGACTGATTCATAGGAGAAAAAGTTGCACTGTTTTTGTGCTTTCAAAGCACGGGCTTCTTTTGTTTTCGTATTTTTCTGACAGAAACACACACACACACAAAGACAGCTGAGACCAACCGAAGTCATAAAAGCCCCGGTCAACCAAACTCTCTCTCTCTCTCTCTCCCCTTCTAAAAAAAAAGTCCTGGCTTTACAACAATAATATTCTGTCAGAGTCGTATGTTTTGCATAAAAATGCGAATTGCAGCAGCCATGTTAGAAACATGTGCTGATTGAGGAAGGCCATAGCCTGACCATCTGTGAATAATTTTTGTACGGATAGATCAGAGGCTCACCAAATACTATTTCAGTGAAATGGATATAATAATTTTGAGCACAAAATTGGATGCTTCGTTTTAGCTCTGAAGATTGCAATAAAAAGGCGAAAATCTCAATTCAGATGATTAATTATGCACGCCAAGGGCATTCTAGACGTAGAGATTTATGATAATACAAAATCAGCATGGCAGAGATCGATATGCCTTCTTAAAATAACCAGCTGAACTTGTTAATTAAGATTATTCCCGAGCTCCCATTCGCTCACAGGCAAAGCGCGTTTGGTTCTAATTTAATATTTTGTAACTGCGCCTCGAAAAAAAAAAAGAAATAGTGATTTGACATAAGAAAAATAAAGTTATAGTTCTGCCCAGCTACACCTAAACAAGAACATAAAAAAATCCTTCGTTAAACCTCAAATTTAAAAGGAAGTGACGATCACTGATGCGCACAATTTGTCAAGATATCACAATCCGTAATACACAACGTGTTAAAAAAATTGCAAATGAATTATTTAAAACTTACTAATTACCAATTGATATATTCGTTTTAGCACGGACAATGTGAATTCTAGCAGCCATGACATATTTAACGACGTTCGACACATTTCTAATTGGAATGCGGCGGTAAAGGCAAATGTTTGGGCAGCTAATTCGTCGATTTTCGCCAATTACTTGGCTAATTAGGTTAAGAAAAGCAGTAAATGCTCCTCCCACAAAGCCCTCCACTCTTTTCACTTTATCAGAGGAGGAAACTAGCAATCATGTCGGCCAGAAAGTTTTGTGGCCTGCAAGAGACCATAGCTGCGGTATTATTTTGAATCTTTCACTACATGCTATAGGGTAGTCAAATCAGAAATTACCAAGTTCAATTTTTTTTTTTCAATTCCTCGACGCAAACGTATGTACACAGGACAAAACTGTTAGCGCGAAGAAGCTGTCGCCCGTTTTCTCTGTTTTTTTCTTAAAAACAATGGATAGCCCCCGAAACTACAGATGCGATGGAAAGTACTCATTAGGGTAACTAACCTAGGCGGTAACGTTTGTTGCCTACCAATACCCTTTCGAAGTAAGATGAAAACAAAAAAATGTTCCGAAGTCGTGTTCGCTTTAACAGTGCCGCGCAGTGTGCCTTCACATTGTGGAAGAGTGTTTTTCACTGGCTAAGCGCGCTGCTGCGCTGCGACAAATCAATCGCGACAAGCAGGATCGCGATGGCTCTTCTGGGAATGTCGCTTCTCAGCACTTCGACAGAGCACGATGAGAAGCGCACTCAATGGAACTAACAATGCTCAATCCCGGCAGTGTGACAAAAAAAAAAAAGGAGACCGACTTTTGACGGTAATATTAAATAGAGGAAAGAGGTGTTGCTCTAACAAAACGATTGGGAAAAAGTTCACTAAACCAATTTTTGTGTTTTCATTTTGGGTGAAAGACGGGGAGCACAGAGGCATCGTCCCGAGCTAGTATCGGGCAAGAAAACGCATTTTCATATTCGACCGCTACTATCCGAGGTTAGGAACCTTTCACTCTGAATGCGCTGTCAACCTGCGAACGTTCCGATGCCCGTGTTCTGCAACGATGACATTTGAGAGTTCAATCTCGGTCAAATGTTACTATACTGAGTTTCATGCGTAGCATATATACACACACACTGTCAGCGCTGCTGGCACGAGCGCGCAGTTTCACATTTGCGCGAGAACACGTTCAAACGAACCGCAAGGTGAAGGTGGACGCTCGCGCCATCAGCCTCGCCAGCGTCGTACACGCATGCACAACTCGGAGTAACCGTGAAACGATTTCGCGTTTGCAAGCATCGCGGTGGTCGTACCGGCTGCGGGCACAGATGAGGCGCCTCTACTCGGGGGGCAACATGCTGTGACATTTCCGAGGAGGGAAGGCAAGTACGCGCAAAGCTTTAACTGGCGCTCAGCTTGGGAAAGAGCACGCGTGCCCGTATAGCTTTGGCTCCATTGCCGCAGAAAGTTGCACCCTCAGTGTACGGTGGATGCCTAGGCGGCGCAAAGGAACGTTTCCGCAAACTCCGACATCGTACGTACAAATACCGAGAAAGATCTACCCAAAACATTGGAGACAAACTTGAGAAACTGGGGGATTGTAAGGTCCGAGATCAAAATTGCAGGAGGGGGATCGTAATAGGGTAAGCTTCACCGCTCTGCACCGGCGCGTTAGGAGAAGCGGCCGACGCGGACGAGCATCGCCGTTTGTTCGGCGGGCTCAGAAGTCTGAGCGGTGCGAGGTCGATACCAATTAACTTTGCTTATTTTTAATTCAAACGTTCTTAAAAGTAGTGGGTGGGCGCTTGCTGTGAGATGAGCGTGTGCTCGGTACTTCGCGTAAAAACAAAAACAAAAAGAAAACGAGCAATAATACACATAAACTTTAGAGCTTACCAATCAGGCAAAGTTCCCCCGAATTCTGTGGATCTACCGGTTCGGAGGGGGTGCCAGGATGATAGCAGAATCACCATGCGGATCGCCGACACGCGCTTTAGTGAAGCTTTACGAGAATGGTACAAAGCAGTAGGTGGCGATACCACGACGCTGTGGCTAAAGCTCCCCGATAAAATCCACGCTTCGCGTTTCTTTCAAGTATTGACGACCATTGTTCTGCGAACGCGCAAGTCACGCCACAATAAAAGCTATGCCTAACGTCTCGGCACCCCATTCGTCTTGGCGACGCCATTTTGTTGCCTAGCTCAGAGCGGGTGATAATGGCGACACAGTTTCAATTCTAAAATGCAGCTTCGCGAGCTTTGCATGCAGAATAAGGAAACAAACAAATATTTTAAGCAGAGGGATGGAACTGCTTAAATGTATTTAGGACCAGCCTTGGGAACAGCCCAACCTGCGTTTTTGTGCAGGTTAGGAGGTTAGGAGCAACTAAAACTACATTTTGGAGCATCTCAGATAGACTTTCATTGATGGCCAGGCGCACTTCAGCCTGGATTTTGGGCAAGGTCAGCAGCAATTTTGATCGTGCTTAGCAGCACTAAGCAACACGAGTGGTTAGGACCTAGCAAGATGGGATAACATCGTAACAGATGCCGAAACTTAGAAACTTTTTTGAGTCTTAATGACAACAAAAAAGAATTACAACCTCTGTCAACAATAACGAGTACTCAGTACGACATGTTTTTGCAGTGTGTCCTTGTTAATATCTGCGTGGCTTACTTACCTTGCTACACGATTCACAAAAGACCGAGTATAATGATAATTCAACTGATTCAAAGGGGCAAGTGAGCTGGACAAGATTGACGATAATAATCCCTGGAGAAGGGGAACAAAGGACAAACATAAATCTCCAGAGCTAGGTGACTGGTGTGCGACTGAAAAAATCCTCCTGGTCCTGGTATCGAACCAGGGACCTCTACATTTCCAGTGGAGCGCTCTACCAACTGAGCTATACCAGGAGTCAGACGTCAGTAGAGCAAACGGGTCTTATCAGCTGCCACCAGTCTAACACCAGCAAGGGTGAACGGCCTGCATTTTAAGATTATGATGGTAGTGCAATTATTGCAAAGATGCAGGCGAGCTGGACGAGACTGACGATAATAATCTCTAGAGAAGAGGAGCAAGGGGACAAAGGACAAACATAAATATCCTAAAGACACCTATGTGACAAGTGCGCGACTGAAAAAAAAATCCTCCTGGTCCTGGTATCGAACCAGGGACCGCTCCATATCCAGTGGAGCGCTCTACCAACTGAGCTAACCAGGAGTTAAAAGTCAGTAGAGCAAACAGATTTTTTTTTTTTTTATGTCACACACCAGTCACCTAGTTGTGTTTAGAGATTTATGGTTGTCCTTTGTCCCTCTTGTTCTCCTTCTCTGGGGATTATTATCGCCAACCGAGTATAATTATTAATTGTCAATAAAAAAGACGCTTCCCATAGCACCTGACCAAGGTGTCGCAGCGTAACAACTTTCTTGCTTTAAAATGCGTTATTAGAAACACGGCAAAGCACTTTTTTTTATCGAGGCAAGACTCCAGCGCATTTAGTTTTAGCACACAAACATATTCCGCAATAGTGCACTAGCTTAGAACTCCTCTGGATGTTAATTAGTTACATCGCGGTTTCACTAGAATAGTATCAAGTTGCTAAATTCGCTTGAGCACCTTAGGAAAGCTTAATCAAGAACTGCCTATTGTGCAACGCAGATCATATTTAAGTAGCCGACTACAAATAAGAGTTGTCGTATTTTCTGCAAAAGACAGGAGTGCAAGTGACCCAAGAGACTTCGAAAACACGGGGAGTTATAGTGCGCCGTAATACCAATAACTATGCCCGATACTCTGCCGGCACCGCGTCTCAGTTTCATCAAATTACGATTTATCTTGTGGGAATGCGATTCCAATTCTAACAATAAAGTACTGTAAAACAATTTACAGTAAAAAAGGGTAACTAACCCTCGTAACCCTCACGAAGGTTACGAGGGTTAGTTACCCTCAAAAGGGTTACCCTCACGAGGGTCATGAGGGTTACCCTTACGAGGGTTATGAGAGTTACCCTCACGAGGGTTAGCCTCACAAGGGCAAAAACCCTTGTGAGAGTTACCCTCGTGAGGGTAACTCTCATAACCCTCGTGAGGGTAACCCTTTTGAGGGTAACTAACCCTCGTGAGGGTTACGAGGGTTACTGTCACGAGGGTTACGAGGGTAACCCTCGTGATCCTCACCCTCATAACCCTCATGAGGTAACCCTCGTAACCCTCACGAGGGTTACGAGGGTTACGCCGACGCCGACGGCGACGGCGACGGCGACGCCGCTCAAGCCGAAAACGGGCGCCTAAGAGCTGCGCTCTAAAAATTTGACTTATTTTTGTTAATTTGTTGTCAACTGGCTGAGGACCGGATCCCTGGCTGCAAAGCCGGGGTCAATCTGACGAATGACGACTTGTCCTCGGTCGACTTGATTAACCACTTCCATTGCTATTCCTAGTAGTATTCATTAATGATATTTCAAAGTGTATTACATCTGCCAGGATGCTTCTATTTGCTGATGATATAGAGGTTTTTTCATATATTTATTCCGAAAAAGACTGTGAAGCGCTACAATCTGATGTGTTGAGCATTTCTAAGTGGTGCCTGTCAAACCGCTTGCCTTTTAACACCAACAAAACTAAGGTAATCTCGCTAACAAGACGCAATAATCCCTTACACTTTAAATACAAGTTGAGTAACTGTGCTATTGCTCGAACCGATGTAGTCAGGGACCTTGGAGACTGTAAACTATTGTTCAAATCTCATGTCACTAACATTTGTGGTACCGGTCTTAAAGTGCTCGGGATGATCTCACATTTTACTCGACACTTCCAGGCACCTGATACTATATTACGCTTATTTTGTGCTTAGGTAGGCCACGACTTGAATTTGCGTCTGTTGTGTGGAACTTTCTATCACATAGCGATTGCAGACGCATTGAAATGGTACAAAGGCGTCTGATACGCATAGTCTACGATAGGCACCCAGCTAAAAATACCCATTGGTTCCAATTGGCTTTTCCAATTGGTACCAATTGCCAACACCAGTTAGGTTTTGGGACTCCCGATTGGAAGAATACCAATTGGTACCAATTGGAACGAAAACCAGTTAGGTTTTGGGACTCCCAATTAAAAGAATACCAATTGGTCCCAATTGAAACGAAAACCATTTGGGTTTTGGGACTCCCAAATGGAAAAATACCATTTGGTATTTTTCTAATTGGAACCACTACCCGTTATGTTCCGAGACTTCTTTTTTGGAAAGTATCCATCGATTCCCATGAGTATATACCTAATTTGTTTTCAGAACTGCAAAAGCAACATTTCTGGTTATTGACACCAATAGGCGTTTTGGTGGATCGGCCGGTAGGTGTATTGGTGCATGGGCATATTGATCTATCAGTGTATGGGCCTATTGGTGAATAAATCAGATGGCATACACCTCCCTATATGCAAACACATGCCTGTGCCTATCCATTATGTTATGCAAATATGCTCTTGGAAAACACTGGTTCTCTGGATGGTCTGCAGACGCAGTAAATAGTCACAAACTGGATTTTAATCTATTAAAACCAGAGCTGCATTCTTCTTGCTTGAATTTCTGAAATGAACAGCAGAACAAGGAGTACATTAGCAGGAATGCCAGTCGGTATCATGACATGGGTAAAACATGAAAGCATAGAAATCAATGAAAGCTAGATAATAAGGCTTCAGTTGGTATGGGCTTCTGAATTATGACAGTGATCCAAGGCTTGTCGAAAATTTTAAAAGGATAAACGGCTCACAAGTGTGACACACGTGGCAGCAGGCAGTTGTGAGCTGTCCATTCAGTTCGTTAGTTTTCTGCAATCTTGAGCCTCTACATCAAAATTAGTCCCTTTTTACATACAAAGTGAGAGAAATTTAATATGCTGTTATCAGCTGAGAGGGGATCCAAAGCTTTGCAGTCAGTCAAATTTGGGGGTTTTACATGCCAACCAATGACGGGCGTATGGCACGGCCCAGCGGAGGCCTGAGGATTAATTTGGACCACCCTGGTATCTTTCGACGTGCAACCGAAAGCTCGGTCACACGGAGCCTTCTCCGCAATAAGCCTTCATCAAATTGCGTGCACCCCGGCCGGGATTCGAACCCGCCACCTGGGCATCCGTAGGCCGACGCTTTGCCTTGGTGCCACAGAGGCGGCTTAAGGCTTTGCAGTGCGACCATTCTTTTCAACAATTCTGACTGCAAAGAACTATTCGTTCTGTGCACACTGGATCTCGGAAAGGACAGAATTGTCATTATTTGCATGTGTGAGGCTACACATGCCTTTGACTGCAATGAGAGCAAAGCTAGCTTTATTCTCATAGCTGTCCGAATTCAAAGGAATATTTAGGATAGCATGCTAGCTGCATTCTGCACAATGGAAGCATTTAATCATTTACAAATATTGCGAGCAACACGTGGCAATAAAAAGGGTGTTAAGAGCAACCTAAAGAAAAACAGCAAATATATTGAAGGCTCAAATACTGAATGAGGAAATAGTGAGACACTAGAAACTGTTTGCTACAATGGAAAGCGTTTTACAATGCATTTTAACGGGAGACTCTATTTCGAGTATAATTTCCTCGTTAAAGTTTTAAACCTCAGGATAGAGTACTGCACGGGCCGGAATTTCTAGGCCCGGCCCGGTAGAGGCACGGCCCGGGCCCGGCCCGAGCCCGACAGAATATTTATTTTCTAGGCCCGGCCCGACCCGGCCCGGAAGAGACACTGCCTGGGCCCGGCCCGGGCCCGGCACAACGTTTAGACAGAAGCTTGAGCCCGGCCCGAGCCCGGAGATTTTTTTTTTTTTTAAATATAAGAATAAGCCGGGCTCGAGCCCGACAGATTATATACATGAGCCCGAAAAGGTTTGCAGGCTTTAATCTAAAAACTACCTAAGCATAAAGCGAGCATGACGAAAATAATCACTGGAAAAGGGGAACGAAGGGAAGAAAGGACAAACACAAATCTCCAAACACAGCTTGTCCAGCTCGCTTGCCTTTTTGCATTTAATTTCATTATCATCACAAGCGAGCATATTTGATTTAAATTTAATTTAAACTTGGACCGAGTTTTTTTACACGATAAATATTCCGATTTTGACGATGTACTTTCGAGAATATAGGCGAAATATGCACGTCATAAGTCATTTTGAAAAAAAAAAAAAGTGGGCAATATTTTATTTATGCATTCCTTGAAGCGATATTGAACTTTTCGTTGTTCAATTCGTTTCACAGAGAACTTTCCTCTTTACATGTTTCTGCGAAGAAACAATCACAATCACGCTGAAGCATCTTCAAAAGGCTGTGTAAGCATAAAATTATCTATGGTACTTAGCTTATCTTTGGCGGGATGGTAAAGCCCCCTGCACAAAATGCAAAGTCAAATTCACGTGTTTTCTTTGTTTTTTTTTTTGAAAAGCGGTGGAAAAAGACATTTATATTGCACCCTATGACTGGAGTGCCCTGGTTTCTTGAACGCACTTTCCCGCTATGCTGATAGAATCCATCCATACGTTTCCTTTAACCACGTGGAAGCTTTCCAAGTACAAGACGTCTTTTTTTTTTCTTGAACGGTGCCGTAGTGATTTTGCATTTCGCTTATTTGCTTCCATTGAACCTAAAAGATCAATGAACACACTTTTTGTTATTAACACTTTTTAATTTGCGGCACACGACTGCCCAGCCATGGCCCAAAAAACGTTTTGTTCAAGCCCGAGCCCGGCCCGGGCCCGAGAAAATTAGTGCTACCTTGACCGAGCCCGGCCCGCCGGGCCGGGCTCGGGCTGGCCCGGGCCCGTGCAGTGCTCTACCTCAGGATCCTAATTGACCGCAGGCATTGCCGTGATGTGGTGTTTTTACAGAAACTCAACTTCGATGTACCTGATCTTTTGAGTAGTACAAGCTTACGTATGCGCAAGCTAAACACACGCGACTCTGCGGTACGTTTTAAGTGCCGTTCACACATATGCAACCGAGAGAGACCAGACCGGTTTTTAAGCCTTTTGCGGCGTCTTAGGACCGGATGCGGTGCAGCGGAGCAGGTCCTAAGACGTCGCAAGAGGCTTAAAAACCGGTCTGTTCTCTCTCGGTCTAAACTCGGTTGCATATGTGTGAACGGCGCTTTATCCTGACAAGCAGATTGAAGGGTCACCAATGCATAGAATTCAACTTTTTTTAATATCCTTGTGCAGCATGATTTCTTTTCCATGCCTTATTTTACTTTGAATACAGAGTTGTGTCTGTAATTTGTTTATTATGACTGATTTGTTACTCCTGTATTTCACGTCTTTGCATGTTGAACTCATTTGTGACTTTTATGTGCACCAATATCAAAGCCTTCACGTTTTTTTGGGCACGCAATAAATACCAATACCAATAGTTGAAGAAAAACAATCTGGTCGCAGATAATCGTCGTGGGACCGACGCCCGAGTTTTTTTCGCGCGTTTCCGTCTCAGGATGCGATGAAAAGATCAACAAACCCGAAAAAAGCAAAAAAAAAAAAGCAAAGAAAAAAAAAAACGACTGTAGCCAAGTCTCAGCCAAGGTAAACTAGCCAATGTTGCGAAACGAACCAACTAACGGATTGCGGGCTGATAAAAAACATAGAGTTATTACAATAAACGCACGAGGCTCAGCTGGCGCTAGTGTCTACGGGACTTCCGGTTGCAAATTGAAGCAGACAGCATGCAGTCTACTTTTCCAGTCTTCCTGTGTATTCCTATGGGAAAACGCGCGTGAATTTTGTCTCTTCGCCGGAAAATAACATGAATAACTTTTGTTCTTTCGGTTGTACCGGATAGTATGTACCTTTATTAATATGGTGAAAGTGTAATTGCTTTAGTTACAGCATTTTTTCTTTACCACTTACGATGTTAAACTTCGCTATATTTCAGGCCCAAACCTCTGTTCCATGGCAGATATGTAGAAACGAGCTACGATTCTAAGCAAAATAACGATCGAAAAGAATGTAAAGTGTGTTCAAAGTTCGCCAGCATTCCGTTGGTGCTTATATATTGTTAATATGGCCGTCCTGTCACTATATGAAAATGACCCCGTCGTGCATCCCTACGAGTGGTTAAAAAAACGTTGGAAACGTAAAGAATAAAGTACATGGGCTACTAAAGGTGTTTTCTTATTATTTCCTGTGTCGGGCAGTTTTTTTCGGGCACCTGTTCTCTGGCTTCTCCCTATTTGCAAAGATTTGGAGCGTGCGAGTGATGATTTGAACCCAGAACAAGCATCTTCGCACATATTCATGAGCAGAAAGAATAAAGCTGTACTTATTTATTGCAAATCGGACTATATTACGTGACTTTCAATTTATTTTGATCGCCTGCATGCACAAGGAGTTACTTATCCAGTGTCACTGCGTAGTTCTTACCGTCTCTCTTGGTTTTCCACATGTCCTTCGTTCGTTTGGCACGTATACCCCCCATGCTGGAAAGCGCCGACGCCGTGTTCGCGCTAACAGTGTCCGACAGTGCACATAAATACACGTACGAAGTGGTTTTAACACCGTTTTTCATGCCACGAATTTCAAATAAAAATGCTGTAACTGACCAATTATTTCGTCTGCGTGACTGAGAAATGTTCCAATGTGCCTAGTACGTGCCAATTATTCGTGATATTTGCTCTTATAATCGAGCGGAGAGAGAAAATGCACTCGCTTTTTTCCATAGAAATGCATTACCGGAAGTCAATTTCTGACTGCTTGCTGTCTGCTTCAAAATGCAACAGCACACTAGCGCCAGCTGAGCCTCTAGCGTTTATTGTAATAACTCTATGGATAAAAACCGAAACAAATGATCGTTTTGATGCGCGTTTTCGGTTCGGCGCATATGGCGCCGTTCCACCCCTGTAAGCAACAAGACGGCTTGAACGTTGTTATTCTGAAGCACGTGGTGGTACTAACTAGTCATGCCAGAGGAGTTAACGTAGGCCTAGTGTCGCAGAAAAAAGCGTCAAGAATATTGGCGACATGCGCGACCAACCCTGTCGATGTAATCGGCTTTCCACAATCGTCCAAGCGTTCACTATGACATCCTTAGTGGGATTAATTGGTTCTGCTTTTACTTAAGAAAATACGAGCAATGTCAGGTGCAACTTCGGCGGAGTTGGTTTAGGATTGCAAGTACTCCTAGCTTCCACTATGCTTTTTACACACACACCATAAAAAATTATCGTTTTCAACCAAAATTATAGAACCAACTAAGTTGGGAAACTGCCACAGGAGCTCGCCTTGAAAAAGTAGTTCCGATCTGTACTCGTGAACCGAACTAGACGCGCTCGCAACACTGCCAAAGTGGTCCCGGAGCGGCCACTCGGAAAACTGAACCTACCAGTCCAGTCGAGTCGCGCTAGGGACGGTGGCGCCATCTCGCAGTAACCATATGAAGCAGCTTTCGTGTTTCGACTCGCCGCTAAAAGGCGTAGCTGTAATCGTATCTAGTTCGGTCTCGGTAGACACTTGCGGCCCGGATTTAAAGGGCAGGTTTTTTTAACCGAGCTGTTCTAGTAACGTTACTTGCAACTGATGACAAGTAGCCAGGATCACAACTCGTGACATCACAGCAAATCGTGTTACTGATACGTCCCAACGCTAATAAAGAGACGAGGTGACACATTCTTTTTGTTAGCAAATGAAACAAGTGAGAGGTGCAGTTTTAACATTTCAAGTGAACATAAGAGGGAATCCCATGATTTAGATACCTGGCAACAATGATTGCAAGGAATACGATTGCAAAAGTGTCGATACTCTGACAAAAGTGTCGATACTCTGAGGCATACCGTGTTAGGTGGCTCTATACTCCGTTTCACCTTATGTTGTACCGCAGAGAAGGCTAGAAGCGCGAGCTCATGGCGTTGGGAGCTGCTCTTAACGCACGAGAGCTTGTGCCGCCGAGATGTGCCCTAGAGCAAGGAGCTCGCGCTTGTAGCTTTTCCTGCGGTACATCATAAGGTGAAACAGAGTATAGTGACAATGCTAGAGTTAAGGGGGGACACTGGCTAGAGGTTGAACTTCTGATCGGAATGAAATTTGCAGGACCTAATTAACGTCAGATGTAGGCGTACTGTGCAAACTTTAATCTCACTAGGACGACTTTAGATACCGGCATAAGATGTGTCACTCTTCGTCAAGAAATCTATGATATGCAAATGACTGCTTGAATATGAAGTGGGGGATGTGGGACTTCAGGCTATCTAGCTGTTATGACTCAAACATAAATATTTCATGAAGAGTTATTACCTCAAAATATGAGATGCAAATCTGTCCTATGTCAATTTTTGAAAACAGTTTTTCTCCACGAGGACTTCAACTTAAACAAAGTAGATAGCCCGATTCCCCGGTAAATTTCAGTAAAGAAACATCTTGATTGTGGTATCAGGATACTTTTACCTTCGAAAGATTCCTTCGTATGAAATTTGCAGCAACAAGTGAAACTGAGAAAAATGCATTCAAACATGAACCCCTTTATTTTGCTACTGCCTCACAATCTGTTGAAAATATTTGATATCAACAAAACTATTTGGTGCATTCAAACATGAACCCCTTTATTTTGCTACTGCCTCACAATCTGTTGAAAATATTTTATATCCACAAAACTATTTGGTGCATGGTTATCAAATTTAGTCAAAGTGTGTATAATTAATTAGTTTCTAAAACCGAAAACCTCAAAATTAAAAAGTGAATTTTTTGAAAGAATTTTGAAATTTAGGCTAATCTTCTTCCTTGTTAACGCCATGCATCGTCTCATTGACACAACCCCAGAGTTTATGCCAAAATCCCATTTGGGGTTTATGTGCCAAAAAATAACGAAGGGCATCTGGCACACCCCAGTGGAAGACTGAGGATTCATTTCGACCACCTGGAGCACCTCCGACGTGCAAGCGAAATCTCGGTTGCAAGGCACCTTCTCCGCACAAGCCTTCGTCGGACTGCGGGCACTTCCACCGGAATTCAAACCAGTGATTGGGGACCTGTAGGCCAGCGCTTTGCCTCAAACTCAACGAGGTGCCGGAAATTATACAAAGGCCAGGTAGCGGACAGATTCTTTTTATTAGCAAATAATAAAACAAACTCAAAACGGACGGCGGGTGCAGCCCTGCCTTAAATTACGTTCCATCAATCTCGGCCCGACGTGCTCCCTGGCTCAGTGACTCCTGTCGGGATGGCGCTGGCGCGGGGCGGCCTTGATGATGTTGTCCACCCGCAGGATCATCTCGGCCGCCTCCGAAGCACTCAGCAGCACCTGGCGCTTCACCACAAAGGCCTCGGTCACGCCCAGCTTGCACATGTCGTCCACGCAGCCTTCCGTCATGTCTGGAGAGCGAGAAAAAAGAAAAAAACAAAGACAATTGCGTATGGATTTTTGTGGCAAAGTCTTCGTTCGCACCAATCTTCAGAATAGGGGATCAGCGACAATTATCTGGGAAAAAATTTAGTTTTTTCTTTTCGGCGCAACAATGAATTATGTGCTGCAGAACACTCATTTCCCACCCAAATACAGCGAGACAGTCCGTACCAAACGCCAAAGTTTCAGTGCTCACCGTGACCCAATTTAAATTCTATTCGCAATTATTTGAAATTTTGAATGAGGAAATGAGACCTGTCTCTAGTGGCCGACACTGTACATCTCTAGGTATTCGTGGGTTTTGTTGGCCACTATTTTCTTGATGGAAATTTGTGAAAAGCACTTATAGCTAGGATTCTGTATTTTCGGAGTTTATTTTTCGTCAAATTCGAAAAGTGTCTTTCAGAGTTCTTTTTTTTTTTTTTTTCTATAAATTCGGAGTATATTTTTGTTTAATTTCGAAATCTCCGAAATCCGGAGCTTAATTTCGAAGTGTTTCCTATGAACAATAAATATATAATATTCGGGTGTAAACGTATCCTAGATAAAGAAAAATAAAACATGCTTATATCAATTGATACAGTCTAAGCTCGTTATAACAGACCTTGATTTTGACCAAGATTTCGGTCTGTTGTAAAAGGAATATGTTGTATGCAGATATGAAGTTGAGTCAATGTTATGTAGAGGAAAACAAACCGAACTTCACAAATTGGTATGCTATATCCAAATGTCTGTTGTAAACAAGTCTGTTGTAATGAGCTTACCGTAAAATTCCGAGCGAACGCCCACGTTTGAAGGATCGCCCACCCGCCCCTTTTTGTCCAACATCTGTTGGGAACGGTATCCGATACATCGCCCTTCCCCCGATTCCCGCCGGACGTCACGCGATGTCCGACGGGAATCGCGCGTCAACGGCGCGATCTGCGGTCCCGCGTTTTTGTCTGCGATCTGCGCGCGTGAAATGCGTGAAATCAAATCTGCTGCGTTTGCGATCTGCGCTATCCGTTCCCGAGTTTTCAGCGGATTCCCGTGTTTTTGCCCACGATCTGCACGCGCGATATCGATTCCTAGCTGTAACACGCGAGAGTTGTTCCCGCGTGTATTATTGCATCGTGAAATGCGATTCTGATGCGGCCGCGATCTGCTTGATTTGTTTCCGTGACATGCGGGTTTGCAGCGGATTCCCGCGTTTACGTCCGCGATCTGCGCACGCGATATCGGTTTCTGCGGTATCCGTTCCCGTGAGATGCGAGTTCTCGGCAGGTTTCCGCGGGTTCTTCGCGCTGTCAAACGCGAATCTGCTGCGTCTGCAACCTGCGGTATCCTTTCCCGTGACACAGGAGTTCGTTGTGAATTCTGCGTGTTTATCGCATCGTGAAACGGGAATTCGCCGTGTCCACGATCTGCAGTATCAGTTCCCGCGTCACGCGGTTTGTAGCGGGTGCCCCGGTTCTTATCATTATTTCTGATAAAATTTTGCTGTGGCATCCCCAAAGATAGCCCACCCCATGTTTTTCACCATTTATCTCTTCATTTTGGGTGGGCGTTCGCTTAGAATTTTACGGTAGACTGTATTTCTTCAGCTGGATTTGGTGTTGGTGCCATTGCCATTGGCAATACAGTCGAACCTTGTTATAACAAACTAGCATCACGAGCAGAAATTTGTTCGCTATATGCGATATTTGTTATAAAAGTATACACAAAATTTTACGCAAACGTTCCCGCAATCGAGCCCGTGCAAGAACGTGCACAGCACTAAGATATAAAAAGGAGCTATCGCGGACCACGAGATCCTTACCCGTCACTAAGCAGCATTAAAAGGAATAGATCAGAACATGAGGATATCAATTTGTAACACGAGAAACAACGTTAGCTGGATC
Organism: Ixodes persulcatus; assembly: GCA_013358835.2. Classification (NCBI taxonomy): domain Eukaryota; kingdom Metazoa; phylum Arthropoda; class Arachnida; order Ixodida; family Ixodidae; genus Ixodes; species Ixodes persulcatus. The sequence goes on along the minus strand of JABSTQ010010059.1, from coordinate 334,984 downwards.
CATTTTTTCATTCATTTGAAGAAAGACTCGATTTTGGGCTGGCGCCTCTTCACCTGGAGCAACTGCGCAGGAGCCAACCACTGCTTGCGCTGATATCATCATGCCCTAACAGACACGCCAGACTGATTGCTTTCGTTTAAAGAAGCTGACCAGACACTGGCAGATTTCGCACCCTTATGCCTATAAACCATGAGAACAGAGCCTCTTCCATGTCTGGGTCGAGGCAAGCAAGGCCCAAGACCTTTTCGGTCAATCTTGACAATGTTGTTTGCATAGCAGTCTTCGACCTCCTTCCTTGCACTCAGGATGGTAGATGTAGTGCTTGATGCAAGCTTGAAGTCCGCAGCGATGTCGTTTTTCTTCCGCTACGAATGGCGTGGCGTGGTTGGCGGTTGACTTTCGGCACCGGTTCCTGATGCCTCGCATTGAGGTCAGCAGCGGCGCCCCCGCCGTTATCCGCTCGGTTAAAGGGGCACTCAAGTGGTTTTTGAGTTCGTGTTTTGATGATGGCAGCTGAATTTTGACGCCCTAAGTTTCCCTAAAAACCAAAAAGTATAGTCCTACGGTGATTATTTCTTTAATAAAAATGTAATTAAAGGCCGCCAAACCTCGGATCCATCCGAAAACGAAACCACTCTCATTGGTCGTCGCACGCTTATCAAAAGGATCTCGGGACAATGGCGTTGTACGACGTTCTGTCGTGCAGTGATCCCGAGGTAGCCGCATCGGCCAAACTTCTTTGTTATTCGGGCTTCGATCATGGTTCTCTACGCTCGAATACCTGACGCCGTTAGAGGTTGAAATTCTTCGGCGGACAGCTGACCTGGGGATGATTTCCTATGACGCCACTCCGACGTGCGATGTGGACGATAGCAGCGCTTCGGAGTCGTGTTCGGGTTCCGAAGACGACGAAACGCAGACCTTTTCGGGCGTTCTTTCATTTGCGGTTGGGGCAAGTCGTAACCGAACCAACGTTTGGCATCGCATCGTTACCTCTGGTACGTGATGTCAAACCATGTCGCCACATTGACTTTTGCCTCGGGAGGACGGGGGGAAAGGCTGGTTCAGACATGTGCAACGAGCGCGTACCTACGACTGCGTCCGTTGCAACCGGAGCGACCGGAACGACCGCTCTGCGCCGCGCGTACACACACCAGCAACCACTGCAACAAGCGCAGCAGGTCGTCAGCACGGCGACCTCTTCGATACGCCGCCGTCAGCTGTTTCAGCGGCGCCTCTAAAAAGGGGACGCACTGCCACTCAATGCCGTAACAGAATATAGAAAGACAGTTTTCTATAGCCTAAAGCCTTATTATTATTTTTTCTTGATAGGCTTGCAGGGTACAGTGGATGAAAAAAAGAAAAGAAAAAGATGCAGTACGCCGTCTTGGACGATCACGACTCAAATACACGACTCTGCCAATAGTACAAATATCGCCACACGCCTTTTCTACGATAATAAAAGACGATGTAATCTTAGCAGCGATATAGCAACGTAGAAATATGATTTCGTTATCACAGATAGACGTTGCGAGCTTCCAGGATTGCTAACACTAATCACTTTTCTCCGGTGATGAAAACGTGTGAAAATTCGCATCCTTTATATGGTACGCGCCAGTAATACCTTGAACTTGAGCACACGCATGAAATGCGCCAAATAAGAAATCCGGGCGATGTTCGAGGACACAAATGCTTAGAAACCACCACTGTAGTCGAAGTAAACAAACACGACGGCACAGGCGTTTCTGCTGTCTTGAGAGTGCCGCTACGACATCGCCGCACGAGTAGGTGGATCTTCCCTTCTAGTCCGTGCTGGGTTATCATAGGGACACACGACGAAAATTCACAGTCAAGGATAGCGCTTTTACGCGGAGCGATGAGCTTTCACCACGCCGTCCACGTCAACGTTCACCACCGAAGCCACGTTTGCAGATAAAAGGAGCTGGCCCGGGGGCCGCGACCGGCACGACCGGCATGCATGATGCAACGCGCGCAGATACGTGCGCTTGCGCGCATCCCGGGGGAACGGGAAATTCACCCTCCGCGGAGGAAGGCAAGGAGAAAACGTAGTCCCTTGTTCGTGAAACGACAATTGCAGTATCGCGTATTCTAAACTAGAACTATTTTACGTCTTGTGAAATTGTCATGCACAACATATCTAAATGAACTGAAAATTGTTTCTTTAGCGAAACTTTACAAAGGCCGCCAAAATTTTCAAACATACGATAATTTCATTGGTCGGCGCAGGAACAGAAAAGAGTCTGCACATATTTTATTCCTGCAAGATTAATAGGCGGTTCTGCCTTCTAAAACTGAAGATACTCATTCACTGACACTTCCTTAACGCCATCGCACCAAAAAGTAGCTTCCCCAAAAACCGCTTGAGTGCCCCTTGAATAGGTGGAGCTACCTCCCAAAACGCGCATTTTTGCACATTGGGCGATCTAAACTTTCAGAATCTATCGTTTTGAGTTTTTTTTATTATTATTTTTTTCTACTGTTTAATAACTTCTATAAAATTGTGTGACTCAAAAAAAGCAGGAATTGCTTCACTATAACCGATAGCACATCAGATGTCACGGTTTCGGTTTCGTCATATAACTAGAACTCCCATCCAAATAAAGCAAGACCAACCAAACTTCGTGATTAGTTTGCTATATCCGATAATGAGCTATATCAGTGTTTGTTATGGCTTCGATAAACGTCCATACCTTAAAATAAACTCCTGGAGATGTCGCTGGGAAGCACGTATTCATCCCATCCTATTCCGTGCTACCCTGCGGCCGCGCGAGGTGGAGTGGTAAAGGATGTAAAAGGGAAGTTTCAATTGCCCCTCTTCCAATTTTATGCAATCTCTCTGGTCCGTAGCTTTCACTGTTACAAAAACACAACCTCTCCTTCCTCTCAAAACACAAATAGTATGGCCCAAACTGGAAACCAATACAGAGGCTTTTATCGTGACCCGAAAGTATGATGACATGTCGTCCTGAACCTTGACGAGATAAGTGGTAAGAGCCCTTTTGTCAATGATCCGAGATTTGAAAGATAACTGTGGTGGCATTCTCCCGGAACCATTGACCCTGTGCGCTGATCAAACTTAATCGTAAAATAGTGTCATTATTTAGTTTGCTTGGGGGGGGGGGGGGGGAGGCATTGGCACATCACAATTCGGAGTTTATCGGATAACTTTGAATAGACCAAAATTTTACCGGCGGGTATTTTTCGGAGTTTTTCGGATTCATCCGAAAACACGGAACCCTATTTATAACTTTTGAATCGGGTGACGGCAAGCTCTGAAACACGGACATCTGGTGCGGACTGCTGGAGGTACGCTTGGGCCGAGACTGAGCATACGGCAATGCGCAGTTTATTTTTGGTGAATAAAAATCGCTGCAATCGTATTCCCAGACACCCTGCTTATTTGCGACAAACATCTCTGAAGATCCAAGCAGATCTAGAAAGAGAAACGGACATGAAAAAAGCGACAAAAGCATGTTCAAGTTGGCTTACTGATGCCGGCAGTGTTCTTGCCTTCCGAATGAGCAGCCCTGAGCTCAGACACGAGCTGGGCACTGTCGAAGCCGGCGTTGTCGGCAATGATCGTCGGAATCTGCGCGGAGACAAATCACAATGATAAAAAATCGTGCCACAAAACAATCGCAGCTCTTTTTCCGCCAACCCATACAAGCCGGGCACCGTTCAAACAAAACAAATGGCGAGTTTGGTAGTGACCCCATATAGATTCATAAATTACAAAGTGCTTGAGAGTCTTATTCTAGATTAACCTCCCAAAAGGATAGAAAGACCAGGCCTGTTTTAGGGTAAAGTTCATTTCCCGCTTAATGACACAAAACAAACACTAATACTATGCAGACGGTTTCTACACGACTAGATACGCGCTTCTCTTTTCCCCAAAAATTTATGCCACCAATTTATGCAAAAATTTATGCATCGGCTGAGTATTGATAGCACACAAAAGCAGAGAGCGCCCCAATAGACCTTTTACTAAATTACCCAAGCATCGAGGAGAACGCTGGAAGTGTAATTCTACAGTCCACGCGCGCTGGCCTTCCTCTTATAAAAGATTCGAAGTAAATAATCATAAGGCTCTGACGAACGCGCGTGCAAGGCAGCATTTGTTTTAGACTTTTTGCTTTAGAACAATTACTACTGCAGACACCAGCACATGCGACGCGTGTAACTACACTCGTAGCATGCACCTCGGTGCTTGGGAAATTTAGAAAAAGGTCTATTGGGACGCTGTCTGCTTTTGGCTGTGTTCCAAATCTTACCCAAATGGATCCGAGTTACCGCTCATTCACACTGGAAGCGGATCCGCGTTTGCAAGGCGGTTGCGAACGCTGATCCGCTTCCAGAGCGGTTACTCCGGCGGGTCGTGTCACGTGACAACTGAGATTGAAAAGTGCTGGACACGGGTTGGTTTTGGAACGCCAAGGTACAAAAGCCTTACCCTGGAGTAAGATCGAGTAAATTTTGTAACACGGCCCTTGTGTGCTATGAATACCAGGCCGATTGAGCCAAGGCAATCTACTTTCCAAAGACGTTGCCATGCCGACAATTATCGCGTTCATCTAGGCTTAGGAATGTCCAGAATCGAAACACTATCTAAAAAATGCGGCGAGGTCATTGATCATGCTTTGCGATTTAAGTGAGGAAAGGCAAAGCGAAAGCCTCCTGCACCATTTGTTGCTGACTAACGCGCCCGATATTGCAGCTACAACGGCATACTAGTTCCAAAGCGAGCGGCGCTCACTCACCGGGGCACCACCATGTTTCCCCGCATCCCTACCGAGCCAGTCACGTGATTTCAAAATCCCTCCCCTAAGTACAGTCATGTCTCGTTAATATGGACCCCGTTAACATGGATACCCAGCTATATGGACACCATTTTCGGGGACAAACCGGAAACAAATACATGCATTCTTGTCTCGTTAATATGGACAACTCACATTATGGACGATTTCTGGGGTGAACGGAGGCGTCCATATTAACGAGACATCACTGTACTGCGGCTAACTTTAGCCGCGGTTAGCGCTTCGAGCAAACGGGCCCTGGAGAGCTACACGCTGCGAGACATCTTCAACACGGATGAGACCGCGCTCTATTTTTTAAACTCTTGCCGGACAAAACAATCACGTATAAAGGAGACAACTGCGCAGGAGGGAAGCGAAGTAAAGGGCGTGTCACCGTCTTGGTCGCGGCAAACATGACTGGAACGAAGAAGCTTCCCCCGCTCGTAATAGCAAAGTCTATGAACATTTGCACACTGCCAACGGACTACGAAGCCAGCAGAAAGGCGTGGATGACTGGCAAGTTGTTTAAGAAGTGGCTTAGCTTAGGAAGCTGGACAGAAAGTTCGAATTGAGCAACCGACAGGTTCCGCTTATCGTAGACAACTGCTCAGCGCACAAGGTCGACGTAGAGCTCAAGGCGATTAAGGGGGGATATGGCCTGGGAGGGTCAAATTTTGAACCCTTCATCCGATCTGGTTCAAATTTTGAGGGCTATTTCAGACCTATGAGGAAGGATAGTCTGCAAAGTTTTAGCATTATCGGTCAACTTTACAGTATGCTACGGTTCTCGCACTTCAGAAAAAAGACACTTCACTAAGAAGTCTATCGTAGTAAAATAATACTAGCTGGCGGCAAACTTTTTGCTTTATTGTGAAGAACAATACCTACAGTGCAACCTAGATTAAAAATAAATTGCAAAACATTCAATTATGACAAAAATAACAATATCCCAAAATTAAAAAAAAAAAATGTAAAATTTTTGTTTCAAAAACCTTTTTTTTTAATGAAGGAGTAGATTTTTTTAACTGTGAAGTAGTCTATCTTGTTCCCCAGAAAATTTCAGTCCCAGAAAACCTTGAATGATGTCTTTCTCTATTCAGAATGTCAAATGATAGCTTTCCTAAAACAAGAATGCCTGCCAAAAAGTGAAACTGAGAAAAATGCGTTTGAAGTTTCAACTTGCTTTTTTTTAAATTTTCGGACGATGCCAGAAACTCAAAATTTACCCGAGTCATTGGTAGCACCTTCACTACATGAGCATGGGGGAGGCAGTGCACTGAGGCCGCCGAAAAGATTCGTGAGCTCTGTGCAACTGATGCCACAGTCTCTTCCAACGACGCCTAGACGCACCGCGAGTTCGTTCTCTCGAAACTTGCCGATTGATGGTGAGTGCGGTATCGCGACGATGTCTCCGCAAGTCGAGCAGCTAACAGCAAACTGAAGGTTGATGCCAATTCCTTCTTCTCGCAAGCTCAGTAGTTTTCCGTGGCACTTGGGGCAGAGTAAAATCGCAACAAGAGTTTGCACGGCGGACACAAGCAGCCGCCCAGAGGCTTTTCAACGGGAGCGTCTGTCGGTTCCGGGTCGTCCGTAGTCCTCGCGTCAAAATCGAGCAGCTGAGCTTCCTCTTGAACGTGGTCAGCACATCCAATTCGGAGATGAAGCTGTAGGCTCTGGTGTCCGCCAAGCACCAGTATAGCTTGAAGATCGTGACGACGGCGGCGGAGACGGCGACGATGGTGCCGGCGGAGACGGGCCCTCGTCTCCGCCGGCCCTTTGTTTCCGCCGTCGAGAACGCCGGCCAAAGCTACTGCGAGTGCTAACTTTGGAAGCAGGCATTCCTCGGCAGAAAAGCCACCGGGAACAAATAGGGAAAACGAATCTAAACAGCGGCGAAGTAGCGATACGATCAGAGGCGAAAGAAGCTGCCGAAAGCGCGCGCATGAGGCGAACAAGGAGCTACGTCGCCGAAGGCGGCCAATCGTGAGCCCTGTTTCGGGTCGCGACCAATGGGATTGCTGGTATCATAGTTCCCACGTTTTTTCTGCTTGTATGTATGGGGTTCTCACGGGCCACAGATAGCCTCAAATGTAGCAAGCTTTTATGGGCAGAAACTAGAAGAAACGGCGCTTCCAACGAGGTCAAGATATCTCGGCTGCGTCGAACGAGCGCGCAGTAGGCCTAATTTGAAAATGCCGAACTTCGCCGTCTGCTCCCTCGGCGGGTCGCCGCGCGCGGCCGCGAGCTTGTCGAAAATAATTTTTTGCGAAATAAATACTGCGCATTTATAAATGAAACTTTCTGAAACTATGCTTCAGAATATAGTGAACCCAAATATAGTATTTTTTGAAAATGCATTTTTTCGTAAAAAAATGGAATTTCGGGGCCGTATCCCCCCTTAAAGTAGCGTTTCTTCCACTAAACACGACTGCAGCACTCCAGCCGATGGACCAGGGTGTGATCAAGAACATTGAGTCCTTCTACAGACGTCACATGCTGGAACGAATGGTTCTTTGCGCGGCCAAAGGGAACCAGACTTATAATGCGGCGCTCCTCAGTGCCATGCACATGCTGGTTCGCGCATGGGACCAAGCCACCGCCGCAACGATTGCGAACTGTTTCCGTCACCGTGGTTTCAGTGTCTTGGGTACGGAGGCGGCTCGCGGCGACACCGGAGAGAGTGAGCTTGTTTTTGAGGGCATGTGTGAGCTGCTGCAGGACGTGAGATTTGCCGATTACGTCGATGCAGACAGTAGCGCGGTGATCTGTGGCGCTATGACAGACGAAGACATCATCGCTCAAGTAGTTGGCGAACCCGTCGCGGAAGCGGAGAACGATGTTGATGACGAGGAGGAAGAAGTGGAGGTGGAGGAAACTGATTCGGCCATCCGCGCCGGAGGTCATGGATGCATGAACGTCGCGCGTCTTTTCTTCAGCTTTGAAGAGGGCGAAGAAGATGCCTTGCGCTTGGTTTGTTCTCTCGAAAATAAGCTAATGGCTATAACTGTCCAAGAAAAGAAGCAGGTGATGATCACCGATTACTTTGGATAAAGGTCTGCCATTCCGAGCGTTTCATGCGCAGAAGTGGCCTTTTTTTTTTTTTTTCGTTTTTCGTTAGTTTGAATTTTGTTCAACTCAAATTTTTTTGGCATCCCCGTGCAATTCGAATTAACGAGCTTTTACCGTATAAACTTAATTTGAATGCACGTAAATTATAGAATTTTTTTAATTGAAATATATTCCTTACTCCACATACGTTCAAATTTGATTTCTCTTTGTCCCTTGGAGCCATGTTTACGAGAAATTTCCCCAATTCAGCAACACAGCCTCCCGGTCTCAATATTGATGCATTACAACTCGCGATGCAAGGTATTTCCAAATATACACCAGCCTTTCACAGCCCACACAAAGGGGCTTGCGTTCAACCGCCCTTAAGGGGCCTGCAGCGAGGCGTCCAAACAGACCTGTCTGAGAGCCCTGGCGAACCCCTCCATGGCGAGGGACTCCTTCCCCGGCGTCGACTCGGCCAGCTTCGACACAGCCGACGCCATCAGCATCTCCGAGCTGCCCCCGCCAAACACCACCCGGCTGTCCTTCACAACCTGCAGAAGAAAACATTGCACGTAGCCGGTCGTTCCCCCAATGCCAACCCCTGCACTCGGCAAGATTCGCGAATAAAGCAGTCAAAAATACTGCCACACACTGCGTAAACACAGCCTAGCATATGCCGAAAGCCACAGTCCCGGCGAGCAAGACGGAGCATTACGGGGAGGTGTGCGACAACATACTCTAGTAGGAGCGCACTCCTCTTATGGAAAGCCTGTCGCGGACTTTGCTGCGTCGCTTCGATTGGCTCGACAGAGACATTAGCTTTAGACGTTCACTAGGTCAGCTGAAATAAGTATAGTAATAAAGTGGACTCGCGATAATTCGAACTCGGATATTCATCCTTCAGAGAAATTCAAACAAATAAAAAATTTTGGGTTGTCCCGCTACATTCTTAATGCATTCATAAGCTGCTTGATTCAAACAGTTTTTCGCTTAAGGGGGGACAACTTCTGGACCACTCAAGTGATCGAAATGAAATTTGCAGGGGAGATTCAAAGTCAGATGTAGGTGTACTGTGCAAACTTTCCACTCAGGACAACTTTACATACCTGCATAAGAAGATATGTCACTCTTTGTAAAGAAATCTATGATATGCAAATGAAGCTATTAAGCGCCATTTTGACTGCCAGAATATAAATTGGGGGATGTGGGACCTTGGGCTATCTAGTTTTTATAAGTCAAATGTAAATATTTCAGGAATAGTGATTACCTCAAAATACGAGATGCATATCTGTCCTACGTCAATTTTTAAAAACATAGCATAGAAAATACGCACAGTACATTTATATGTACAATTGATGACCGGACAAGCGCCCATCCCCCATTTTCTTGCGATTATCTCCAAAGTTTGAGTGGGTGCTTGCCCGGTATTTTACGGTAGTTTTGTTTTCAATGAGGACTTCAACTTAAAACGAGATAAAGTAGATCGTCGTAAACGCTTACACCCCCAGTGTAAGTGCTTACGACGTAATGCTCTCCACGCCAGTCTTTGAACCCCCAGTGAAGCCCAGAGAATGCTCGTGAGCGAGAAGGCACAGCATGCCCGAAATACGACGATCGGCAGGGCGTCTCCATAAACTCATTTCACGCCAGCGCTCGGCTGGGCCCCGTGTCCAACGGACCCTTTCCGAAATCCCAAAAGCCAGCACGTACGCCGCGCGACGAATTCTGGGAGTCCTCTGCACGTTCCTTCCGCCACCACGTGACGCACGCGAGCAGACCGGCCGGACGAGTGCACGGATATGGGGGAGAGGGTATCGTGTTGGCTAGCTGGCGAGGCCGCCCCTTTCTCAACCCTCTCGTCTGTAGCGGCTCCGTTGTCCGCTATACCAACTCTTTGTCGAACTTAGTCAAGCTCTTACACGGTTGCGGCGCAAAATAGGTTGGTTCGGCGACACTGCAAGACGCAAAAGTAATGACACAGTATGCGTTCAAATAAGTAAATTGCTTCGCCTATCGCGATGTGTTTACGCCGCCACGTGCATCGTCTTGCTTTAGCGTTGTGGTTGCGATTATGCATTCTGTGGGTGATTACACCGCGGTTGCAATTATTGCATTCTGTGGGTTTGCGTCACGAACCGTGGTGCACCGTCGCGCAATGCCGAACCAAATTGATACCTGTGGCAGCGTCAACGCGTTGCGACGGGTGAAGCCATTCGCTCATTTGAATATGCAGTGCGTTGTAACTCACTTTCACGTCTCACAGCGTCGCCAAATCCACTCGTCTCGCGCCGAAACCGTGGACTGGGTTCGACACAGTTTCGGTGCAGCGGACGACAGGGCCGGTACAGAGGAGAGGGCCGAGAAAGGGGCGGCCTCGCAAGCTAGCCGACGCGACACTCTCTCCCCCATTTCTGTGCACCCGTCCGGCTCGGCCGCTTGAGCGTCGCTGCCTCGGCAACCCGCGCCTGCTCGCGCAAGTGGCGCGGTGGCGGGAGGACAGACGACGGGAGGGGCGTGCCGAGGACTCCCGCAATTCGTCGCGTGGCACACGCGGGCTTTCGGGATTTTCGCGAAGGGTCTAATGCCGAGTTGGCGCCGTCCAACCGCGACGACGTCCCGTGGAGGTGCGACGGCACCTCCACGTTAAAGCAGTGTAACGCGACGGCGCCAGGACTGCGACCGGCGACGGCACGACAGTTCTACGATGTAGTCAAGCAGAAATCATGGGAACGTCTTTTTTTTTTTTTGGATGGGGTAAACGTGCCAAACAGAGACACGTTCGAGAGGACGTTTGCGCGCCTCGACCATTCCGGGCGGCGTTGGCTCGAGGCGGATGGCTCACCTGCGAGAGGACGCAGAGGGCGTCGTGGAGCGAGCGCTCCGCCTCGTCCAGGATCTGCTGGGTGGCGCCCCGGAGCACGATGGTGCAGGCCTCCCCCAGGGGCACCCCCGAGAACTTGAGCAGCTTGTCCTCGCCGATCATCACCTCCTCGATCAGGTCGCACGTGCCCAGCCGCACCAGTTCGGGGCTCGCAAACGTCGACACTATCTCGCCGCCTGAGGAGGGAGAGAGAGACCGTTTGGGGACCCCCGTGTCCTCGTGCGCTGGCACGGGGAAGTCCAACTGGAATGCACCCTCCCACGCCCTCTAGAGCTCGGTGCTTCCCAAACTCTGCTACCCTGCGACCCACCAAAAATATAAAATGTTGAACCAGAAATCAAAGGATCACAAAAAGTACCGGTGACGAGGGCCAGGCGCTCGATGCCGTCGAAGTCGGCGTGCTCAATGGCCATGACGCCGGCATCGGCGAACAGCTGTTCCGGGTAGTTGTAGATGAGCTGGCGGTTGATGAACACGGAGATGTTGTGCTTCAGGATCTGGTCAACCTGTGGCCGAGGAGAGGAAGGACGGGGGTCACAAACAGATGATCGTTGTATCGGTGCGGAGACTGTCCCTTTGCAAGCTAGGCAGAACATCAGACTGACCACACTCGGTAAACAGCAACACCACCTAGCTCAAGATCATTACTATTTTTAATGCCTAATAAAAAAAAAACAGTAAAAATAAAAAAGAAGTACAGACACTAAATACTAGAAGGTGACAATTTTTTTTTTTTACAACAAAGCTATATATGATTTGTTGGTCAAATTTCTTCACCTAGGCGTCCTCACAATAAGAAAAAAAACTTCAGCGATTGATGCGGAAAGTGTGTACGTTCTTTGGAATCAAGCATACAACATACAGCGCAGCATTGATTTTAAAAAAGAACAAGCACAAAACAAGCATCTGAACCAGATAATTCATGATAAGGCACTCCTGATAGCAATGTGAAGCACATAGCACTGACCACACACATTTCCTGGTAAAGATTATTGTTGCGCGAGCTGCCGCAATGACGGCAGCTCGTGACGTCGGGAGTGACGTCACTAGCCTTTCATATATAAAACGTTTTGGTACACTGCATTTACTTTTTTTTCATCAATCATTTGGTATAGTGCAGTGGGCAATCGTTGCAGGAGACAGCACAGCTTCGCTGGCCAACCATCTCCACAGCGTGGATCGGAGCCCCGACTTTTTAGTTTTTCACGTCTTTTTAGAAAAGCAAAACACACAGCGAACACTTTACGGAGTACAGACAGGCAAGCGAGCCTTCCTTAGGTCACGTTGCTTTATACAGAGCTTGTTCGATTTGCCTTTACCGGGTGCACTCGGTGCAGACTGCCTTATTCGATTTATGTGTACGTAAATCAAATGAGCCCAAAGTTGAATCTCGGTATAACAAACCTTAATTTAACAAAGTTCCCAATGTAACAAAATGTTTTTCTATTCACAGTTCACACCCACTGAAAGCTATACGGCATACAAGTTTGTCTGCTCCTTGGGCACCTCGTGCGTTTGTTTGACCCCCAAACGCGCCCACGTGCTTTGGTCTACCCTTGACCTCGACCAATGTTCGCATGCGCTTGGCTGCTTCGTCATCGCGCATTCTTTATGTTGCTTGTTGACTGGCGTGCCACTCCTTGCGTTCCGATGCGCCAGACGCGTTTTGAAACATTCTCTCGCAGTATGTACTTTTTTTTTCTCTTGTAGGTTTAGCGAGCCAGTTTTGCGTTGCTGTTTCGATTTAACAAAGTCTTTGCACGTTGTGCACAAAACCATCCCAAAAAGAATTTAAAAAAAAAATTGAGAGCCCTTCCTACCCGTGAAGAGGGAAAGCCCAGCGAAGCTGGCGCTTTGGTGGGATTTGCTATGTCGGGCTAGGAGCAGTGGCAACGGCAGTTTCACGTTGGCGGCGTTTCTTGCTTCTGGGCGCGCTATGCTCCTCATACTCCCGCTGCTCCTCTTCGGAATTACAACATGGGAACGACCCATGTGAAGTCTGAAGTCCAACTGATAAGGACAGTGGCACGATCTTCGGCAGGTGGCTGCCGAACAGCGCACGGCATTGCGCAATGTTGGGGGAGAGAAACGCCGTGCATGGGGAAGGCGCGCGCGTGCGGCGCCAGTGTCTGCAGCAATAACTGTACAAAATTGTTGGTCTACGCTCGGTCTGACCCTGGAGACGATCTGCCAGAACCTAGCCATAGACAGCTTCGCTGTAAAACAAATTTAAGCTGGAAAAGATTTCACCACCCCCACTAGAAACTCCTAAAACAAACATAAAAAAAAAAGTGGTCTCTGCCTTCCTCCCCTCTCACCCCTCCCAAAAAGAAACTCTTCATGGTGAGTCTCGCCACGGAGCCGTACCAAACATGGGTCCAAGCCCGCCTCACCTTCTCCTTCATCTTGACCTTCTCGGCGAGCTCCATGTCTGCGATGGCGGCCACGGACTCGACGCGCACCCGGCTCCCGAACACCTTCACCTTGTCCGCGTCCATTGGGGTGTTGGCAATCAGGATGCGGGCCTTCTCCACCCGCTTGGGCTGGTGCACTCCGGGCTTCTTGTCCAGCAGGAAGCCTGCACCACACGACCCAATCGCCCCGATTGGCACCCCGTCTCTTCGTCTTCCTCAGTCTACGCCCTGGGCTTTTGATCTTGAGAAACACCCCACCCGGTGGCAATCAGTTTGTCGAACAAAATATTTCATTAAAAGATTGTTCCGTCGACATGCAATGTATTTTCTACAGTTTGTTTCATAGAAAAGACCCTGCGACATTTCGTCAAACGGAACCCTGCTGTTTTCGCAACAAACATTTTGTGTTTTGCTAGGATTACGGAGGTAGACAGGAAGGGGCACCCAAGGTCAAGCGCTAGTTTTTAGCAACTCAGCAAAAAAATAAGTTATCAACGAAATGTTGCAGGGGCATGTGTCCACAAAACCTAGTGTCGACGAAACAGTGTGTCCATGAAACATGTGTCCACGAAAAGTTGTCCCCAAAACGTGTCTCCACGCAACATGTTTCAAACTAAACAGTAGGGACCCACCCCCCCCTGCCCCAAACGGCAGCCGAGAAGCAGTGCAGACCTTGTAGACAAGAATGGGGTGTTTGGCTCACAGCTATGCATCAATGGGTGGCCAAGATCTGCGAAAACAGTGCCTAAAATGGAACCACACATTGCTTAGGGTAAGGGACGGTCAAGGAAATTTGGGAACTTGGAGAACTCGTGAGGCTGCTATGATGGGTGGGGGGAGTGTTTCCTAGTAACCGAGGGGTTCTCCAGAACACCCTCAGGGGTTCCTCGGAGCTCCCAAATTTCCTCGACTGTCCCTTCCCCTAAGCAATGTGTATTTCCAGTTTAAACACTGTTTTAGAAGACCCGAGGCACCACCCACAGATGCATGACTGTGTGGCAAACATTCCTTAGTATGTGCACATATATCTACAAGGTCTGTAGGCTTCTGCACTGCTTTACTGCATCACTGCAGAGACTGGGAGGGGGAGTTCCACGGCTGCGATACGAGAGAGATGGGCGTTCGTCAAAATCGAAAAGTGTGAGGAACTTCTCAAACTTTTCAAGCTCTGGGAACACCCGGCTGAGGAACCCTTTCTAGCCTCAGCATGGATAGAAGAAAGCAGGGTAGAAGACTACAGGCCCCCAAACAATAACTAACGTATTAGGGAGCGACTGACTCGTGGTTATGCATGATGTACACATCGCGACGCTGTTAGCGCGAACACGACATCGGCGCATTTTCGCATTTTACTTTTAAATAGAATTAGCGAACACGAAATTTTATCGCTTACATTATAGAACTGAATGAGCTCTTTCCGTAGCAATAATAACTTGGATGACATCCCTTGGTTTCAAAGGGAAGAACAGGAAAAACCGGCGATCGCTTGTTCGCGCTAACAGTGTCGCGCTCTGTACCTTCCATTCTTGATGGGGGGGTCCCAGGTTGACCGTGTCTTTCTTTTGAATATAATGCAATTAATGCAAAGGTTCAAACTGGCTGGACAAGAATGACGAAAATAATCCCTGGAGAAGGGGAAAAAGAGGGACAAAGGACAAACACAAATCTCTAAACAAAGCTACGTGACTGGTGCGCAACCGAAAAAATCCGCCTTGTCCTGGTGTCGAAACGGACACCTCTCCATTTCCAGTGGAGCGCTCTACCAACTGAGCTAACCAGGAGTTAGACGTCAGTAGAGCTAACGAGTTTTATCAGCTGCCACCAGTCTAACACCAACAAGGGTGAACAACCTGCATTTTTAAGCTTATCATTATAACGCAATTAATGCAAACATGCAAGCGAGCTGGACAAGAATGACAATAATAATCCCTGGAGAAGGGGAACAAAGAGGACAAAGGCTGCGCACCAGCCACTTAGCTGTGTTTAGAGATTTGTTTGTCCTTTGTCCCATTTGTTCCCCTTCCCCAGGAATTATTAGCGTATTTCTTGATTTTTGCAAAACCATCGATAAAGTTTCTCAACCTCTTAAGTCGAGCCTGAAACCAATGAAACATCGTCGTTTGTGACTGCCACAGCCGCTTCCACAGGTCCGGCAAGCGCCCACGAGCGTGGCGATTCTCGTGAATCCTCCAATTTTTTTTAATTGGATAGCTGCAGCGAGTCTGATGATGAAGCCAGATCATTGTATTTCAGTTCTGATGACCTCTGCTTCACCCCATTGAGAAACCGCTAAGCTCAATGGCATGTCGATAATGGAGTTGACTTGAGTTTTGGGAGACCAAAATTTGTTTGAGCTAGAACTCTCGTTTTTGCAGGGTTGTGCGTTGTGTAAATGGGGAACATTTAGTACTTTTCAAATTTTCCTTTTTTTTCGAGATATAGCCCTATCTTTGCTCGGCTTGAAGCAATTTGTGGAAAAGCATTGTATTCGACAAACTAGATCTAGCACTAGAATTCAAGTCTCTGGTTTGACGTTGGCATCATTCAGAAGCCCATTTATTCAGCTTTATTTCTATGTATGGCATCATACTGTAAACCTAATAGTTTCCCCAGGAAAAAAGACCAACATAACAACAAGCCACACAAACAGGCATTTTTTTCCCTTGGTCCCGAAAGAGCAAAAAGTTAAAGACACTCGCGCGAGGGTATAGCTTGAAAGCGGGGCGGATCACCTTTTTCGAGGTACGAGTCCGTCAGGCTGCCCCCTAGCTTCTTGATGATCTGGATGGCATCCAGGTTCCCGGAGCCCTTCAGGCGCATCACAGCGTCCACCGACAGCTTGGCAAAGAACTCCTGGTGCTGGGACAGGATCTTGGAGCCCAGGGTCGTCCGGGCAATATTCAGCACGTCCTCGCGGAACTGCTCCGCGTTCGCGCTGCACGTGACAACGTTCGCCAAATAATGCATAAAGGAAACGGGGAAGGTCTCAGAAAAGGTACCAAAAATGTGAGAAAATAAAGAATGTCTTGAAAGAACGTCCTGTGTTCGTCCCCTGTCACACTAATTGTGTGTATCATGTTTAACCAACTAGGCCATCAAATTATTTTGCAACGTCTTGAACTGCTTGAAAGTCTCGGAATGGCAGCCAGCGTCTTGCAGAGAGACTTTTTAGGGCACTGAAGAAGCAAAGTTGGCTGCCACTTTCATTGTTCTTCCAGGAGGTTTGTTCCGAAGAAACTTGGCAATTTCGCCAGTTTCATCTATGCTTTGTTTCACCTTACTATGGGCCGCAGACGAATCTATGAAACATTGGCAGTGATGGAAGAGGCAATTAACCTTTGGTAGCAGTTTTTGTAGCAAGCGAAACAATGGTTTGGAGCAGTCACTGATCCCTTTGGACTAAATGCCAACATCCGTTAGCGCGTCATTTGAAAATGAAAAAAGCGATTGTATCGATAAATGAGTTCTTTGATAATGACTCAGGGTTCCTCTTTGAAGCTTGAGCATATTACTTATTATCTTTTGTAATAAGAGTACGTCTTTCCAAAAAAACGCTCTAAGGCCGCCGCCATGTTGCTGATGCTGATGCGGCTGGTGCGACTCTCGTGCCCTCTATTGGGCAGGAGATTGAACTACAGGGGGCGCTCTGACCCGTTTGTTGTCCCCATACTCGGTGTTTACTCAACACAAGGCCTGTGCACATGCCCAGAGGCCTTATGGGCATGTCCATGTCATCTTCTACAATAGAGCGCGGGGCACAGTTTAATGTAAAAAATACTAACAATTGACGAAGCGACGTTAAGTGCCGGATCCATCCTCAGAGAATGCGAGCTTGACCCACTTCGGCTTTTGTGCTGAGCTGGGACCGTGCATGCTGCATTGTTCATGCAGGACGGAGTCGAAACAGAAGAGCCCCTCCTCCCCCTCACCGGAGAACACAAACTCCAGCCAAACGCTGACGCCACGTTTGGTTATGTCGGCCGAGTGCTGAGTCATTGTATTTATTGTCCCCATCCGTGTAGTTCTAAAGCTAACCGCTTGGGGCGTCACGGTCGCTCCTCCTCCCCAATCAGCTAGAAATTTTCTGTCACACTCTTGGACTGCGAAGACCCGCGCTCAGTGCGGTTCTCTACCCATGTTTTTGCGGTTTTGCATTCAACGTTTTCTCGCCCCTCTTGAAAGTTTCCACTTAAATTTTTTTATGCCTGCTGCTTACCCTCTCTGTGTTATCTTCCATTGTGAGAAATAAGGCTGGTAAGTGCCTGCCATTCAAGCTTTTCTGCTTGACATTCACGGGAAACGAAGGAAGTGAAGGACGTCCAACGACTCTCGACGCAATTTTGCGAACATTGTTCTCCCACCTCCCAGAGATAATCCGCGTAGAATCCTCAGTCGTCCTTAAAAATAGTTGTCCGGGTTGGGGTGGGAGTCGGGTCAGTCGCGTTTGTTCCTTTGACTCGGTGCTGTTGTGAAAAAGGGAAGCTCTCCACGAAACGTGCCCCAAAACAAAGTCATCTTGGATTCCGTCCGATCGTCAAGATGTGACTGTCGTCGACTGTGACTGTGTTATTTGAGATCTTTCTCAAATAAATTCTTTTCGGATAACGCTGCATCGTGCGGTACATACAATATATTGTTTGAATGTTAACACTTTCTAAATTGTATGTCCGTGTCCTGTCCATCGGTAAACACGTTATTTGTGAGCGTGAAAAATGCATGCCTTTCGGCTCTCTTCTGTTGTAATTTATTTTTGACGGCTAAGCGCTTTGTCATTTGTCACGCGGCGAATCGCACGGAGCCGTCAAACCTTATCGTAAAAAAACACACAAAAACTAGAACTATACATTCAAGTCGCATCCGTTTTGTAGCGCGCATACCCTACAAAAATAGTTTATAGGTTTTTTATTGCTTTTTTTTTTTTTCTTCTTTCAAATGTGGTACAATGCTTTCTCACTGACCTCGGTAAAATACATGCACCATGAAACACAAAATACAGCGGGAAAAGACGAGAATTTATCCGCCAGCAGTGTTTGAAACTGCACCTATCGAAATCACAGTCCACTCGGTTAGGGTTAGCAGGGACGCCGGTGAGTTGAGCCTCAAACCCAGTGACTGGGCTCGAAAACAGTTTGCTGCCCCTGGAGTCGAGTATTTCTTGGAAAGGTGTATAGATAGGGTGTCAAGCGACACAGAGCATTCTTTTTAGAAATAAGGCTCTAGTCATAGAAGGTTCTATCTACAATGGGTACTAAAAAAATAGATGAAAAATGAATGATAGTGCAACACTTCAGTTAGCATAAAACTTTTCTCCTCTCGCACTTTCACAGCAAGGAGTTTATTTAGCCTGCATATATCACTTCTGTAAAATGCCTACAAAAGCCAGCTTGTCTATCAACAAAAATATGTCCCTCAAGGTTTATGAACTCACCAAACTCACTCTTATGATGAACTGCCAAAACAACTAGTACCCCCAAATATTATGGAAACCTACACTTGCACAAGTGACACTGCTCCTTAGCGACGTTGGAACGAGAGTGAAGCCAAAGATCACCGTTCTTTCGATCGATAGTTGCACGGGAACAACTTTGACTAGCATTCATTCAAATATAGACCCGCATTTTTTTTACTCAGCGCAGATTTTTAAAATTGGAGATCAGCCTTCCACCACGACAAAAAAAAAAAAAAAAAAGAGTAGCCGTACTCAGCATAATTATCGAGCTATCGCGCAAACGCAGGCGCTCCCCAATGCCAGCCGCTGCATCTAGCACTGTGGTGCGAAGCGGTGAAGCTCGACACGGGCTTGCACTGGTGAGAGGCGGGACGGAGGCACGCGGCAGACACAATAATTAAGTGATCTCACCCGGAGTACAAGACCCTGGTTCTTTCTTATCACAGTAAACGCAATCCTACAATTTGGCAATGTTTTCTCGCAACCCCCACATCCTTACGTCGCCGACGTCGTCTGGAAGTTTAGACAACCTCTGCGATCCATCTGCCAGCGCATCGACCGACAAGCACGGCTGATGAGCAATTTCAATACTTTGTTTCACCTTAATTTAAAGCGCAGCCGTCAAAGCGCGACATCGTGGCATTTGTCCATCTTCCTGCGCGTGGTCTTTCATCGACCAAACGAAACGAGTGCAGCGAATGTCCCGTGACTTGCGCATTTAGTATGTGTTTGTGGTTGTGTGTGTTCGAGCCTTCAACTGCACTCTTACCTAAGATTAAAAAAAAACAAAAAAAAAAACAAGAAAACAATACGGTGAATAGAGACGCTTTGAAATACATACTGTAAACGACTTAATTTTCGTGAATTGCCTACAATTTGCGAAAAATAGGTCCCGTGAACAATTCCGGTAAATCGCGAAATATTGAGCCTGCGAAAAATAGGTTGTTTACAGTATTTGTACCATTTTACTTTCCTCCTACTTCTCCAAATAGTAAAGTCAACCAATAATATTTTTCTTTTTTGCTTTGCTTATCTTGCCGCAGGTGTGGCACAATTCTTAGCAAAAAAGGTACTTTGGTGCAAGATGCAGCAGACTTTTCAATCAAGGCACAATTTGGCGCAAATGACGCAGCACTTCCATCGCTGCATTGGAGCCATCCAATGCCGTACGCGACCTTCGGGATGGGCTCGACAATGCATGGTGCGCATGGTCGCACCATGAGTTCACAGCAGTGGATTGCCTGGAATGGCCCGTAGCATCCATTGCGATCCATCTGAGGCAAAACGGAGCTCTCCCGTCACCACGGTTGCAAGACAATTCAGTCGTTGCAAGTACTATCGCTGCAACACGAGGGTTCAAAAGCGCAGCAAATGGTGATGACCAGTGCTTAAAGTCTGGGGGGTCTCAGGGGGTCCGGGACCCCCCTCCGATTTCGGCGGGGGTTCTGAGACCTTCCGTTGTACATAAGGTCCCTTTGTCTTAGTCCTGTGCTTGGGGAACAGAGATGACAAGTCCTGGATAAATTGAAAGAACGCATAGCTGTAGAAATAAGCTGTACAAATGTCGGTTTAATGTTATCGAAGAAGCACAAATAAAGCCTCCCCCTCCCCTCCTTTTTATGGAGGCTTCTACTTGTGCTCGAGCTAAGGGAGACCCCCCCAGACTGGAGGGAGACTTTAAGCCCTGGTGATGACCATACAAATGCACGACAGTGGGCAGTGCCCGTCCACGCCAAAACTAAAGGACGACTATGGTCACAGGCGGGATTATTATAACAGACCTTGATCGGAATAAATAGCGCGAAGGTCAAGTACAAACTGACAGAACAAGCGCTGCTTGTTCTGTCAGTTTGTACTTGACCTTCGCGCTATTTATTCCGATAATGCATATCCAACTAGCCCACCTCAATATTTTGGAACAGACCTTGATTTTGACCAAGACTTCGATCTGTTGTAAAAGGAGTATGTTGTATGCAGATATGAGGTTGAGTCAATGGTGCATAGAGGAAAACCAACCGAACTTCACAGATCGGTATGTTACGCCCAAATGTCTGTTGTAACCAGGTCTGTTATAACGAGTTTGGACTGTAAAACACATTCAGCGTTAAAACTAGACTGGCAACATTGAGACGCTGCGCACGAATGTTTTGAAGTTGCCGGTCCGTCTCGACGCCAGGCTCTACACCCACCTGTGGTCGGCCGCAAACGCTTCCAGCGCCTGGCGCGCCACGGCCGTGGCCTTGCGCCACCCGCCCACGATGGTTTGGGGGTGGAGCTTCTTGGAGATCAGCTGCTCCGCCTCCTTGAGCAGCTCGGAGGCCAGCACCGTCACAGACGTCGTGCCGTCCCCAACCTCGTCGTCCTGCACCTTGGAGATGTCTGCGCACAGGCCGCACCCCCCACAAAGATACCCTGTAGCGTCGAGACGTTCCGACGACGCGGAAACAAAACTGAAGCGGGTGTTTCGTTGCTGTGTTTCAGTTTCCAGCCCAACGTAGTGAACGACCCGTGAAACGAAAGTTGTTGGCGGGGAACTGTCTCTCTGGCATGTTGTGGGATTGGCTATCGGCTAAGCTATTTTTTCTTTCTTTGTGTTTTGCGGTACCTCGAACATTCTCGAGCGTAGAACACTCGGGAGGCTGACTCGGCAAGGTCATGTTGGCCTCCTTGTCTATTACACTCGGGGTAAAAGTAATCACAAACCCTCTAGAAGCATGGTGAAGCGCTCCTCCATGATCACGCATGCGGCAACATGGCTCCTTTGAATTCAACCTTTCGACAGCTCAATTGACCTTTTTCAGAGATCGCTGGGCGCATGCGCCAACTCTGAGACAGGGGAGGAAAGGGAAAGGCGCCATTTTTGGTGGCTCTCTCGTCCGCTCAGTCGTTCAGGCAGTGCTGGTTCAGCTTCACTCCCTACGCTATTCTCGCGGCTTGGCTTCATAGTCGTCATGCCTCACCACTGCGCAGCTGTTTAGTTGCACAAATAGCAGCAAAAATGGTTGAAATGCAACATTTTATATAGTTCCAGCAGCCTTTTGTGGGGGTGGTGCACGAAAGCACCTGATGTCCAACACCCTGCCCTTACTACTACCTTGCTTTCAAAAGACCCCCCCCCCCCCTTTTTTAAGAAACCTATGGCGCGAATCCTCCCTGTCAGGTGGCCAGGTTCTCAACGTGACGGCGGTACATTCTGCTTTTAAAGGGCAACTCCGGCCGAAACTCAAAATGAAATAAATTACTGGTATCGCTGTAGTGACACAAAATACGACCCCAGCCAAGATATTACGTCCGGGGGACGCCGCATTCTCAACTAATGCCGATAATAAAAATGTGACCCACCGCGAGCCGCTGCTCTTTAGCGGGCGGCCAGCGGGTTGCCGATCGCTAAAGCAACATTGGGCCGTGACGTCAGTATCATTCTCTTTTTTTCTTCCGGTCCGGGCGTTGCGCGGAGTGCGCTTCTTTGAGCCGCACCACTACTTCGGCTGTGTTTGGCGTCTTTAGCCGTTGCTTTTATCTGTAGCCCGTGTAGCTTCGGTATAGCCTTTTGTTTATTTGCTTGTGAGGACTCCAAGACTCGTTCTAGCGAGCAACTCGGTGCGCCCAAGACTGCCCAGCTGTTCCTCGAACGATGCCGAGTAAAACTTGTAGCACTGTTGGCTGCTCAAACAACCCGCTGCGCAACCCGGAGGTGCTTTTTCACAAGCTTCCAACGGACCTGAAATTGGAGAAGGTTCGACACTGTTCGACGAGTGGACTTTGGCTTTTACGTGCCCATGGAAAAAAGAACGAAATAACAGACGTGCACAGCCCAGCACACGTGTGTTCGAGCGCCGCGGCCCACGCCGGAGAGCCTCAAAGCTTCGTGTTTGGGACTGACCCGCAGCGCGAAAGCGAGAGGGCCCCGGTACTGTACGTCACTGGGAGCGCGGCGTAGAGCAACGCCGTTCCATCCACGGAGCCCCGACGACAATTTAGGCCTAGCGACGAGTACGGAAGACCGCACGCACGGCGACAGCCGCCGAACGAGTTCACTCGTTTTCCAGTCGCTAGCTTTTGGGTACACAAGCGACGAGTACGGCATAGCGCACGCACGGCGATGGCCGCCGAGTAGGGCACCAAACGAGTTCACGGGTTTCCCAGTCGCTAGCTTTTGGGTATACGCACTAACTCTTGCTACATATGCTGGATAACTACCACGTATACAGAATTAAGACAAAATCAGCTTACCTCCCATCTTTAGACGGCTAGCGAAACAGAGGTAGGTGCCGCTCGGCCTGCGTACTCGTTGAACGAGAACGATCCTGACGTCAAGTTCACATAGCGGCTGATTTCCAGCGTTGCCGGGGCCTCGAGCGGCTAGTTTCGGTTTTGTTGGCCGCGTCCCAAACAAAACTTTGAGGCGTCGATATCTTTAAAACTACGCACAATAACGAGAAAAAAATTACACCTTGCAATTCAGGGATGCCGACTGCGCTAAAAACAGTCGTAATCCCAAAATCGAAAGTATGGACTGGAGTTGCCCTTTAACTAAAATACAGTAAGTGTTCACGATAGATTGTACAATGTGGTCACAACGTACCCGATACTCGAGTAAAGAATAAGTGGATAAAGCTTTCCGTTCTTCGGGCGTGCGCTATACACATTCGTGTCATGCCACGTTAAAATTGAAAAAATAAAAACAAAAACGGTCACTGGCGAAACATTTTGTGAACATGCTGCATTCAAAGCGAGGTTGTTTTTACCCTACCGTTCCTTACTTTTTGACGGTGCAAGCGAGCCTTCGCGATATCAAGATCGCCCAGATTTCACCCCGTCAGGATTTGTTTACCCGCTCCCGGGTACGGCGATGCCCCATGCGCTCGCGCGGTACAAAGGACGGCGAAGTGACGGAACCCAATAAGCTTGAATCAGTTAGGCGCTCAATGAGTGCGAAATCAGCTGTCTGGAGTGGCTGGGCACCATAAACGGAGCTCCCAAGCTCCGCACAAGGTGGATAATTGAGTCGGGATCGAAACTCATCGTCATCACTTTCCTTACGAAACACTCTGCTTTGAAAGCCGACCCCTCTTTCAGTTGCTCGCACGACGCCACACCAAAGTGACGATTAAGTGACTCCGAGTCGGCGGTAGGAACCGATGCGGCGTCGGCGGTCTATCCATCTTTGAAGGTATAAAACAAACAAGATTGTCTGTATTGTAGACAGTAGCTTTCATTAATCTTCGAGGGTCGTTTTTAGCCATCTCAAAGTAAAGATGCACACGAAGCGACGACTGGCCTGGCGCTGGCGCGGACCACGGAGCGTCGGTACCGGAGCCTTCAATACTGCTTCGAGCGACTCCCGCGAGGGCGCGCCACGATCGTGGCCAAACTCTGAAAAAGGTCAATTAAGCGGATTACCCGTCGCAGCGTGACCATTCCTCAGTTGTTTGTTCCGTTAAGGAGTGGGATCCCATCAGATCAGGGAGAAGACACGCTCTTGAAAAGGAGAGAAACACGAGAATCGTAAACGCCCCTCTAGCTCAACGACTGGCGTACGGAAACCCCTACCGAATCCCGAAGCACGAGCTGTTCATCCGAGCACTCGTCAGCCAAAGTGACGGTATCATTTCCTGGTCCCTGTACACGCTTGCTAGTGCAACCTCGGGGCAACGCCATCTTCCTCGGTTGGGGTGCGCTTGGGCGCGGCCATAGTCCGTTTATGACGCCTTAACGAGGCTTTGTAATTAGATAGTGCCGTGTCCAAGCACACCCCAACTGAGGAAGATGGCGCCGTCCTGAGGCCGTACTTGCAAACGTGTATAGTGACAAGTCATTCGCGAAGCGCTCAACACACTCACCCACGAGGATCTTGGCGGCGGGGTTGTCGATGCCAATGGCCTTGAGGATGGTAGCCCCGTCGTTGGTCACCTCCACCTTGCACTCCCCGCGATTGTTGCACATCAGGATCTTGTCCTGCGCGCAGGAATATTCTCGAAGTGTCAACTGCATTCCGCCCTGTCCGTTAACCTCCACCAAAACAGAAAAACAAAGTGTAGGAATAGCAACCTACTCACTAAGATACAGCGCCGACCTGAAGATAACCTATCACTGTCGCAGCACATTCATCACCATTATGTACAGCAGGAAGTCCGCGTTGCATGAGTAAAATAAGCTCGCAGGCTCTACTATTTCTGGCATGCTATTTATTACCTCTAAATTCAAAATAGCCACTGAGAAAACGGCAAGTGAAGGCGATGACAAAAGCAACATTAAAATTTTCCCGCACTTTCCAGGGAGGTGACCTGGTATGCTGTACGACTTGCTAGTCGAGCAGGCAGTCTAAAAAAACACTATTTTGTGCACGCTTTTTTTTGTCTGTTTCGCTCGTGCGAGCTTAATTGGCATTTATTTAGCACCATGAAAAACAAGCCATAATGCCCCCATAGTTAGAGCCCTGCGCGGATAACTGTTTGAGCATCCCCCTCCGATCTGCATCCGCAAACTTTTTACATTATTGTATCCATATCCGATCCGCATACTTTGCATCCGTATCCGAACCGCATCCACAAAATGCGGAACCATGTCGATGTTCTCGCTAACCACCAGAGGTTACGATTACATTTAGACTAGCAAAATCAGCAGAAATCACGCCGACCGTGTTCTTCCCCCCGCACGCGGAATCGGGAACTTTCACCTGTGGCCCCTTAACTTTCCCCGGAAGTCTAAACGCCTGAGAAAAAGGTAAAAAAAAAAAAAAAATAAATAATAAAGAAAAAAGGTTCGGAAAGAGAGGAGGAGAAGCAGTGGTAGGAACACAAAATCCTTTCTGTGATGTTACAAAGCGTATGCGGCCGCCTCGAGTCTCACGGTGTTTCGTGTCAGCCAGCGGGCAGATGCGCCGCTAAGTCAGAGTTTAAGGCCTGATCGGATCGAATAACGTGTTGTTCGAAAAAGATGGCGGCCTGCAGGCGCCGAAGTATATATATTAAAAGAAAACTTTTTTTTTTTGCTCGGGGCGGCTACGGAGGTTGCGCGCGACAGCCGCTGGCATTGCAGGCGCCCTGGCGTCATAACCGGACAAATATGAACTACCAGACTTTCTTGGCTAGAACTCTAAGCATACAAAAAAGAAACAAGCAATTTAAGGGCTGCCTATGTGCGTGCGCCGCTGATTCCGAAACTTTGCAAATCGTGGCGCCACAGGGTCGTGCTCGCTGTCGAAGCACTTCTTTTGTTTTTGGTATCATGACCACACCATTCTCTGCGAAGAGGGGGAGGTTTCTTCTACTTTCTAGTGACTTGTTCGTTTGAAGATTTCTATGCCCGGAGAAATTTTTCCGCTCTTTCCCTGCCAAAGTACTAGCTTTCTCGGGACTATTGATGCCCTGCATTCTTTACTTTTTCTATAGATAGCATTTTTGACGCGACGAAATGCACTAACTGAAGCGATCTTCAGTAAGAATCAGATCTTTTTAGGATCCCTATCGTTTCTTCAAACGCGTTTTACGGAAATAAGTTTCGTGGACAACTTTTCACGGACATACATTTCATGGACACACGGTTCGTCGACGCTGTACGTTTTGTGGGCGCATGCCCCTGCGACGTTTTGTCGACAACGTATTTCTTCACTAAGCCGCTAAAAGCTAGCGTGCGATTCACTAAGGCGTGCTTAACCAAACCATGTCCCCCTCCCCCCTGTAATCCAGGCGAGACACAAAAAGTTTGTTACGAAAATAGCAGGGTTGTGTGCGACGAAACGTCTCAGCTTTTTCGATGAAACAAACACGGGAAGCCTTTCGATCAAACGTCGCATGACAACGAAACGATCTGGAGATGAAACGTCATTCGACGGACTGAATGCCACCGGGCAAAAATTTAGATCCGGATCCGCGGATATCCGCATCCGCAGATCCTGACATCCGCATCCGATCTGCAATCCGCCAAAATCCGTCTAATTTTTATGTTCCGCCAGTTTACCGCGGATATGCAAGGCTCTACCCATCGTGCAGCAATTGACGTCATCGTTTGTAGTCTTGCCGGTAAAGCCTCTCAGAACAAATTTAAAACATCAATAACTTTGCGGGGGAAAAAAAAAAAAGAAAAAAATGTTGCGATTTGAGTTACTAGCTGAGATGTGTCCATTAATCTGCCAAACCAATTTTGAGGCAATTCCGTGGCCGTAGAAATTTCACCTTTAACACGCCAAAACGACGCGTTGCCCGCCGACGCTTACCATGCCCTTGGGCCCGAGGGTGCTCTTCATGAGGTCCCCGATGGCGATGGCGCCGACAAACGACGACAGCCGGGCGGTCTCGGCCTTCTCCTCCTCCGCTTCCCCTTTCAGGATGCGAACCGCATTGAGGCTTCCCACGTTGGCCATGGCTGTTCTGCGACGCACGAAACCAAGCGTCATCCCGATGCACATCAGACCAAAGAACGTTAGGAAAGCAAATAAGCGGACAATACGTCGCTGAGAGATAAATAATCCTCTCCTCGCCCCTCAACACAGCAAACGTCTATTCATTAGACGCTTCGCTGCCACGGTGACGATTGACCATAGCGAGGTCAGGTACGTGCTTCGGCTCTTTCACCAGAAAAAGCCGAGAAGTCAATGCAATGGCCGAGTTTCTCACAATGGCCGAGTACCTCAGCCATTGCGAGAAACTCGGAACAAATATTCAATGCTGGAGAAACTCTGAGTTTCTCCAGCATCTATTATTTTGACGAGTCTAACATGAAAAGCGCATTTCTCTGGCCATCCAATAGCCGTTTCTTTTTCTCTCGTTCTTTTTTTTTTTTTTTTTGCTTGGAACATGCATTTAAATGATTAAACTGTCGGAACGAGGAGAACCTGCGTTTTCCAGAAACGCCCTGCTCGATTGTGTGGACAAAATAACTCACGGTGTTCGACAAATGTTTCGTTTCTCCTAAAAAGAAACGGAAGTGACAGAAGTGACGATATCGCGTCTGATTGGTTAGAAGCTCAAATGACGAAAGAGGGAACTTTCGTCAGTTGAGCCTCTAACCAATCGGACGCGATATCGTCACTTCCGTTTCTTTTTAGAAGAAACGAAACATTCGTCGAACATAGCCCCCCTGGCGTCGGCGACATCCCACGGCTGCTCGATTATGGAGCCTCTTATTAACAAACAGACAAAACTATCCGGTAATCTTCGCTAACACGACCAAGACCTCCGTAACACCTGACGGAACCTCACACGTTGCGATAAGTAAACGAACGCGGATTAGACCAGGAAAAGGAATCGGCTATTAGGTTTCCGTTCACTCAAATTTGATTGGAGCGCACAGCAACGCGTTGTAAATCTATTGTAAAAAAAAAGTTCGTTTGCCCATATATGGTGTGGGGCTGGTCGGTACAACCACTGCTACCTACGCATCCCTTGCTCGTCTGACATAGTTATAGGTCCCCACGACTGCGTTATAAACGCGTCAACTTAACGAAATTCGAGCGTTTATAACGTGAAAAAATATTCGAGCCTATGAAAGGTAAAAAGATAAGCTTGACGGGAATCCATTGAATGGCACTGCGCGGCTGCAACAAAGAAGGCGTTGTCAAAATGCATTCTTTTTTTTAGACCACTGCTATAAGCGGCACATTAGCTAGTTTTCTGCGCAGCGTAAATGATGCATCGCAACTAAATTGAAGGTTAGGAATGAGGAAAAGTTCTCGAATGAATGGGAGCCAACGTTGTTGCAAGTCCAAACCAAACCTCAAGGATCCGCACGTGTTGATAGAAGTTGCGAGAACGTTAGAGGGACCCCGTGGTGAAAACATGGTCTGTCCGTGAACAAGTGACGGCACGGTATCTCCTTTAGAAAGTTGGAACGCGAGATTTCGATTTAAAACAAAGAACTTCGTCTTCTTTTCGCTTAAATTCCGATGAAACTTACCGGTTAGGGCAACAAAGCAAGAGACGCCAAAAAATTACGCACGGGAACGAGTGCTGATCCAGCCGCTCTTTAGCCGCCTCAGTTTTAAAAATAATATGCGGCCATAAAAATTAAATTTAAAATAAATTATACACTAAAAGAACACACCCAGTGTTTTAATAATTTTATAATCAAATTTGACGCTATTTGTTCAAAAGACAAAAAATTGATACGACACCACGGCCGCCTGTATCCGTTAAGATGATCTTTGCGATATAAACAACATGGCGTCTGCTTCCACGGATATGCGTAACTCGGAACGGAGAAAACAGGTGATTTTTTTCGATCCTTAACTCCGCTCTGCGGTCCCCGAATCGCTCGCTAATGCGCGGACAGGCCATAGCGCGTACAAACACGTCGATTGAGCGATCATTTCCCGTCGTCGCCCTTCATAGAACGCCACTTTTTTTCTGACGTTTCATAGTGGGATGATGTCACCATTCTCGAATCACATGGTTGCGTTGCCGACATCGTTAAATAAATTAAGAAAACAAAGCAAAGAATCGTGGCATTTGATTATCGTTTCAAATTTTTTTTACTTATTAGGAGAAACAGCTATAAAAATGGCAAAGTGATGGGAGATAATAGTACGGCATCCTTTTGACGCCAAACTCGTGCTCCAGATCCGAGCTTTCGTCGGTCGCATACGTCTACTTATATCTCGTTCATCGGTATTCAACTGTCACATATGGACATTTGCTTTGTGTGTTTTTGTTTTCTTCCCGCGTTGGTTCGCGTCGCAGCCGCGTTCCGAAGCGACGGCCCGTTTATTTAGTTATTTATTTTTTTCTCGCTTCGGGCGGCTTCAATCGCGTCACCACAGCATTTCACAATCCGAATACGCGTACTATACAGCCCACGAAAGTTGATCGAAAATGAGGTATAAAGCCCGCTACGTCCACATCTCTAACGGAACGGTACGCTCTTTGAACGCATTTGTGTTATTCCCGAGTGTTTCTTTGTTCTTTTCGCCGTGTCGGCGGCCGTGGGCTCTTTTTGCTGATTCGTAACGCAGCTTTGGGCTCTTTTTTTAATCTTGTTTTTGTTGATCTTCGCACGCGACAAAGACACGCGCTTGATGTTGGCGAAGGGTATCGGCTACGTAATCGTTTGTACGAAGATAGTGTGCTGCGCTAAAATTGGCCCCGGGGTAAACTCGGGTGTGAGGGATGCGTCGTCGGCAGAGTTCAAATGCCGCAAACACTCCATTCATGAGCCTTGGGGGTCCTCTCGAGTGGTTTAAATCTCGGTGCCAGTTCGTCAATCGACGCTGTCTCGTCCACACTGCGATGTTTGGTCGGAAAACCGTTTCGTCCGAACGACACTGTATTCGTTTCAGGGATACATCGAAAAGAAGTCGTCGACGTTTCCTCTAAATCTTTTTTTAATTTTTTTGCGACGTTTTGTAGTGCGCTATCGTTTCATTGCGTTAAGTTAGGTTAGGAAAGTATGACTCACCTTCGCGAGCACGTTGCACGAGCGTGGCTAACGTCGTGAGCACCTCCTGTATGCTTTCAGCAAACAAAATCAAACCATAGCGAAAAAAAAAAAAAAAATTGTCGCAAGAATGTGCAGTTTGAATGACAAACTGTTTGCAGGCATGTCACCCTTTTCAACAGCCTCTTCAGCGTCATCAGCTGGCCACAAACAAACATGTTAGTGAACAAGCAGTACTGTAGCTTGTTTGGAATCACTACAAAGCTGATGTTTGTGTTGCTGAATCACAGATTATGCTTTGATCAGGTCTCACTGCAGGTCATGTTGCATTCAACATGATCTGAGAACGTGGATGAGTTGCAAAGGTAACTGCCTGTAACTGTTCGAAGTGGGTGAGTAAGAGAGAACCGTGAGAACTCCCCATGTGGAGTAAGACAAATGCTTTGGACGTCAGCTCGCAGCATGTCATTGCCTACTTTGCGAATCGGGTCACGTAAATCAATTTACATTGGACGTGTCAATCTGAATTAAAAGTAATGCAAGGATGTGTACTAATAGGGAAACAATGTATTCTTCTCAACAAATATGTTTTTGGTGTTCAAATGCTTGGTGATCCGCGACTGCTGAAAATGATGGATATGCGGCTAGTTTGTACTTCAGGTTCTTGGAGGTATAGAGGGATCTGAAATACTTCTAGGCTCATTTTTCATGCCTGATGCGTCTGGGAGGATAATGTTTCCTTAGTAATGCCAAGACACTGATTTAGCTCTCTTTATATTATTTATATATTTAACATACCATAGTTGCACATTGTTTTAACCTAGTATGCAAAAGACACATGATCAGAAATAACTAGGGCTGGGCAATTGATTGAATGACCTACTGATTAATTGATTAATGCTTTAATCATGATTAATTTTTTAACCGGTTAATCGGTAATGTTTTAACGAACCTAAATAAAGTAAAAAGCAAACGGTTTCACCACGCAGACGTGGACGAGAACACCCGTATGAAGGGCAAACTTTAGGTTAAAATGTAGCCTAAAGTAAACTGTAGGGGCAAGAGTTGTAAGTCCTGAGAAGGGGGGGGGGGGGGGGGGGGTGCAGAAGGTTACACGTGTCACGGCGACTTCAATGCTGCATGAGTGTCCAGCAGAGACTATAGTGTGAACAATCAAAGGAGGTCGTTCTTGCCAGATAATATCAAGGAACCTCTTTACCTCATGCAGCTGAAGTAATAATGTGTGAGTGCCTTTCAACTGTTGTTAACTACACATCAAGGTTGATTCATAGTAAAAATTGCATATTCCACCTTTTACCGAGTCATATTCAGCAAATACAACAAGACCGATTAATCGATCAAAGGGTGGCGATTAATCGAGTTAAACCTTTCAATCAATGCCCAGCCCTAGAAATAATACATCACAGCTCTTTTATAATGCTTCTTGCACATCCAGCAAGCCACATCATAATAACTTAGCAATTAAAAAGCATCTTTGCATCTATTCTGAAGGTTCACATGTCATTCAAAACCAACATGCACACAAAAAGGTTTTTTCGATACTAAGCATTAAGAAATAGTTTTGGCACATCTGGGTTCCACTTGAGCACAAGTCATACTTTGTTTTGCAAAAAAAAAAAAAAAAAACCCAAAAAACCTTGCGGTTTGTATTGCCTCGTACCTCGTAAACTTAGTGGGCCCATTGCATGCCGCCAGCAACCCACTTCTATCATTCTGTGTGTGTATCTTATCTGAAAGATGAGACTGCTCACTAGGCTTCTGGATAAGAAAAAACTCTTTGGCTCTGTTTTTTTTGTGGTTTGGCAGACGCATCTTGGTCAGGGCTCCCTGCCTGCCGTTTTAATTTGCTCGCTTTCTTGTTCCGCTGTTGGTATCTCTTTGTGGGAGCACACAACACGCCATGAAACTGGGTTGTCAGAAGGACCTTCCTTGGCCGCACTCTCGTTTGAAGGGTCGTGCTAGAACCAGCGTTGTTGTTTAGACGGCAGGAAGTTAAATCGGCCCCAATGGGCGTCCGGTGTCTCTGCTCTAGATGACGAATTTCGCCGGTGCAGTACAACTGCTAGCCCGGGCTTTTTTCTGACGTGCATCATGCAGTAGTAGTGATACACAACTGCACTCCAGTACAATGCTCGTCCAGATCGAAATGGGCAATGGGGGTGCGGGGAGGGGGGGAAAGAGCATCGAACTCGGGACCCTTGGGCTCTGCAGCGCGAGTTTCTGCTTCGTGCGCTTCAAGCTAGAGTTAAAAGTAAACATTAGACAGAAGTCTGTCTGGTTGGGGAAATAATTATTAAAATATGACTACCAACCAATCCCTAAATCAGGGGCCCAACGTTTCGAAACCGGTTCGGCTTCTTCTTCAGGGGCGACTATGAAGGAAAGGAGCCTCAATCTTCTTTTTCCTCTATGGCGGAGGCGAATGTACACGATCCCATCTTCTTCCTCTTTGATCGTTTTTTGAAGACACATGGTGGAGCCCGTTCACATACACAGATGGCAGTGCGCCAAGAGACCTATTGATGTTTGTTGGCGTGGTCTGAATGTGCCAAGATTCAAGGAAGAGCCTCCGGCGAGGATTAGTTTCGATGTCCAGGATGCGCGTGTTTAGGAAGTCGATGCGATGGTCATTTTTTTCACAGTGTTCAGCAACCGCGCTGCACTCTTGATCGAAGTTGCGCACATCAGCCTTGTGTTGGCGAATCCGTTCTTGATAGTTCTTTGTCTCCCCGATGTACGAGGAAGGGCACTCCGCGCAGGGAATCTTTAGGGGGCCGATCTTTTGGTCGTGGCATAAAGCGTCCAAGGGTTGAAATTGGCTTGTGGGCCATCTGAATGCCCTCCTTTGCTAGCACCCGTGCCAGCGCTTCACTTGTTCCCTTGATGTATGGGACGCTGATGAGCGTGGTTGGCCGGCGTTTCGTATCAACCTGTGACTGGTGGTGTTGTCGACTTCGGTTTTGACGACGGGCAATGCGGTGTATGAAGCTGCCGGTATATCCGTTCTTCTTGAGGTCGCAAATGATGGTTTCTTCTTCTTTTCGGCGGTCAGAATCAGTTGAGCAAAGGTTCTTTGCCCGTGATAGGAGTGTGTTGACCACCGATACTTTATGACTCGCTGGGTGATTGGAGTCAAATTGTAAGTATCTTCCGGTGTGCGTTGGTTTCCGGTAAACTGAGAACTGAAGCTGGTCTCCCTGCCTTTGTACAAGCACATCGAGAAACGGTAAGGTGTTGTTTTTTTCCCGTTCCACGGTGAATTGGATGTTAGGCTCGATCGAATTGAGGTGTGTCAGAAAGTTGTCGACTTGAGACTTCTTCATGACGCAGAAGCAGTCGTCCACATATCTTAGAAACACCTTAGGGCTTGCACCAAAGGACTGGAGAGCCTTTTGTTCTATAGCTTCCATGCACAGGTTTGCCGTGGCGACAGAGATGGAGGCCCCCATTGCGGTTCCACTGGTCTGCTTAAAGTACTCTCCTTTGAAGCGGAAATAAGTGTTACTCAGGCAGAATTCGAGGAGGCGGCAAAGTTCGTCCACGTTGAGCTTGGTCCTGTTGCTCAAATCGCTGTCTTTCTCCAGGGTGTTTCTGGCAGTCATGACTGCTAAGGAGACCGGAACGCTTGTGAACAGGGATATCACGTCAAAAGATACCAGAATCTCCTCAGCGTTTATCTTTAAATGCGAAATCTGCTCCACGAAATCTGCTCCACGAAGTCGCTGGCGTTGCGGACATATGTCGGGGTTTTCCCAACTAGAGGAGAGATAGTGTGATGAAGGTAGTTGGACAATCCTTTGAGCGGAGAGGTGGTGAAGTCCACGATGGGTCGGAGGGGAACGTCAGGTTTGTGTATTTTTGGAAGTCCGTAGAAACCGGGGGTAAAGCCATTCCGGCAAAGAAGGCGCAGGTGAAGGCTCCTGGAATCTGGGTGCCCTTTGAAAATCTCCGTGAGAAGCTTGTTCAACTTCGTCTGGACTTGTGATGTTGGGTCCCTCTTGAGTTTTTCATACGTAGAGCAGTCAAGGAGATCGCGGACCTTATGCTCGTAGGCATCCCGGTCTAGGACGACCGTTGAGTTGCCCTTATCCGCTGGCAGGATCACGATGTTTTTGTCTTCTCGAAGCTTCCGCAAAGCTTGCACCTCTTCTCTTGATAAATTGTGTCGGTGATGTTGTGGAAGTTTTGATAGCACACCAACCACTTTTTGTCGGACTCGTTCGCGAGCGTTTGAATCCAGCTGCGCGATGCCGTCTTCTATTGTGGCAACCATTTTTGGTAAAGGTGGCTTCGTCGTTGTCATATTAAAACCGTGACCTTTTGCTAAGATTGCAGTCTCACAAGGAGAAAGTCGTCTTGAAGAAAGGTTCGTGACAAACCCCTCATCCTGGACATCGAAACTAATCCTCGCCGGAGTCTCTTCCTTGAATCTTGGCACATTCAGACCACGCCAACAAACATCAATAGGTCTCTTGGCGCACTGCCATCTGTGTATGTGAACGGGCTCCACCATGTGTCTTCAAAAA
This sequence comes from Ixodes persulcatus, assembly GCA_013358835.2. NCBI lineage: Eukaryota > Metazoa > Arthropoda > Arachnida > Ixodida > Ixodidae > Ixodes > Ixodes persulcatus. The sequence continues at coordinate 300,455 of JABSTQ010010059.1, read as the reverse complement.
ACGATCAAAGAGGAAGAAGATGGGATCGTGTACATTCGCCTCCGCCATAGAGGAAAAAGAAGATTGAGGCTCCTTTCCTTCATAGTCGCCCCTGAAGAAGAAGCCGAACCGGTTTCGAAACGTTGGGCCCCTGATTTAGGGATTGGTTGGTAGTCATATTTTAATAATTCAAGCTAGAGTGTGTTGACGCACTCCCATTCCGGATGCATATTTATACCGACACGAATCCACACCATGATACGTCGAGAGGAAAGAAAGGTAGATTGTTCCTACTTGGTATTTTGCAAGATGTTTAAGGCACGCTGCAATAATTTGAACCCCATAGTACTCATGTACGAGATACTAGGATTAAAATGAAATGCAACTATAAGTGGCTAACTGGCCTGTTTGGTACACACTTTGAAATAATGGGCTTCGAGAAGACAGGAACAAACATGTATAGGACGCCATGAGGCTTGACTTTCAGCCGAGGCTATATTGAAAAGAAGAGCGTTAATGTATCTTTTTCGTTGCCATCGAGCATTCAAATTCTTTATTAGGGAGAGGCTTGTTTTTTTGTTTTTTTGTAGTAAAAGCTTGGTTGAAAGTGGCGCTTTGTGTCTTCCCCCTCCCCTTGCTGTTCTTTCAAACTCGGCGCTTATCCATTTAAAATACATTGAATGAAGACAGCTGATCAAATTGGAAGAGTATTTATTTCTTTTTTTCCTGCTGATCGGCCAAAGGGATGTCTTGTGCGTCGATGATCTCTGGCAAATTCCGGATACCTTGATTGCGGGTGACTTGACTGTGAGCCGAGTTCTGCCCTGCAGATGTAAACCTGTTGCATTCATGGACACTAGAGCTACCAAATGTTTCCAGAACACTGCATCCAACTGCAGAATCGAGCCAGTTAAGCTTTCAGATTGGCTGACGTCGGCAATGTTAAAGCCAGGAAAAAAACAAAAACAAAGCGAAAACACAAGTAAACCGATTAGGCAGGAGAACTGAAGAGCAGGCAACTTGTGGCCAGTTGTAAGGTGATGGCCATGGTGGTTTTTGCTAGGGGCTTCCTATATCATGTAGCTCCTAATCTAATCTGTGAAAGGACAGTGCCATCCCATTTTCCCACTTGTCCAACTCGGTGCAATTGTATGTAGCTGCAAGTTGGAAGCCATTTATTGCAGTGGTACAGCACAGTTCCGAAACAAAGGTCGGGAGTTTTGGCACCCCAGGATCATCCGGCGGCTCTCAGTGTTGCTATCTGGGGATTGTTTCCCTAGGTTAAGTGACATTTCAGAGCGTATTGTAACAACACATGACTGATGGACCTTAGTTACTTTTTAATCTACTGTGTGATCTCTGCTTCTAGCCTCATAAATGCTGGATGCCACCCTGAGCACGTTGGCAGACGTAAAAGGAGCAACATAGTCCTCGCAACCTTTTGTCGGGTGCGATAGCACTAATCGGAAAAAACTTGGCTCAACTAAATAGAAGAAACGCGGCTCTTTTCTCTCCACAGTTAATGGCTTCTTGTTCATTGGCTGCTGGTAGTGCTTCCAACCCTGACTTGCCACTGTGTTCTACAGTACTGGTGACAGGTTAAGAATTTCAGTCGATGCTCTGCCTCCAATGCAAGCTTTCTGCCTTTGATAACACTTCATCACACACACAGCCAAAGTCCGGCGGGTGACAACGAGTGCATGCTAGGGACAGGCTTTCAAATTCTCAGCCCTTTAACTATAGTGACAAGTTTCTCGTTAAGTTTGTAACATTGCTGTCCTCTAAGAAGACTCTCAGGCTATTTTACATGCACAAGTCACACTAGCAATGTTTTGAATCGCTGTTTTGTTTTCATTTTGGTTTATCTTTGACTGTGTTCGGGGATTTCTAATGCATTGCAAGTGGCAATACCGGTAGTTTTAGTGGATGCCCAGCGCGGGAAAGAAAACGCCTAGTCTTGGCCAAGTGCTCGGCATCCCGACCGACTGAGCCGGGTTGCAGCAGGCCGTCGCCGTGACTTCTGGCCAGCCATTGCCGACGGGATGCCGGTGAATCCGGTTCAATCTGCGTCGTGTTTCTCCTGCCTCCAGGTGCTGATCGGGGAGCTTCCGGGGGACTTCCTGCGCCTGGAGGTGACCCGGGCCCAGCGCCAGATCAGCGCCGACGAGCAGGCCGCCTTGGCGCTTCAGCACCAGCTGTCGGGTGTGGCGTTCAGGACCGCACAGGCTGTAGGAAGGCTCACCATCTCTGTCATTGAGGTGCGTGGGGCGTCGGTCGAAGCTTTCCAGCGAAGTGCACCGAAGGGAATTGTTTTATTGCTGACTGCTTAACAAACGGAGGGCATGGCAAGTTTCGAGCATATTATTATCGCTCCGCCACCAATACGACAGCGACGTTAGCCAACAAAGACGTCGCGAACCACGTTAGAAAAAACAGGAACATAATTAACCACGCCTGACGTTTTTTTCAGCTGTCACTGACTAGTGGTGGACAGTTGCTCACGATCCATCATTTATTGACATTGTCGGAAACACGTTGCGATACTACGGCGGAAGAAAGGCGTCACCGGCAGTCTTTCGACCGAACAAAAAGAACAAAAGTTTACTGATAATGCAGAGGTGCAAGTGAGCTGGACATCATTAGCGATAATAATCCCTGCAGAGGGGGAACAAGGGGCACAGAAGGAAAAACTCAAATCTTCTATCTGTAGTCAATTGGTAGGATCTCGAGGTGGGCTGTCGAGGGATTGGGCAGAATTGGTCCATTTAATGCAGCATCGGGCATGGAGAACGAAACGGAAGTTTAGGAGATTTTAATTTTGAACAGAAGGTTACACTTGCATGACTTCTGCTTTAGGGACACATTGAACTCCCAAAACACATTGAATAAAACACATATCTCGTAAAAAATTAAAAAAAAAAAATTGTCGCAAAATAAACATTACGTGGCGAGACGCGTTTCGATTTCGGAGCGATTCTTAATGTGCGTCTATTTCCATGGACTGTGCCTTTAAATCTACATCGGCGTACATGTGTTTCGGCGTGGAAATGGAACGGGGGGAACATTGATGCGATTGTCTCGTCTCTTTATTCACGCCAAATTGGGTCTGCCTTGCACTTCCGCAGGCCAAACTGGTGAAGAATTACGGAGTGACGAGAATGGATCCATACGTGCGGATCAGGATAGGCCACAACGTGTACGAGACGCACACGGACTACAATGGCGCCAAGAACCCCCACTGGAACAAGATCTTTCACTGGTGAGCTCATGCGCATGTTTTGGATCTTTAAAGCGACGGCTTTAAAGGGAAGCTGGAACACTTTCAAAAAACGAGATAGAGGTTGATTCTAGAATCATTCTGTCTTGTGAATCTGGATATTGTGTTTGTTTTCCCCGGAGATGTAACTGAACGCGAGAAAACATAAAAAGGAATCCGACCGGTCGAGACGTCATAAGAGGACCTTTTGGCCACCAAGCGCGTGTCGCTCGAGGGTTGCGCGTGCAGTCGCAAGCTTGCCAGGTATGTTCCCTCGCACCGGCACCGCCAGTAGTGATGTCTTTTTTCGCCTTTTTTAAGAAATAGCAAGCATGCGCGTGCATGCATGGCTGTGATAGGCGCCGAAGATGCGTGTGAGTGGAGATTCCGAAAACTCCTTGTGTGACGTCACGCTCCGGGAAGGGAGGGCCTTCGGCGGTACTTTGAAAATGATTTTCTGCAGCCTCCTCGTACCAAATTGGAAAAAATAATTTCGGTGTTCGAGATCCTGGAGGTCAAAGGAAGACGACGTAAGTGTGTTTTTTCAAATACAAAACTGCTTCAGCTTCCCTTTAGTTGGAAACCCTCCACGGGCCTCTGCTGCTCACGTTGGTCCGACCGCACGACGCCAAAATGTCACGTGGCGTCACGGTGTCGTTGCGCGACATAGATTTCCCCTCTAAAGTTAGCGGGAAAATTGATGTTAAGTGAACTGAGGTCACATGACTCGGTCATGTGACTCGACATTACCGTAAAATACTGGGCAAGTCCCACCCCGCTTTCACTGAAAACTGGGTTAATCTGGACATGGGCTCCTGGGCCGCTGCAACAGTGTTACGTAATATTTTTGACTGATACCGACGCTTTGGACGGGGTGGCCAATTAAAATATATTTTAAGGGCGAAGCTCCTTAGGGGCTAGCCATGTCCGTATGTCCGTCCGCCGTAGGCCCGGCGTCGGGTGCTCGTGCTTCTGCTCGTGAGATCACGTGCTCACGAGCACGTGAGCACATGCTCACGTGCTCGTGTAGGGCAAAAAAAAAATTGGAAAAAAAAGATGAAAAAATATGAAAAAAGTAAAAGAAGAAAAAAAAGAGTAGGGGGTTCTGAGATGCCATCCCATCTGTCTGCTTAAAAAAAGAAAAAGAAGAAAACCACACATTCTCCTACTGACATGAATGAAAAGGCTCGGCATGCTGCGGCTCGGCGTCTACGCAGACAAGCACCACCAGAGCTTCGCCCCAAGCAACATCATTCACCACGTGGAGATGCGGTCAATTGTCAGAATTCCCAAGTTTGGAGAATGCTAATAGTGGGCGCTCGTACAAAGCGGGCACTTCCACGGTACCTTGCGGTACATGACGCCAGGACACGCGACATAAATTTCTCCGCTAAATTTAGCGGGGAAATCTTCATGGTGTCGCACGACATCACATTGTCACACGACGCTGTGGCATGACGTGACAGGACGTCGCATTTAGCGGGAAAATGTATCCTCCGAAGTCGGACAGAAAGTGGTGCCTGTTTCAAACCCATCAAGGTCTGTCGCACCATCACTGCATGTGAGAGAAGGCCTAGGTCAGGCGATCCTTTTTTCCGGTTCATTTACTAACCTTTCATAAAGATTTCGCAAAAACAAAATTCACAACTTTTTTTTTTTTTTTTTTTTCGGTGTCTGTATTTTAGTGATCGGTGCATTCGTGCACAATGTACCTAGGTCCCATATGTAATACTGGCTGATGTCGGCCACATTGAAGCTTTGAACAGCGGATTAGTTATGCCCAGTCAGAAAGTAGTAGGCCTCTTGAATTTTGTTAGAGATTCTTATATGAAGTATATATAGTCTGTGGGATTGCGAGCAAAGTACAACTGATTTGCTCGCTCACCAGCCGACTCCTCCCAGTCTTCTCGCCCCAGTTCAATTGAGTTCCACAGGGCGGCCATATTGTAGCCATCCATTTCATCATCTCAGTGTGGTTCTGAAATGAAGCCTGGGAGTATTAGTGGCTCCAGTTCAGCACTGTTGATAGCATTAGAGTAACGGGGTTGTGTTCTGCCCTCTGCTTTCTTTTCTTCCAGCTTCCTGTCGCCGGGTGTCACCGCCTTCCATGTCGAGATCTACGACGAGGTGGGTGGGTCTCTCGTGTCGAGAACTACGACGACGGTTACGGGGCTTGTTGAAGAAACTGTTCAGTGGTCTTTCGCGGCGCGTAAACAAGCTGCACTTCACGAAACGCCGAAACTTCGCCGGAAGGTAGCTCCAGTGCCGGTGGCCGAGTGCAAAATTCTCAGCTCGGCACAATAACCTGAATGAAGAGCGAGACACTCTTTTTTTATGCACGTTTAGTGGGGATGCACGAATGTTGCTTCCAGTCGAATAATGCAGTGTCATTCCTAGCTTAACAGTGAAAAAAAAAAAAACACGGTATATTGAGGCTTTTTATTTTTTTCATGCTGTGGAGGCTATTAATGACGCAGCACTATTTGATTTAAACCACTATTGCACGAGCCTAATTTTAGATGGTGGAAGTTGTCCATCCGGAAAAAAGCATATTACGAAAGCAAAAGTGAAATGGCCACTTACATTGTTTGAGGTGGTGGCTCCTATAGACCAATCCATGTTTACAAACAAATCGGAGCGCCCCTAGCGGACGCCACCGGCGCTGCGCATGTGCGATGGAGTGTGGGCAAGCCGTTGGAAGGCGTTGTTGTCGGCGTCGGTGTGAGTCCCCGTGCTCTTTTTCGCATTGGAGTTGTTGATTCTACGTCTTCCTGGCCATGTCTGACTACTTGAGTGGCGTCAGCGAAATTACCGAGGCTCGTTACACCGCAAAATTTCGCACGAATAATGTGACATGCGGCGATTCATTCCATGTGGACGCCGCAGTATGTACGCTAAAGCCTGTTTCGCATGATGAGATTTCGCACACAATTTTCGATCACAATGTCACTCAGTCTGCAAAAGCGTGAACCGTAGCTGAGATAGTCGATGTCAATACTAAAAATTGCAAGCAGAATCGGACCAAGTGAATCAGGTAGAACAAATCTGTGATGTCCACTGGTAACAATGATCAACCTCTCCTTGTATCTAGTGTTTACACTAAGCCCGCTTACCCAAACCAACCTTCAAACTTAAAAATCTTTTTAGGCCTGCACTTACTTCTTATCGCAATTACGGGGCCAACGTTTGGTCTACTGGCCGGTGTCGTCTAAAAGAGCAGACGACAAGCAGAAACGTTTGAAAGAGCAGACGACAGTTTGAACGATCAGGCGGCCGTTTGAACTTGAAGACTCGCTGAACGTAGTTCCGCAGGTGGTCCGTACAACTCGACGGTTGTCCCGCATTCATGTTGGAACAAAACAAATAAATCTGATGACCACAAGTATCTGTGAATTCAACCCAAAGTGTTTCCTGCCCAAGCAATCGTGATCCGATTTTGTCTGGTTTACCCTTTTCACTGCACAGATCCACGTTCTCGGGCGAACCGAGCACATGAAAACTGATCTTCAAATCTTTCTCGACTCTTTTGGTACAGTCACGGCATTTTGACAATAAGGCAGGTGTTTGTCTTGTTTCCTTCAAAACAGCGCAGAAATGCACGTCCCACATGGTGACTTCCTCTCACAGCCCCAGACCGGAAGTGTGCTCGACGCGTCGCCACCGCGCCATGACGTAACAGAGTTGAGTTTGTGTATAGGCTGTAGTGTACGTGTCACACTTTCGCACATTTTAATCTAAATACAGTATGCTGGATATCTGGCATGTGAGACACACATGAATACTAACCCTAATGCTATTGTTACAGATGACGAGTGAAGAATGGACGAATAACTGAGAAAACTAAATGTTCAATGCAGTGCACTTGTGCCAAAATACAAGTACAATAATGGCAGTTGTGGGAATCGACGTCGACAAGGTGGTGGGATTAAGCGCTAGCGGGAAACCTACTGCAGTCTTCTACAACTGTTTTTACACTCTGTCTGTGTTCATGAAGGTTTTTATCCAGAAGACACAACAACTAACAAGAATGCACGGGAACTTTCCAGTGAAGTAGCGAAGGGTAAAATTGAAAACGGACAACGGGATTTGAAACCGGTTCACCTGCAAGGGAGCCGTCCCACGAGCGCGTGAACATGTGTCAAGGTTCTTCCGAGCTTAGCGTAAGACGGGAACTTCTGATTGGCTTCAAAGAAATGCGAGATTGGCGGGCACGAAATCTGGTCTTGCATTAAGATAACCTTCTACGAGGTTGTTCCAATAGAACCCCATTGACACACCTTCCGGGGGACTGCGGTAGAAAGACTTCCCACACAGAAAGACGTAACAACCAATAACGGTTTTGAGGGCCAATAGATGACACAGGAAGGAACTGTTACGCGGCTATTTATTCCAAGTTGGCTGCCATAATTACTGAAGTATAGATGGACGTTTTGCTTTCTGAACTGTTTGTTCGAATTAGGGGTCTTTTTGCGATTTGCGATGGTAACCAAGGAACGTCGAACTACGAGAGCGAGTAAAATTTCCGTGCACTCGTGGTTGACATTGTTCGTGCTTTGTATGTGCAGTGTGCATTCACGGTGAACGAGAAGATTGCCTGGGCCCACGTCGTGGTGCCGGAGGCCACCTTCTCCGGCGAGACGTGCGACATCTGGCACCCGCTGTCCGGGAGGCAGGGGGAGCTCAAGGAGGGCGCCATCAACCTTGTCATGTCCTACCAGGTGTGCACCCGACATTGTCTGTACACTAGTCGTTGGCGCCGACTAAAGCCACTGAAAAAGCTACGCTTTGAAGTGACGGCACTTCGGCCACCTCGGCGCTTAAAATTATGGTCGGTAGTCGTCGGAAGCCTCGACCGAAGTTGCGGGAAACGCTTTTCCGTCTCCTCCAAAAATGCTAGAGCAGTCTGTGACAGAGCGAGACGATATTACCTGTGCTATCTAAAGCTCGGGGAAGTAACATTTCCGAATCGCAACAATTGCCAGTTCCAGTTGCGCCTGCTCTGCGCAGAGCGAATGGAGTGCCGATATTGTGAGCGTAGCTTCTTTAGCGACTCTAGTGTTGACGAGGCTGCCGTGCGAGTTCCCCTTTTTACGTGGTCGTTCTGTGCCATTTCCCACCAGATGGTTCCCCTCGTAAGTATAAACCTCGGAAGTCCTGTGGAAGAAAAAATTTTGTAGTTTCTTTTTTGTTTTCATAGGCACTACTTGCCGATGTAGCGGTTTGTGGTTACTAAAATTTTGTGTTTTCGAAATGTGCCGATATTCCCCCGAGTTGGTTTAATCAAAATCAGCGAAATCAGAATAGTTCCGAATTAAAGCTCTTCTCGCAGAAGAAAGACTCGAACTTCACGGAAAGAAACCTTTAAAAAAGTAATTGTATTGCGTGTATGCTTAAACAACTGGAAGTTAGTTAACCTTTAAAATACCCTTAAAGGGGCACTGACACACCAAAATCATATTTTTTTTTTATTATCCGAAACGATTGAAAACGATGCCGGGACATTACCCTCAAAATTTGAAACTTTAAAATTCAGTATTTGTGAATTCAAAAAACAATTTCCAAATGCCGAATTTGAAGTTCCCGCGCGATCCGCGCCAGTGCAGTGAGTCACATTTTGCGGTCTCCTGCGACTCGACTTTCCTTCGGACCTCCGCCGTTGTCACGGCGACCCCAACCGAGGAGGAGGTGAGGGATAGAAAGGCGCCGGCGGGAAAAAAACGGTCTTTCTCCGACTCGCCAACGGGCGCTGCCAAGTTTTCCGAGGGAGGGTACAAATCTAGGAAGCAACATCACACCGAACTCTGATTTCTGGTATTTCAAAAAGAGGGGCCGTAGTGCGTTCGCTATTGCGTTAAAAAACATGTTTTACGATTGCCGTTATTAAATGTTATAGAAATGTCACCTACAAAGCTTCTAAATTTCCTGATTTTTGACGTCACCGATCAAAAGAAGCGAGGAGGTGAAGGCGGGAAATACAAATGCCAAAACTAAAAAGGCGCGCGCGCGCGCGGGAAAATTTTTTTTCGCGATGCGGTTTTTTTTTGCGTGTCTATGACTACAAGTTGCATCGTTTTAGACAATAAAAAAAAATACGACCTTTGGGTTGTCAGTGCCCCTTTAAATAAAAAAATAAAAAAAATTGTTAAAAAGCATAAATGGGTTGCATTTTTCTTTTTCTTTTTAATATTTTTCCACGCAAATATATTTTTTTTTTTGCAATATTTACGTTAGACGCATTTTAGGTGGAGGTCATGGCCCACTTTAGGGCCCACCCACAGATCAGTGGCCCCGCCCATTACTACCTGATTGGCTTGGCTGTTCGTTCAAACACTCTAGCATGTCTAGTGTCTCCTTTTCATGACATCCCTCGCATCTAGTCTCGCGTCTGACACCGCCTGCTAGTCGTGCGAGCAGATGCGCGGCAGCTTCCGGCATCGTCTGCTATTCCACCACCGTCTATCGTCGTCTGCAATGCCCATAAGACGAGGACACAAAAGCTGCGCGTCAGCGTCCATTTTGGCCTTTGTCCGTCTGCTATTCTGCCCTTGTCTAAAACTTTCTGCGATGCTCGCAAGACGCAACCATGGAAGCGACGTTCTAGCGTTCCATCATGCACGAGCCACGGTCCAATACAAGCGTCTGTCAGCGTCTGTCAGCGTCTGTCGATGTGCGGTAATAAAGGCCCTGCCGCACTGAGGCAACAGTTGGTCAACTCTATCCGGCAACACGAGGAAATAGTGTTGCCGGCGACCCTGTCACATCGCGGAAAAAACAACAGTCGGGCAACATGTTGCTGCCGCCTGGCAACCGTGTTGTCTGATTTGTTGGCTGATAACCCTGTCACACTGCGCTGACGGCCCGGACAACGCGGGGAACACTCCGCCATCTTGATTGTTTACCTTCATCCGTGTGCGTCGCGGCGTCGCTGGAAATGTGACTCTGCAAAGTGCCAGTGCGTTCGAAGGGCCAGAAATTACGACGGGACGGCATCAACCAGTGACTGTGATTAGAAAACTTGACACGGGAAGTATTTTCCGCCCTTTATTTTATCAAAATGTTCTTCATTCGCTGGCAAAGCAGATAGCCCTAACCGAGGAAAGCAAGATCGCTGATCTATGTGCGGGATTTACGCCACCCGGGATTAAGTGCATCTGTCCGGTTCTTTCTTTCATGCAGTCCATATTTTTACTGTAGAATTGAGTAAGCACCGGCAGTACCCTAAAGCGTCTTTTGAATCGACAGCGTTTCAAAACTGCGACACCGACACGATCGGCCTTTATTGGCGACGTGCGCGATCGAAAGCGTCGCTGTGGTCGGCCTTCCACGATTGGCCGAAAGCTGACTATGACGTCAGCGAAGGATTTCTCATTGACGGAAATAAGAGGAATGGAAGAACTTTAATTTTGACGGTGTTGGCAGTGTTCCTTTGAGAGCGCATTGATTTCAAGCTTCCACCATGCTCCTTACAAACACCATCGAACTTGTTGTTCGCAAGGTAATGACGTCACGAAAGGTAACCATAGGAGGGCGCCACTAAAACATCTCGCTGCTAATAACAATCGGTGGAATAAAACTTTTCAATGCTTTTACTTACCGCCTGCTATGTGGTCGCTTCATTCCCCAAAACGTCCTAGGTATTTTTGAAACAAATCGGGTGTCTAGTAGCGGCTGTTTCCAAGTTCCAAGCATCAACAATCATGATCAGAGTGGTCGTTTTAATGCTTCGATTTTTTCACTCTTCACTTTCCTGGATTCTTTTTATTATACTTTATCAGCGGGTGAGTACGAATGCCATTTTCTCGACGGTTCTAATTTCAACACCAGTCTGAAGGTTCACGACCCTAGCCGGGACCTTTTCGAGAACCGCTTTCCGTAATTGCGCAGTAAAGACATTCATAAAACTGTCTTAGCTGCATACCAGCCTTAATTATTATTAACTAACGTTCTCCGAGCCTTTATTTGAGTAAGACGTTATTGGTAGGGAACTAGCTCTGCCATCGAAGTTATCTATGTTGTCGTGTTGCCGGCCCGAGATTCGCTCAACCGGCGATCGGGGCAACGCACATTGTCCAACACAAGTTGCTGCCGTTTTTGTTGCCGAAAGCTGTCGTACCGAGGCAACATTTTAGTTGTCGTCCATGTTGCGCTGCTGTTGCCGCGATGTGACAGGTTTGTCGGACAACACGGGGAGCGAGCAACAAGTTGCCCGACTATTGGACAGCGTGTTGTGTTGCTGTTCCTGTCATTTTGCCTCTGTGTGACAGGGCCTTAAGCGACTGAGAGGACTGAGAAAAAATCAACGAAATAAATGTGCAGTTTTTCCAGCCTTTATTATTCTTATATTTTTCGTATGGCATGCGGGAGCAAAGTGGGCGAGTGTCACGATGCGCAACTAAAACATGACGTAAAAATATTAGCATTGGCAGGACAGGTGCACTGCACAACTTGAGAGCTACTTGCTTTTCGAAGCAAAATGACGGGAACATACTAGACAAACTTGATGCCAGTCGAATGCCCAATCGCCTGTAGCCAAACGACTCGCAAATTCTTACCTGTATAGGTACCTTTTAACCTAGGTTGCTTTCACAACAAATGCACAATTCATAAAAAAAAAAAAAAATTGGGTTGTGGGTATGTTTATACAGCCTGCACTTAGTCTGCCTCAACGGGCGACTTGTCTCTCAACTGTAGATGAGCAATGTAGCCGGTGCGGTTCAACTGCTAGCCTGGGTTCTTTAACATGCGCCATGCAGTAGTGATACACGACCGCACGCCGGTTCGATACTCCTTCAGATCGGAATGGGCAGGGGTGTTAACCTAGGTTGCTTTCACAACAAATGCACAATTCATAAAAAAAAAAAAATTGGGTTGTGGGTATGTTTATACAGCCTGCACTTAGTCTGCCTCAACGGGCGACTTGTCTCTCAACTGTAGATGAGCAATGTAGCCGGTGCGGTTCAACTGCTAGCCTGGGTTCTTTAACATGCGCCATGCAGTAGTGATACACGACCGCACGCCGGTTCGATACTCCTTCAGATCGGAATGGGCAGGGGTGTTAACCTAGGTTGCTTTCACAACAAATGCACAATTCATAAAAAAAAAAAATTGGGTTGTGGGTATGTTTATACAGCCTGCACTTAGTCTGCCTCAACGGGCGACTTGTCTCTCAACTGTACGAGCCACGGTCCAATACAAGCGTCTGTCAGCGTCTGTCGATGTGCGGTAATAAAGGCCCTGCCGCACTGAGGCAACAGTTGGTCAACTCTATCTGGCAACACGAGGAAATAGTGTTGCCGGCGACCCTGTCACATCGCGGAAAAAACAACAGTCGGGCAACATGTTGCTGCCGCCTGGCAACCGTGTTGTCTGATTTGTTGGCTGATAACCCTGTCACACTGCGCTGACGGCCCGGACAACGCGGGGAACACTCTGCCATCTTGATTGTTTACCTTCATCCGTGTGCGTCGCGGCGTCGCTGGAAATGTGACTCTACAATGTGCTAGTGCGTTTGAAGGGCCAGAAATTACGACGGGACGGCATCAACCAGTGACTATGATTAGAAAACTTGACACGGGGAGTATTTTCCGCCCTTTATTTTATCAAAAGGTTCTTCATTCGCTGGCAAAGCAGATAGCCCTAACCGAGGAAAGCAAGATCGCTGATCTATGTGCGGGATTTACGCCACCCGGGATTAAGTGCATCTGTCCGGTTCTTTCTTTCATGCAGTTCATATTTTTACTGTAGAATTGAGTAAGCACCGGCAGTACCCTAAAGCGTCTTTTGAATCGACAGAATTTCAAAACTGCGACACCGACACGATCGGCCTTTATAACAATCGGTGGAATAAAACTTTTCAATGCTTTTACTTACCGCCTGCTATGTGGTCGCTTCATTCCCCAAAACGTCCTAGGTATTTTTGAAACAAATCGGGTGTCTAGTAGCGGCTGTTTCCAAGTTCCAAGCATCAACAACCATGATCAGAGTGGTCGTTTTAATGCTTCGATTTTTTCACTCTTCACTTTCCTGGATTCTTTTTGTTATACTTTATCAGCGGGTGAGTACGAATGCCATTTTCTCGACGGTTCTAATTTCAACACCAGTCTGAAGGTTCACGACCCTAGCCGGGACCTTTTCGACAACCGCTTTCCGTAATTGCGCAGTAAAGACATTCATAAAACTGTCTTAGCTGCATACCAGCCTTAATTATTATTAACTAACGTTCTCCGAGCCTTTATTTGAGTAAGACGTTATTGGTAGGGAACTAGCTCTGCCATCGAAGTTATCTATGTTGTCGTGTTGCCGGCCCGAAATTCGCTCAACCAGCGATCGGGGCAACGCACATTGTCCAACACAAGTTGCTGCCGTTTTTGTTGTCGAAAGCTGTCGTACCGAGGCAACATTTTAGTTGTCGTCCATGTTGCGCTGCTGTTGCCGCGATGTGACAGGTTTGTCGGACAACACGGGGAGCGAGCAACAAGTTGCCCGACTGTTGGACAACGTGTTGTGTTGCTGTTGCTGTCATTTTGCCTCTGTGTGACCTTAAGCGACTGAGAGGACCAAGAAAAAATCAACAAAATAAATGTGCAGTTTTTCCAGCCTTTATTATTGTTATATTTTTCGTATGGCATGCGGGAGCAAAGTGGGCGAGTGTCACGATGCGCAACTAAAACATGACTAGGTTTGCAATGCACCGGGCGGTCAATGCCGGGGTTGCATGTTTAACATGCATATTACACGACTCGCAACGGGCGATACTCCTCAGATCGAATAGACAGGTGTTTTAACCTAGGTTGCTTTCACAACAAATGCACAATTCATAAAAAAAAAAAAATTGGGTTGTGGGTATGTTTATACAGCCTGCACTTAGTCTGCCTCAACGGGCGACTTGTCTCTCAACTGTAGATGAGCAATGTAGCCGGTGCGGTTCAACTGCTAGCCTGGGTTCTTTAACATGCGCCATGCAGTAGTGATACACGACCGCACGCCGGTTCGATACTCCTTCAGATCGGAATGGGCAGGGGTGTTAACCTAGGTTGCTTTCACAACAAATGCACAATTCATAAAAAAAAAAAAATTGGGTTGTGGGTATGTTTATACAGCCTGCACTTAGTCTGCCTCAACGGGCGACTTGTCTCTCAACTGTAGATGAGCAATGTAGCCGGTGCGGTTCAACTGCTAGCCTGGGTTCTTTAACATGCGCCATGCAGTAGTGATACACGACCGCACGCCGGTTCGATACTCCTTCAGATCGGAATGGGCAGGGGTGTTAACCTAGGTTGCTTTCACAACAAATGCACAATTCATAAAAAAAAAAAAATTGGGTTGTGGGTATGTTTATACAGCCTGCACTTAGTCTGCCTCAACGGGCGACTTGTCTCTCAACTGTAGATGAGCAATGTAGCCGGTGCGGTTCAACTGCTAGCCTGGGTTCTTTAACATGCGCCATGCAGTACTGATACACGACCGCACGCCGGTTCGATACTCCTTCAGATCGGAATGGGCAGGGGTGTTAACCTAGGTTGCTTTCACAACAAATGCACAATTCATAAAAAAATAAAATTGGGTTGTGGGTATGTTTATACAGCCTGCACTTAGTCTGCCTCAACGGGCGACTTGTCTCTCAACTGTAGATGAGCAATGTAGCCGGTGCGGTTCAACTGCTAGCCTGGGTTCTTTAACATGCGCCATGCAGTAGTGATACACGACCGCACGCCGGTTCGATACTCCTTCAGATCGGAATGGGCAGGGGTGTTAACCTAGGTTGCTTTCACAACAAATGCACAATTCATAAAAAAATAAAATTGGGTTGTGGGTATGTTTATACAGCCTGCACTTAGTCTGCCTCAACGGGCGACTTGTCTCTCAACTGTAGATGAGCAATGTAAGCCGGTGCGGTTCAACTGCTAGCCTGGGTTCTTTAACATGCGCCATGCGTACGGATACAGTTATTGGCACGACCGCACGCCGGTTCAATACTCCTCCAGATCGAAACGCCTTGCTGAGCTCTCCGTGAAGCTGCTTCTTTCTGTGGGGACTAGACTCCATTGTTTTTTCTTTCTTATTTGTATCGAAATATTTTCCAAGTCTTCAGGTCACACACTTGTTCCCTGCAGATTGAGGAATCCCATGCCCATGTCCCATGTACTTGGACGTACACTCCAATAAATGTCAGTCTTTTTTATTCAATACCAAGAATTGCTTTAAACCCCGAAAAGTTGGAGTCGCAGTTGTAACCGACGATCCTACGGAAATGTCTCGATACTGAGAGAAGGTCACAAAACAATTGGTGTAGTTTTTCATTATTTCTTTTTTTGGTGGAAGTTTGGGGGGGGGGAGGGGTTTGTCGGGTTGTCAGATTGGTGGAAAATACCTAGGGAAAATTTAAATAAAGTAAAACTAACTAAGCACAGCTGGGGACAGGTGGGACAAAGGAAAATAGGAACTCTCTCCTGCGTGGCTCCGGCCGAAAGTATCAACCCTGTCCCCCAGTGGGCCTGGTGTTGGGGTAACGCCGACTAGGTTTGACCAGAGGACAATTGGCGACTCCCTTGCCAGGGGGAGAAGGCAGGGCTGATATTCTCAGATTCTTTTGCCCGATCGCTCAAAGATCATCCTGGCAATATCCCACACTGCTTGGCAATAGTTACAAAAATGCAGAAGGAATGGAAATTGCCTTAAAAAGGCAAAGTTAGAAATCATACTTTTTTTTTGGTTTCCAGGCTAGGTAGTGCAAGCTACCGACTGCAGGGTCTACCTAGCGCTGCATACACTAGATGCTCGTGTTGTAGATTATGGTGAAGAAACATTTCTAAAAAACTCCCTGGTGCAATCTTTGCCAATATCCGTGACATGCACTTGTACCGGTATGCCATCCTCAAGCTCCTTAACAAGTGGAGGCATCGGGGCTGCTTTGTTGGAAAGGCGAGGACTGAGATGTGTTTCCCGTTGCAGCCGCTGCCCCCTGGTGCTCTTGCGGCTCCGTCCCCGGTGGTGCATACTTGCGACAGTTGTTTGCTGCAAGCTAAGTCGGTTGAGTAGATCTTCCTCGAAATACCTCGGTGAACGCAGAACGACTCGCGCTCATAAAAATGAATGAGCGACGCTCTGCAAACGCCATTATCATTTGAAACCGAAGCGGAAAGGCAGTCTCGGATATTTTGGAAACAACAATGACTCTTTCTAGGTTATTTGTCTCTCAAATATGAAAATATTGTCGCTAGAAATACTATTACGGCACAGAGAAACAATTTTACATCAAACGTTTCACACGTCAATCATCTCTCCAACCAATGGAAGCCGAGAAAAGGGGCTTAACTAGCTAAGCACTGGGCGGGGCCTCTAGTAAGGCTACCCCCACGTAGCTTGTATCTAACGACATAACTATTGCTAAAAAAAAAAGATTGCTTGTTCATGAAAAAGTTAAAAGACAAAATTATGTGTCCCATCTAGCCTTTTATAAAAAATGTTTCTTTTTCACTTCAATGTTTTTTTAATGGGAGTCTGGTGTCAGCTGTAGATGAGAAATTTAGCCAGTGCAGTACTGCTGCTAGTTCGGGGTCTTTAACGTGCATCATGCAGTAGTGACACACGACCGCATGCCGATACAGTGCTCACCCAGATTGAAACGGACAAGGCGGGAAGGGGGTTTGAACCCAGGATTCTTGGGTTGTGCAGCGCTAGCTTTTGCTCCACAAACTCTGAGATGCAGTGTGTGAACACACTGGGTTGTCGTTCCCCTCGCCTTTATCCATGCCTTCATTTCGCGTTGGCCTAGAACATGGCCCTTGCTGAGCTCTCCGTGAAGCTGCTTCTTTCTGTGGGGACTAGACTCCATTGTTTTTTCTTTCTTATTTGTATCGAAATATTTTCCAAGTCTTCAGGTCACACACTTGTTCCCTGCAGATTGAGGAATCCCATGCCCATGTACTTGGACGTACACTCCAATAAATGTCAGTCTTTTTTATTCAATACCAAGAATTGCTTTAAACCCCGAAAAGTTGGAGTCGCAGTTATAACCGACGATCCTACGGAAATGTCTCGATACTGAGGGAAGGTCACAAAACAATTGGTGTAGTTTTTCATTGTTTCTTTTTTTGGTGGAAGTTTGGGGGGGGGGGGGGGTGGGGTTGTCAGATTGGTGGAAAATATCTAGGGAAAATTTAAATAAAGTAAAACTAACTAAGCACAGCTGGGAACAGGTGGGACAAAGGAAAATAGGAACTCTCTCCTGCGTGGCTCCGGCCGAAAGTATCAACCCTGTCCCCCAGTGGGCCTGGTGTTGGGGTAACGCCGACTAGGTTTGACCAGAGGACAATTGGCGACTCCCTTGCCAGGGGGAGAAGGCAGGGCTGATATTCTCAGATTCTTTTGCCCGATCGCTCAAAGATCATCCTGGCAATATCCCACACTGCTTGGCAATAGTTACAAAAATGCAGAAGGAATGGAAATTGCCTTAAAAAGGCAAAGTTAGAAATCATACTTTTTTTTTGGTTTCCAGGCTAGGTAGTGCAAGCTACCGACTGCAGGGTCTACCTAGCGCTGCATACACTAGATGCTCGTGTTGTAGATTATGGTGAAGAAACATTTCTAAAAAACTCCCTGGTGCAATCTTTGCCAATATCCGTGACATGCACTTGTACCGGTATGCCATCCTCAAGCTCCTTAACAAGTGGAGGCATCGGGGCTGCTTTGTTGGAAAGGCGAGGACTGAGATGTGTTTCCCGTTGCAGCCGCTGCCCCCCGGTGCTCTTGCGGCTCCGTCCCCGGTGGTGGTGGTCAACACCCCTTACATGATGCCCGGCATGGTGCAGTACCCGGCATCCACTGGTAACACTGCCTTCCCTCTTTGTTTTGTTTGTTCATGCACGCATTTTTTGGGAGACAGCCCTTGTTCCCTCGCGTCGGTGTCCAAGGCTCGCAGAGTGGCAGCCAACGGTCCGTTAACCCTTTGACGGCCGTCGCCGTACACATACTGCGGCGATTACGCGTTTGAAAGTGGCCACTTAAACACAAAATCGTGGGAGGTGTTGCTATTGGTTGTGTCACTAGGGAGTTTTAGAATAGCGCACGCTAAAGCTTTGCGTACGCAAAGAATAGCATCGTCGCCACTACGCATGTGCCGAACGCTAACTACGTTTTGCGCTTTGCGTGTGCTATTTTAGCGTACACTATTTTTCGGAAATTGCTTTCGTACGCAAAGGAGGCAAAGAGTTTTCGCGCTCCTCCAAGGTGGATTCGTAATGAGAATTTGGCTAAAGCCATGACGAGCAGAGTTAAAAACGGCGGCTCCCAGGACCATGGTTGCGGCCGCTTTGGCGGCGTCGTGACGTGAGCGCAACGTCGACGGCATCTTCGCGACTGCGATTTTCTATTGGAAAACCCACAAAGGTGGGCAACGATCACTGGCAACTTGATGCTTGCGACGCGCGAACATTTATCGGCAAAGGTCAGTACACGAGACCTTTCTTGCCGAGGCGAAGCATGCGGACACGACCGGTCGACCGCTCGCGTCGTATTCTCTCGTTTAAACAAGTGTAAATTGTTACTCTGGACCAAAAAACTTGTTTTTTTTTTCAAGTTACTGCATTTTGTGTGTGAAATAAAAATCGTGACTGTATCTCGGTGGCGTTGCAAGCGCGAGATGCTTGGGCTTCTGCGTCGCGGCGTAGAAACGCCATTCTAAAACTCTCATGCGCCGCGTGTGCTAACGCAAGCGCTAAATTTAGCGCTAGCGTGCGCTAAAATTGCGTACGTTATTCTAAAACTCCCTACTGGCGAACTAGGAATGTTATGTACGCACATTCGCACAATGTTTCGCTTTGCTGGGGATAGTTTGGAAATGGGGTGCTGTGCGTACGTGATACGCACGAGACGGTCGCTTCGCCGGCGGTGGTGAAAACCGGGGCGCCGGCTTTCTTGATTCAGACTTATAATTCTTCTGAGAATGAATTCCGAGGATGGGAGCTTGCCTTCTGATGGAGAAGCTGTGTAAAGCACCCCCGATTCAGAATCTGAAACCACCGGTAGCGGATGCACCAATATGAAAACCGAATGGAAGAAAGTTGGCAACGTTTTGTATTTACTCGCATAATGAACGCACTTTTTTTTCTGAAAAATCGATGCAAAGTTGGGGGGGGGGGCGTTCATTACGCGAAGTAAAATTTTTGCGTCCGTATTTACTCGGATAATGAAGGGACCTTTTATCGGAAAGATCGACGTAACTTCTTACCTCTTTGAGCGCGGCGCGCGACTCCAAAACCAAACTGCGATGCGCAAAAAAAATATTCCTCTCCATGTTTTTTTTTTCTTGCTTCCTGTTTTCTTTTTCGTTGTTTTTTCCGCCTTTCGCAAGTTGTTTTGTTTGCCCATGCATTCGCGACCTCGCTGCACAGGATAGAAAAGTGGGTTCATTTCGAGGGCTTCTCGCTTCTCTTTCCAAAGTCCGAGGAGGAGGCGAGGGCAGGATGCCTTCATTATGTGCGCTTTGCTTAGGCGAGGGCTTCTCCACTTTTCTTTCTAATCTCCTTGCGCGCGGCGCGCGACCCCGGAACCAAACTGCGCTGTGCAAAAAAAAAAAGCTTTTCTTTGTTTGTTTTTTTTTTCTCTTGGTTCCGTGGATTGTTTTTCTTTTTTTTTCCCCTTTCGCAAGCTGAGGGCTTCTCTTTCTTATCTCCTTGCGCGCGGCGCGCGACCCAAAGTCCAGACCGCGCTGTGCAAAGAAAAAGAAAAAAAAAACTCTTGTTTTTTTTTCTCTTGCTTCCGTGGATTTTTTTTTTGCCGCCTTTCGCAAGCTGTTTCGTTTCGCTTTGGTTAGGCGAGGGCTTCTCCGCTTCTCTTTCTTATCTCCTTGCGCGCGGCGCGGGACCCGATGTCCAGACTGCGCTGTGCAAGAATAAGAAAGCTCCTCTTTGTTTTTTTTTTCTTTTCTCTTGGTTTCCTGGATTGCAAATAAAAAAAGCTCCTCTCCATGTTTTTTTTCTTGGTTCTGTGGGATCTTTTATTTTTTAACGCCTTTTACAAGGCGTTTTGTTCGCCCACGCTGCCCATGCATTCGCGACCTCGCTGTACCAGGATAGAAAAGTGCGTTAATTTCGCGCGCGTGGGGGGAGGGGGTCAAAATTTTGACGTCCGAGTTGGGGGTGCGTTTAATACGCGAGGGAAAAAAAAGTCCAAATTTTGAGAGCCGACTTGGGGGTGCGTTCATTACGCGAGTGCGTTCATTGTGCGAGTAAATACGGTAGTTCCATTTGATGCATCTAAACCTGAACAGCTTACGAGCGCTGTACGTGCTCCCGCCAGATATTTAAGAAAAAAATCCTGTAAATTGACTTTTTCTTTATACTATTTCGTTGGAAACAAAACCGGACCCCTGGGAAACGTTGTTTTGGAAAAAAATGTCTGGACTGTCAAAAGGTTAAAGAAATGCAGATTTCAACTCCCAAAGAAGGAGTTTTTTAGACTGCCTGAATAGGACACATATGTAGAAAAATAAACTTTCCCCCCAAAACAAGAACAAAACAAACATTGTTGCGTGACATTTTTTTGTCACAAGGCTCATTTCTGGTCCAGCAAGATGCTTTTAGTTTGGGTCGACTTGCTGAAAAAGGAGCCCATTTTGGAATCTCTCCTCACTCTAATTGAGTCCCACGAGCTAATCATTGCGCTTAGAAACTTTTTTCGGGAAAATTTATCGTGTGATGTCCAGGCACCTAACAAAACTATTTTTGGGAGCCGAGCAATTCAGAAAATTAATTTTATTTCAAGGTGACATTTTATGGTAGAAGCAGGCTTCAGCATTGCGCCAATTCAAAATGTGTCTCGCATCATAAATATTGCATTGAGAAGTTTCTTTTTTTTAGGATAAACTTTATTTTGCGACACGCACATTTCTTCTCTTCAAGTTGCATATCTGGTCAGGGTCGTACGAATTCAGCAAATGGGATTTGGTTTTTTTCCCATTCCCGGATGAGTAGTTCGGGCCCGTGATGGTTCCTTTTCCGCGATACGCAGGCTTTGGATATCCGGGGTACAGCCTACCCGCGATACAACCGGGCATGGTGCAGGCGCAACCGGCGGCGAACCCCGCCCTGCCTCCCGTCGCCCACCAGCCAGCCCCCGTCAACATCACCGATGACGATGTCAAGCAGGTGAATTACTTTGTACCCGGTTGCTATAAGTCACCTCTCTGCAAAAGGTCCTGTTTGAGGTAGCTTGCCGCTCACTTTTTGCATTGTGCGAGATATGCACCGAAGAGATGAGAACGACGGGTGGGAGGAGTTTCAGTTGTCTCGTCTCCAGCCTTAGTTTCCTAGTTTCGACGACGCTTTGGTGCCTTGGGAGCTTGGAGCACGCACGAGCGGCCAAAGCGGGACAAACCGCAAGGAGCATGTGCTGGGTATCGGGCATCTGAAAGAGTCCTCCTTGCCACTCTCTCAGCGACCGTAATTAATATGCTTCCCTGCCTTCGTTCTTTGATGTTGCTCTCCTTTCGTCATCGAAAATGGAGGTGCTTTAATTTTTTCCTAATTAGTTCGAGCGGACTTTAGTTTTGTGTTCTCAGCTTACGACGACCTATCGCAGCTTAGGTACATAGGTTCACGACGAGTTAACGGGAATGAGTGCAACAGATTGCACGACTCATAGGTTGTGCAATCTGTTGCGGTAGCTTCGATGGGTTGTGCGGCGTGTTGCAGTACTGTGTTTGCTCAGAGCTTGCCTAATTGATATCGAGGCTGTCATTGTTCTGGAATTTGCGCAAACTGTGCAGTGTGCATGGGACTGCAGTGCACTATGCAGTTTAAGCACTCTGCGCAGGCCCATCTGGAAAAAGTGAAAGAGCCAAGCACCGTGCAACCATTTTGACCCGTGATTTCACCGCAAAATGTCTGCCAGCTCAACTTTTATTTTTTTAATAATAATAATGATTTTGTTTACTTTACAAACATAAAAATAATGCTGACCTACAAAAGCAGGATCCTGCTTGTGCGTAGCGCCGGACAATTTAGCAGAATACATATCAATGAAGTAAGAAAAAAATACAATGAATATAATGTGGTCATAAAAATCAGCAGCAATACAAAACAATGCCTAGATTAGGCAAAACAGAAATAAATAAAACGACAAGCAATGAACACAACAAATAGAACTCATTGTGAAGTAAATATGCGGCAAGCCCAAAAAGGAAATCCAATAAACGCGAGACAATAGCATTCGTGATCAAAGTATAGCAACGTTTAAGGAGTAGATGAGTGGCACCAAACTTTTAGCACTTATTTTTAGTAAATTCATGAAATTTACTCATTAAAGGCTCAGCAAGTTCATTAAATAGGCGACATTTTAATGACTGCATATCGTTTATGGGATTAAAAAAAAAAAACTAGCACGCGAGATTAGGTTGGATAAATCCTAAAGTTTGGCAAATAAAAGCGGGCTTTATCTTAGAGACTTACACTCTCTCCTTCGAACGCTCGCAACGAAGCTGAGTCTATTAAAGGTGGGATTAATAAATGAGTTGTGGCAAAACTTTCTGTAATGTGCGGTAGCTTACGCCACCTAGCAAAGTAATCTCAACATCCACAATGTCGGAGTCTTTTTTTTTCCCCTCTTTTCCACGTCGGTTGAATTTAGCTTCCGTGTTGGATACGAGTAGTGTGTTACTCAAGCTCTGCTCGCAAACAATGAAATTGTCCATGAATCCCCTCGATGGAAATGGCAAAGCTCGGTATCCGGTTGCATTAGCTGCAGCGTCAACGAGAGCACCAGAGGCGTCTCCACGAGACCACGCGCAAAACGACAGGGTCCAGGCACAAAACACGAAAATATGCATTCTCTGGAATGCACCCGTCGTTGCGAAGCACGACGGTGGCGAGGCACTCCCGGCGACAAACACTGTCCCGGGTGGTGGCCATCGCAGTATATTGTTTGCAGGTGCACCTACAAAGGACTGAATTATTAGAAATTTATAGTACTTGGTTCCTAGCTTTTTCTGTTTGCAGCCGAAATGTGAACCTACCGTTCTCAACCGAGTAATGGCCAGTCCTCCGCGGACTGTTTTGGCGCCATACTACTACAGCCTTCGTCGGGCGAGTTGTCGTTTTGCTGCGTCCTGGCGTACAAAGCAAGGCCCATACTTTCAGTATACCGAAACATACTAAGGGGAAAAGCTGAGCTAGTTGGTTCTTTGACATCTTGGGTAAAACCAGCTGAACAAAGAAAGGAAGATGACAGGAGAAAAGAATGGCGAACCGACCGCTGGACTACCAACTGTTTTTTATTAAATCTTCCTCTTCTTCTATTAATTTATCTCCAATCCTCCTTTTTCTTTTTCTTTTTTTTTCCCCATTGCTCTTAATTTTGCTCTTATTTTTTCTCTTATTTTTCTGATTTTTATCAATTACCCACGAAGGGTGCCTTGTAGAAAGAGTTTTTCTTTGGCTTGCAAGGTAATTGAAGGGATGCTCACGCACTTGTCGTCTTCTTCGTCGATAGCAAGGGCCTCTAAAACCTCCCTTGCAACCCGGTTTCTATGGTGTCCTATTATGCGAAGATGGTCGAGCTCTGCTGTACACAGGCATGTCCGACAATGGGCAGCTAAATGTCCTGCTCCCGCAAGGTTCCTAAGGTTTGCTGCATGTTCACGTGCTCGGTCGTTAATACATCGACCGGTCTGTCCGATGTAGCAGCGGCCACATGTTAGCGGTATGTTATATATAACTTCCTTTTCACAAGGAGCGTATTGTGTTCGGTGACTAGTGTTACACTTTTCCTTGGTGTTGATTGGTGCTTGATTAATTTTGCGGCACATTGAATACGCCTTGTTAGGTGCCGAGCAGATGACTTGCACGTTTTGCCGGTTCGCTATCTTTTTTAACTTATGGGTAACCCCGTGAATATATGGTATCACTACAAAGGGTGGTCTGGGTTTTTTTGTTTGTTGACTCGTAGCATTATTCGTCTTGATGGTGCGGCATATTTTTTCACAGATGGAGGCCATCATGGGTTTCGGGTATCCCGCGTTATGAAGTCGAGACATTTGGGTGTCAAAACTTTGTTGTACTTGATGTGGACATGATTTCTTTAGACTTGCTGTAAGAGCTGAGATGGCCACAGCTTGTTTTACGTTCTTAGAATGTTCCGATTCATAAGGAAGAAATGCCTTCCCCGATCGTGCTTGATATTTCCAACATACATGTCCTGTTTTGAAGGTCAAAGCTAAATCCAGAAACCGAATGGAATCATCCACAGGAGTCTCATAGGGGAAGGTTAGACCCAAACAGCTTTGTTGGAATAGTGTCATAGTGGTGTTGAGGCATCCGTCTTCTTTTTCGTTAATTTTTGTGGTGGATAAAATAAGAAAATCGTCCACATATCGAAAGATACCCGCTATGCGTGTATCTTTTAGTACCTTCTGGATGGCTCGTCCACACATGGCAAGAAAAATATCACATAAAAGAGGAGCCACTCGTGAGCCAATACACACTCCACTCTTTTGCACGTACTGGTGTTCGTGATGAGCTACTACAGTCGCTGACAGGTAACATTGTAGGATTTCCAAGAAATGACCTACGCTCATCCCTGCATTATTTTGGAAATTAAAAAGGCCTCTTTCTGCGATGATGGATCTTCCTTTCTTTGTTCAGCTGGTTTTACCCAAGATACCGAAACATGTTAAGCTCACTCGGCTGCAATGTATCCACAGTCATGGCATTGATTGCGCAAGCATCGCGGACCAACGATTCCTACGAAGCAATCGGCGTTCACGAAAACCGCAGTGGGTGAGGGCGTTTTAAAGTCCTTGCGTTGAAACGTCACCGCAAGAACATCGTTTTGACGCAACGCGACGCTTGACTGACGCGGCTTCCATTTCCGGTAGAAAGGCATGCTATGCCATGGCCACATGATTTCACATGTTGTTGGCCAATTCCGGTCCAATCAAGGAGGAAAGCAGACGTGAGTTTTAAAGAGTTTGTGTCACAGAAAAGTCGGCGTCGGCGGTGGGCAAGAAAATTCTGATTGGTCTATAAGGTCATGATGTCACTGCCACATGTCCCCGTGGGAATTTCAAACAACCCACAACACTCGCGTTAAATGTGACATCGCATGTGGAATGAAAGTGATTAAAAATTAAAACATGGCATGTAATGGAAGTTAAAGTTTGCCGCATGTTTCAAATGGTTTCACTTTATAAAGCAATTAATTTGCCTTAAAGAAAATATCCGAAGAATTTTAGGCGGAGGCGGGATTTGAATCTATGACCCTTCGGTTGCGAACCAGAGATGCTACTCACTAGGCCACACAGACACTCTTGCATGACTTGGGAATGAGCGGGGGTTTATATTTAGCTGTCGCGTTCCACTCTTGAAGGAGGACGCGGTGCAAGAAACGGCAATTGTCACCTAAAAAGTCCATTTTGAGATTGTATTTTTTTTCGGAATCCTTCACTAATAAAGAATCTATATGCAAAGATTTATTGACATCTGGGCCATAGAAAAGCGAGAGTTCACGTTTATTGATGTGCCGGAGACGCCCGCGCCACTTTAGGTCTGGGGAGAGCCGCAGGAAACACCATCTCTAAATTCGTGCCCACGGGACGCTGCATAGGCCTAGCGCGGCATGTGTACCCTCGTTGGAAGCGTTGTTTTTTACTCTTTCTAATTCATATGCGCGATGTTTTAGAGAGTGCAGTGAGGCGTGTGCAGAGCCCAATAAACTAGAAGTAAAAATCTAGAAATGACGCGCCCCGATTGGCTAGGGAAACGAAGCTCGAACTTTGGTTGGTGCAAATGCTGCACGTGACCCTTCAAAAGCCATTTCACGCCCTGCGAGGCGTTGCCAGCGCCGCCATTATGTTTGTTATCACTTTTAGTGTTATCGATGCTGGTTGTTTAGGATTGAATTGCCGCTTTCCTGGCGCATATTGCCACGCACTGCGCTGAGCGAGTGCGTACATGGCCTAATAGTTACCGTGCTTGGCTGTCGCACGGAGGATCTGGGTTCGATTCCAGCGAGCGGAATGTTTTTTTATTTATTCTTTCTACTTGGCTTTCTCGCAAATTCAAAAACTCTCTTGTCTGATCGAGTTACGAATGTTCTACGCGCCAAACGTTCTTGGCCAAATGTTCCAGAAACCCATGTGGCTACAAAAGGTGCTCCATGGGGCAAGCCGGAGTTACCCTTGCCCCAGCGCTCGATCCTGCTGTTACGACGCCATTGACGCCTGCAATGCTTGCATTTTCCTAGTTTGTTTTGGGCACAAGTTCACCCCCATTGAATGTTTAGTTTGCTTCAGTTTTCATTGCCTCATCAATTGTCATTTGGGACAATATTTGCACGATAAAAATGCCCACAACAAAGTATTTAATGCAGAAAAGCTTCGGAAAATGAAATCTGTTTACAAAAGATATCCACCAGCTTGAACTTGTACAAAGAAAGGCAGTTAGGTTTATATTTAGTAAATACAATAGATTGGACTCGCCCACTGAACTTATGAGGGATAACCAAATACCACCACTCGATACACATCAGAAAATGAGTCGTATTTTATTTCTTCACAAAATCCTGACATCCAAAGCAAGCTTAAATACACTCCCATATCTCAATCAGTTAAGTTCAAGAAAAGCACGGCACACTAGGGATCACGCACTACAGCCCATCTTCGCAAAAACAAATGCCTTTAAGCACAGTTTTTTTCCTCGCACTATTTCGGACTGGAACTTACTACCAGAAACCACTATTCAGTCAGCCAATTTCATTCAGGCATTAGAACGGTACTTAATTCAATACTTCATTCCGCAGCAGTGGTCTTGTCTTCTTTTGTAATATTGTTTATGTCATTTTTTCATGTGCACCCATATGTTGTATTTTTCGCCCCTCCTGCTTGGGCCAGAGAACTGGCCTGCAGTATTGTAAAATCAATAAATAAAACTGAGGGGCCGACACAGCAATGGGCGGCCGGTCATGCTCGAGCAGTCCCCGTGTTCACTCGACTCGGGCCCAAGGCAAGCGATGAACAAAGTTTTTCCCAACCTTGATGCTACTACTTTGGCGTCGGAAAGTCCAGCTCCTGTCGACGACGACGAAAGCGGCCTGACCGCCTTTGAACAAAAAGCTGCACTCCTCCGGCGTGCCAAAGCCATTGACTGGCTATTGTTTCGTGAACGTGGAGACTTTAGAAACATCGACAGCCTCGCTGTTGTGCCCCAAGTGTCACAAGCGATCGCTTGAATTGAACGAAACCGATGTCATCGCAAGCCTTCAGTTTGTTGTATGCGGAGGCTGCGGTGACGTATCGAAAGCGGCGCTCTTGCTTCTCACGGAATCGAGTCGCCAGGCTGAGCTGCCCGCGCATCTTGGTGTAGCCAGTAGAAATTGCGTAATCAATCTTACGAAGCTCACAAACTTCTTCGAAGGCATAAACACCCCACCGCCCATGCACCTCAAGACATACCAAGCCGTATCGGACAAAGTTCATCCCGCCGCGATGGATGGTACGCATGAAGTTATCCAGGAATCCGCGCAAGCGGTCAGGAGAGAAAAAGAAGCAGGAGACAGTAGCGCCGTCATTGATGTGTGTGCTAGCTTCGACGGCATATGGCGCAAGCGGGGCCACAGCTCACACTTCAAACTTGGGGCTGTGATTGAGCCTTGTGCCCAATTTCTCGGTGGCGAGTAACTACTGCGATTGCTGCAGCATCAGACTAAAGAGGGTGAAGATGGGCATGAGGAGTGGATGGAAGCTCGAAAGGAGACATGCCAAAAGAAGTTCAATGGCTCGTCAAATGCCATGGAAATTGAGCCTGCTGGGACCATATTCAATTGGTCCATAGAACTGCACAGAATGCAGTACTCCACAGTACTTAGCGATGGATACAGTAAGGCATTTGTGGATGTCTCTAAGCTGAATCTTTGTGATAAAGAGATAGTAAAAGAGGATGCAGCGGGCTGTCTTTGCAAGCCTGTTGCACTCCTATTCAACAGACGCCAAGCCTGGACACATCGCCTGTCCTCGTGGTGAGGATTCCTGGTGCCACTACACAAACACCAGGCACTGCTCGACGCTGGCAAGCCATCAGCACCTCAGGTTCACCGCCCTGCGTTCAGTGAGGGCATCGCCAAGGAGGTGTTGCCCCTTTACAACAAACAGGCTGGGCAGAGCGGGCCCCCTGAAACGCTGTTCCAGGATGCAAACGCAGAAGGCTAATGCGTTGGTGTGGAAAAGGTGCCCGAAGACGGAATTTACGTCACTGAAAACTGTCGAGACAGCAGCAGCCCTCGCTGTCCTAGACTTCGACGCAGGTCCAAAGTGCATCGAGCGTGTCCTCGAGAAGCTGGGCATAGCTTGTGGTGCGCACACGCACCAGCAAGCATATGGAGCAGGCCACAAAACTGTGTGTGTCACGAGCACGAGTGACGGCACTTCAGAGCTCCAAAGTGGCAAAGAAGAAGCGGAAGCTCGAAGTTGTCACTGAGCAGCGTCGAGTTGAAGAGGAAGGCTCCGCGTATGCCCCTGGTGGTTTCTAAGAGCGTACATGCTCTTAGAGTAAAATGGGCCATACTTGACACTCTGACAGCATTTTTCTCGTTTCATGTTCTTTTAGCAAACCATTCTCTTGGGAAAACTATGTTTTCCATGTTATGTAACAAATATATTGTATTGGGAATCTTTCTGGATTATACTTTCGTGAGGAAAAACACTGTGTGCTTATTTTTTTAAAGTTTGTCTTCTTTCATGCTAAAAGAATCAAGATTTTCAAAAAAATAATAAAAAGGAAAAAAAAGAAAAAACTTTGCATCATGTTTTTGTTATGAAAAGAAGTAAAACATATAAAAATGACTTCACAGTTATGTGCTGTGGCCATTCCTAAGGCTATATAACACAAAAAGATTCAAAAATTTCCTTTTATTACAAAACAATAGTTTTTCTAAACAGACACACCCTCTATCATCTGCTGAAATGCATGACTTCTTTCAAAATTAAGCTAGAATGATGAAATTGGCCACATATGGTCTCAGCTGTGATATAAGTGTACCCTGCAATTTTTATTGAAATTAATTGAATGGTTCAAAAGTTCACTTTTTTGGGTAGTGTTCCCCCTTAAAGGCGAAGCTTAAGTGTCCCGTAATTTTTAATCCTTTTTGTGTGTGCGAAACTGGAGGCAGTAAAAGTAGAATGAATTTCTGCTCCGGGTTCTATGAACATTGAAGATTAATTGGGGTCATCATTTGAAAAGGAGCTGGAAAATCATTTCATTGTCCCTTTAAATAAGGTGGGAATATAGCGATTTCTACATCTTTTTCCATACTGTGTGTAACTTCTGGGGATCTTGGACGTCTCTGTATGCCTTAAGTCCCTATGCTTGTCAGCTGGAATCTTGAACATAGAATTCTAATAGTTTAGAAATGTAACATATCTAAAACATTTTGAAAAATAAAATGTGGAGTGGTTTGGCTTTATCTTCTATCTCTAATGTTCCGTATGCAATGTTTTTCACCGCGTGTTTTAAAATGTTGTATATTGATTTCGTCTTGTATTGAGAACAGTGCCCATATAAAATGATTCCCTACCATAGAATAGATTCAGCTATAGACTAAAGATCTGAACACCAGTAGTCTTATTCTTTACACTGCACAATCATCTTATCCTGTACACATATGCTGAAATGGCATGCAGTCTTTTAGTCACAAATTACACATGTTGCTCAGCATTTACGAGACTAAAACAAACATGGTACTTACTTCTAGATTGGGGTTGTGGCACCACTGTCTAATCGTCACGCAACTGCCCTGAGCTATGCACCTTCTTACTTTTAAAACGATGGCTTTTTATGGAAACCTTGCCTTGCTTGCTTGTGTTGGTGTTTGTTGCACCAGAGCCGTGTATAGAGAGAGTTTGGTCGATAGGAGGGGTGGGCAGAGCTGGGGCTTGCACCATATGCCGATAGAGGGCTGTGCATGCTCTCTTGACCAACCAGAAGCCGCACATAATCCCCTAGCGCTGGTAGTGAGAAACTATTCTTATCAGTGCGTTAGGGTTGGATGCAGTAACTCTAAAGGGGTGGAAATAGGGTGCACGTGATGTTTCAATTACGATCATGCCAAATTGTGGAAGAAACGAATGTGCTTCTCGAACTCTGTTTCGCTCGGATGGCAGACCGTGCCGACCATGTTGGCCACATAAAATCTATGTTGATTCCACGTGGTCCACGTTAGAGTCGCTGAATGTTTCCAGAGTACCGAAACTCCCTGGCTCTAGGCATCGAGGGGGCGGACTTAATCTTTTTTCGTTGCAGTGGTCACCATGAGCGTTTAGAAAGCATGTTTCTACGTAAAAACAAAGGGAAAAAGGTAATTTTCTAGTAACTTTTATTGGAGATCAGTACAGAATGACAGAAGAGTGATGTTTTCATAAAACTTTAGTTTACAAGGTTTTGCGGTGCAATTAATATTGTTTTTATACAACCATTTCTCACCGGTGATTTCAGGTAGCGCATTCCGACCTGGGTGCGTCTTAACTTCAGTGGTAATTCGCCGTGCGTCCGCTTGGGAGACGGGGGTTGGCAGCCGTGACCCTTTCCACTGTATGTTTTGGCACCAAAATGGCTCATCAAGGCTAAAATAGAAGTCACAGCGAACGAAATTGAATGCGATACTCTGGCAGCATACAGTGACTCTAGTGTCTAGTCCATGCCACGTTTGGAAGAGGACGCGTTCATTGGCTTGGAGAGCACAATTTTCTTTTTCACCATTTTGCACGACTGTGATCGAAATATCATTCGCAACATATTTTCAGCCACCCTGAGTTACTGTATTTTACTCCAACGCACTGATAAGAATAGCTCCTCGCTACCGCCACCAAGTTATTATTCAGCGCAGTTGTCGATTTGACTATCGCATCGTGCGCTCGGCCAATGGCATTACATCATCCAAAAGTGGGGTGGGGGGGGGTGTTGTGAAGCGGTGTGCTAACACTGCTTCACACCTCAACCCCCCCTTCCCCCCCATCTCTGGAGGCTGCGTAGCTGGGTAGGAACCGCATATCAGTGCTATGTATTACACACGGTACATTCAACAAAACGCCCAAGCCGGGCAATTAATTTTGTTTTTAAACCAAGCTACGAGGGTGGAAGTTTGAGCGTGAGAAGGCGGCGTCGGATTCCTCGCCAACCCAAACATTCTCCTTCCAGGTCCAAGAGATGTTTCCGGGAATGGACGCCGAGGTCATCCGAGGGGTGCTGGAGACGCACCGCGGGAACAAGGATGCCAGCGTCAACGCCCTACTGTCGATGAACGCCACCGCCTAAAGTCCCTGCAGTGGGACCGGGCTCGTCCCGCGCACGCGTCCGCCGAGCCCGGAGCACGCCTCCGGCCAACGCGTTTGCCGGGTCCACGAAAGCGGTCCTCCGATTCCCACGCGGCACGACGCCGTAAAAGCGTCGTGCCGTCGCCTGCCGCGATGCCGGTGGTGTTGCGGCGGCGGCGGTGGAGGCGGATGCAGCAGATGTCTTTTGTGCCGCGGGTAGCTCTGCGGCCAGGCGGTCGACTGAAACCGAAGCGGACGTGAGACGGGACGTCCCGACGGCGGCGAGCCTTGCGTCCGGCGGCCTCCTTTTTTGCGGGCGTTTCTACGACTGACTGCCGGGATCGTGACGTCCGACAGCACGACGCGACGCGATTCATCGCTGCTTCAGGACCGCTTTCGACGCGCGGGCGAGACGCGGCGGTAAACGCGTCGGCCAGAGAGGCGTTCCAGGTGCCGTAATATGGCCCTTCAACGTCTTCCTTGCAGCCGCGCGCGTCTCAAAACCCAAAATTTTTTAAAATATTTTTTAGTTTTGTTTTTTAGAGCTGGGCTTCGAGACGGGCGTGAAAAGGAGATTGTTTCGACGGTTGCCCCGTTATGCCCGTAAACTCTTGGAATTGCTTGGGGGCGGTTACGACGGGTGCGGAAGTCGATTGGCACGCTTTCGAGTTTTCACCGCCTTTACGGGGGCTGGTTTGAAAGCAGGGACCATTCCTTTCGAGTTATGCGCGTAGTGTTTGGGTGGTGCGAAAAAGGACGAAACGGTGCGCACTATTTTTTTTTGCGTACTTAAGTCGACGCTTTGGTCTCTCCGGACAGATTTGTTTACGCTGTAGCGTTTTTCTAAATATACGTTTCGTCGTGCCAATCGGTGATTTCTGTTTTGAAAAAGCGAGAGGGTGAGAACGTGCTGTAAGTCACTTGCGGACGCAGTGGAGTCATCAGTTGTACAGAGAGTGAGGATGTGGAGTTAGATACCTAGTGCCATGCTGATGATTTTCTGTGGGAATGGCCAGTGAAGAAGGCGGCGCATCCGCAGCGGATGTTTGTGAGAGTTTTCGGAACGTCGGAAGTCTTCAAAGGCTGTTTTACTATATTTGGACGTGTAACTCTTCATCGTTAATGTTTTTCGTGTGAATTCTGGCTACTGGCATTGTGATAATAAAACGGGATGTTCCCACTCCTGCATCTTCGCTGGTGATGGAGTGTGCCTTTCTTGAGATTTAGTTGAAGCACTTTGCATCTTAAATGGCGAGCTATGGCCCTTTCAATGTCACATTTCATTAGAATGCTTGTGTGTTACAGGAATGTTGCTTCGATCCATTCTTACACGAGAGCAATTTTGTGGGACTGCTGTACTGGCGTAATTTCTGAAATGGACTTTCGGCCACAAGCAGCTAGTTTCAGAATTTGTTTGCATCTCGGGTCAGAAGGAAATCGAAGATCTTGAAAAGAAATGAGTTGGGGGAGAATTCTAGAGTATTTTTATCCTATGAATCTGAATTTCACATTTGTTTTCCCCAAAGATGGAACTAAACGCGAGAAAACTAGAAAAACCTCTGACCAGTCGTTACGTCATGAAATGATCTTTTGGCTGCCAAGCTGTGCGTCGCTCGTGTGGGCAGCGTGTGCGATTGCAAGCTTGCCAGGTATATTCCCCCGCACTGACACCAGTCGTGACGCATTTTAAAGCGACAGCTTTAAGGAGCTCGTACTGCAGAAAAGTCGGTGTCGGCGTTGGTGGTGTGATGGGAAAATCCTGATTGCTTGATAGGGTCATAACTTAGCAGCCACATGACCTCGCACATGTCTCAAACGATTTCACTTTATAAAGTAATTCATTTGCCTTAAAAAAAATTGTGAAGAATTTTAGGTGGGTGGGATTCAAACCCACGGCCCTTAGGTTGCGAGCCAGACATGCCATCGACATGGGAACGAGCGGGGGTTTATACTTGGCTATTGCATTCCATCCTTAAAAAAAAAAAAACTTTGGAGTCCTGTAATTTTTTTTTTTACCTTTTTGAAAATAGCGAGAGTGTGTGTGGATAACTTTGATAGGCACTGAAGATGCGCGAGAGCGAAGATTCCAAAAACTTCTTTTATGACGTAATGTATGGGAAAGAGGGGCTTCAGCGGTACTTTGAAAACAATTTTCTGCACCATCCGTGCGCCAAATTGAAAAATAATCTCGATATTTGTGATCCTGGAGGCCAAACAAAGACGATTTAAGTGTTACTCAAATACGGAACCACTTCAGCTTCCCTTTAAAGTGAAGACTGAGGCTCGAAGGTTGGCCGATCCTGATACTAAACTCTGTTTCGCCTAAAACAATATGATAAACAAAGAGCTATAGGCTTTTATGATATACTTGTTTGTGCATTTGTGCACAAACAAGTATGATATAGTTTTTGCATTTAAGATCAGTAATTTCACTCATTTGTCGTTTTACATAATTTTAACATTTCAAATGCAAAACAAAATTTTTTTTTTCCCTCTGAAATCTTAATTTCTTACACCCTTTATGAACCACGAACAAAACTTGCTTTGTGCTCGTGGTGAGACCAAATAACTGAATACTCGTAAAGAATAAAAAATTGACCGCATCTCCACGTGGTGAATGATGTTGCTTGGGGCGAAGCTCTGGTGGTGCTTGTCTGCGTAGACGCCGAGCCTTTTCATTCATGTCAGTAGGAGAATGTGTGGTTTTCTTTTTTTTCTTTTTTTAAGCAGACAGATGGGATAGCATCTCACAACCCCCTACTCTTTTTTTTCTTCTTTTTCTTTGAGCCTTTTCATTCATCAGTAGGAGAATGTGTGGTTTTCTTCTTTTTCTTTTTTTAAGCAGACAGATGGGATGGCATCTCAGAACACCCTACTCTTTTTTTTCTTCTTTTCCTTTGATCCTTTTCATTCATCAGTAGGAGAATGTGTGGTTTTCTTCTTTTTCTTTTTTTAAGCAGACAGATGGGATGGCATCTCAGAACCCCCTACTCTTTTTTTCTTCTTCTTTTCCTTTGAGCCTTTTCATTCATCAGTAGGAGAATGTGTGGTTTTCTTGGGGGATCGGTGGCCGAGTGGGCTAGCGCACACCAGCTCGGAGCACGTGGAGCGAAAGCTCGCGCTGCAGAACCCAGGGATCCTGGGTTCAATCCCCACCCCTGCCCGTTTCGATCTGGATGAGCATCGTACCGGCATGCGGTCGTGTATCACTACTGCGTGGTGCACGTTAAAGACCCCAGGCTAGCGGTTGTACCGCACTGGCTAAATTGCTTATCTACAGTGGGTAACAATGTCGCCATGTTCTGGCAGACTAAACTCCTGCTGTATAAACAACTAACGACTAATTTGTTTTGTGGTTTTCTTCTTTTTCTTTTTTTAAGCAGACAGATGGGATGGCATCTCAGAACCCCCTACTCTTTTTTTCTTCTTCTTTTCCTTTGAGCCTTTTCATTCATCAGTAGGAGAATGTGTGGTTTTCTTCTTTTTATTTTTTTAAGCAGACAGATGGGATGGCATCTCAGAACCCCCTACTCTTTTTTTCTTCTTCTTTTCCTTTGAGCCTTTTCATTCATCAGTAGGAGAATCTGTGGTTTTCTTCTTTTTCTTTTTTTAAGCAGACAGATGGGATGGTATCTCAGAACCCCTACTCTTTTTTTTTTCTTCTTTTTCTTTTTTCATAAATTTTTCTCATCTTTTTTTTTTCCAATTTTTTTTTTTTTTTTGCCCTACACGAGCACGTGATCTCACGAGAACCCGACACCGGGCCTACGGCGGACGGACATGGCTAGCCCCTAAGGAGCTTCGCCCCTAAAAGAAAAAATTGCGAACGATTACACAGTATTGCAATTGACAGCGGTAGCTGTTGCGTTGTGGAAAGTCGTGTTGAAAGAGATTTGCCCTCACCTAGTGCGCTGTACAATGATTGCAATGGGTTCTTTGCTTTCAGTGGAATTGATGTAGGCAGTGCTTAAAAGTCTCCCGTAAGTTGCTTGGGGTCTCTACAAGCAGATAAAGTGAGATGGGGGGGGGTGTTATTAGATGCACACAAAACCGACTTGAGTAAAACGTATGCGTAACCCAACATGTTTCTCAAGAAACAAAAACGAACAACAACGTGGATTCCGATTATTTTGCTCCTCAAGAATTAATAGTGTCCCTGAAACATCCGCCATTGTTTGCAACATGAAACCGACATGGCTACGCACAACCTGTTTTCTCTCTCTGGAGATGGCTTCTCAACAAAACTGGAATGGAAAAATTCCAACATTTTTTATTACAAGATGGAGTACTTAAGGTTATGTTGTCATCAACGTCAGGGCCATGGCGGGGGGTTTGAGACCTCCCAAGACCCCCCTTACTGGGGTACGGAAGCGAAAATTGAAATATTCAAATTTCGTTCGGAAATGAGTCAAGCATGATGGATAATAACCGTAAATGATAATCGCACGTGTGTGTTTTGAACGATTGGCTATATTTTTCGTTCCAAACGGTGCACTCGAGCGAGCGCCCGAAGAGAAGCGAACGGAGAGCGCTATGCGTCATGGGATATCCGGCGCAAACAAAAACAGAAAGAAAAGATTCCCCGCATTCGTAACGTAGCAAGGCTGGCGGGGTTATAAGCTTTGCCCTTGGTGGCGTTGTCAGGATTACGAGATGGAATGTCCAACGAGCCTGAATGTCCAACGAGACGGAAGATCCAATAATAGATATTCAGGCACGTTGGACATTTCGTCTCGGTTGGACCTTCCGTCTCGTTGGACATTCAGGCTCGTTGGACATTCCGTCTCGGTTGGATCTTTCGTCTCGATGGACATTCAGGCTCGTTGTACATTTCATCTCGATTGGATCTTTCGTCTCGTTGGACATTCAGGCACGTTGGACATTCCGTCTGGCCTGTCACGCGCTAGAATAATTTGTCTTGTTAATTATGCAGACTTGTGTGTATATGTAATCCGCGTTCCTGCAGACATTGCTGTATTTTCGTCATACTAAAATGTCATGCCACTAAAGCCGACATTGACGAGCCGACAGAGAAACGCAGAGCAGACACAAATATTATAATTTCATCTATATGAAGGCATGATGGTTAGTTAGCTGAGTGCTGGTGCACAGCTACGTACCTTTCGGTTAAAGGTGTTGATTGTACGACGCCAAACGCTCCTTTGAGATTGACATTTCAAATGTTTCGAATGTTTCGATTACATAAATCAGTCAATTTGAAATATAAAGTAAAATAGGGATGCGGTGTCTGCGTGTTCTGGTTTCAGCAGTCTGCACAAGCATAATTTCCCACTAAAAAAAAAAAAAAAAAAAAATTAACGCGTTTATAAATGCACGGGGGTGGGACCCGACAACCCATGAGTAAATGCAGAAAAATTGTGTGAATTTAATGTATTTTTACGTTTGTTTGTTTGTCTTTGGAACAGACAACTACTTTCTGTACATGCAGTCGCCAGTAGTTTACACACGCACGCGTTCCCTGCAAGTAGGTTCGTATGGCACATACTAGAGCGAGAATACTGATATCATGCAGTACGCAATTTTTTTACATGGAACATGCATAGTGGTTCTCAGAAGCCCATGTAATTTAACTGGCTTCTGGAAGCACTCCGAAGCCCGCGATCGTGTCGAGGTAGTTGATGGACGTCTCGGTACGTGGGAGCTCGACTTCTGATAAAGGACGTGAACGCATCCATCTCGGCGTGTAGCAGATGGTTCCTGTTGACAACGGAGCTGGTGGCCGGTTTGTCTACAGCCAGGGTGTCCAACAACAAAGCCTGGAAGCGGTTTTGTGCTGCGTGCTGCGATACTTGCAGAAACTGAATTTACTCCGTAAGATCAGGATGACGGCTGCCAAGACGACTGTGCAGCCCGTTGTGCCAGCCCTCTACCATGTTTTAGATGCGGAGCATCTCTTGCTCGGGGCTATGTCCCGCGGCGTCGGCGTTGTAGTCTGCACTCACACTACGCATGCGCAACTCTCCTCCTTCCCTCTCTGCAACAGCTGCGCGTTACTCTCTCCGCTCTCTCTCTCTACCAGCTGCGCGTGCACTTCGCGTGCGTTCGATTCTAATCACACCGCGCGCGCATGCGCAACTCTCCTCCTTCCCTCTCTCCAACAGCTGCGCGTTACTCTCAACGCTCTCTCTCTCTACCAGCTGTGCGTGCACTTCGCGTGCGTTCGATTCTAACCACACCGCGCGCGCACGCGCAACTCTCCTCCTCTAGTCTCCTCTCCTTCAAGTGTGAAAAAAAAAATAAGCGGCGAGCGTTCCAAGTTTCTCTGCCGCGAGCCGCGACGAAGGCTCGCGTAGGGGGTAGAGTCACTAAATAAGCTACGCTTTCAGAGTACCGCATTCCTTTTCTTTGGCATTTTGCCGACAATACAGTCGCTCTATTCAACAATATTCTGGTTCGCTGCGGCATCATTGGACAGCGGCAGTCACGTGAGTAGCTATCATCATCATCGCTTTTTTTCAACGCCACCATCTTGGGTCCAGCGATCCGCTGCCTGCTGGTGTTTTACTGTTTACTGCGCGCGCACGCTGAAGTCCGTCGCTCAGCACGCGCATTTTCCTTCTTAGGTCGAGATGCAAACAACACGACCTTGATTCGCTGCCACAGCTGCGGCTGCGGCAGCTGGTGCAGGCGACGGCTAAAGCTAGGCTTGGCTCAGCTACAGTCACTCCTCCATCTGCGCCTGGACCCAAGATGGCGGCGCCTGACGCGCTTCAGACGCGTAGTTTGGGAGTTTCGGTACTCTGAAAGCGTAGCTTTATTTAGTGACTCTAGTAGGGGGTAACGCTAGGGCAGAGCCGTTTATTGAGAGAGTTTGGCCATACATTGGTTTGAATAGGCGAGCATCTCGGGCCAACCACAGGCCGCGAAACAGCCCCTAGCGGTGGTCGCGTGCTCTAAATTTGTGCCACGACTATACTTCGTTTCACCTTATGTGCGAGCGAAGGCAAAACTGGAAGCGCGAGCACGGAAGCTCCGTGCGTTCAGGCTTTGCTCGAGCGCGCGAGCTGGGGTGAAATGCAAAAAGCGCTGGTCTCGCGCTTCTAGCTTTGGCTTCGCTCGCAGGTAAAGTGAAACGAAGTATGATTTGAGCCGTGCCGAGCGGAACTCCGCGTCTCAAGACGCTCGCGCACCCCACCCTTTGCACTGCTTTCTTTCAGCCAGTCTCAGGACGCTGTTCTAGCAGTGCAGACAAAGGCATGGGCACGAGCGCGTGGCTTTGGAAAGTGCCTTTTATGCACGAGGTCTCGTACAAACAAAAGCGTTTCGCTGAGCTAGGCTCACGCGCCTGTGCCTTTGTCTTCACTGTCGACATTTGTGAGATGGAGTAGAGGTCTCCTGATTGGTCGACGCTGTGTCACAAATTTAGTTTACGCTCTAAGCGTGGGGGGAATATTCGGCGCTGGCGGCGGCCTTTGCTCCGCCTATTGTCCAAACTCTCCTAATATACGGCTCTGCGCTAGGGCAGTCGGTGGCGCCATCTCTCGACGTCAGCACGCAACTGACTCTTTCCTCGGAACCAACACGATGCTCCGCATCACCCCATGGTTCCCCTCGGGAAGATGGTGTAATTTTTTTCGTTCTTGTTTCTAGCCCTAGGCCAATTCGCAGAACGGAGATGAGGGGGGGGGGGGGGGGGGGGGGGTATTCGTCGAACTGTCGAAAAGAGTTGATTAGGGTGTCTAGATAGCCGGGGACACTGGGAGTCAACAATGATACCCTCTTTCCAAAGAAGAGAAGATGACAAATGAAGCTCTCAGAATTCGCAAACGTTCAATAGGGAATCGTACCCGGGTAGTTCAAAATT
The DNA here is from genome assembly GCA_013358835.2 of Ixodes persulcatus. Classification (NCBI taxonomy): domain Eukaryota; kingdom Metazoa; phylum Arthropoda; class Arachnida; order Ixodida; family Ixodidae; genus Ixodes; species Ixodes persulcatus. The sequence goes on along the minus strand of JABSTQ010010059.1, from coordinate 261,098 downwards.
ATAAAAGTCGGGTTTTACGTGAATATGTTCACTCGCGACTCTAGCATAATGGAATTCGGGAAGACCAAGCTAGGGGCTGACCTCCTTATCCTGTGGTCATATGTGCACTTGTAATGTGCGCATATGAATAAATCGCGGTCGCACTGTCGCAGCGGCTCGGCGACAGAGTTACAACCAGTTGAAATCCAATCGCAGCCTTGGTATGGTACCTGGGCGCGAATCGGTGCGATTGCTGCATGCCACGTGACCGAAAAAGACAGAGCGGAAACAACGGAAGCGAATTCTAAAAAGTATTGTATCAATTATTAAAATTACCTACATGTTGCTTCAAGCACGTAGCCAGGGGGGGGGGGGGGGGGGGCATGGGGCCCGGGCCACCCCCCCCCCCCCGAAATCTTTCGTTTTACTGGGACCTCCTCTCCCCCCTCCCCCTCATACAGCATTTTGTCATGGGCGCCCCCCCCCCCCCCCCCCCAAAACCAAATCCTGGCTACGTGCCTGTGTTGCTTACCACATGGTTCACTGCGACAGCAATCGCTTTGGTGGCCGAACCATGCGAAACTAATCGTCGCGATAAGCGTGAATGTGCCACTCCTCTGGACAATCACCCGACAAAAGCTCACCACTTTAGGACTTCACCTGCACAAAGGCTCAATGGAAGGAACATTGTATTTTATCAATTGTTTTGGTATGAGGATCGACTTTTTGTTTCTGGGGACCGAGAAGTCAAATCAGAAATGTCTGGAACTTTCACCCTCGTTAAAGAACAAAAAAAAAAAAACTACAATTGAGTGTAATTACACAAACTATACACCGACTTGGCCTAACAATAATACTAACAATTTGACCAGGCGTTTCTCTCCCATGCGGGGGACATCATCTTTGCGCGACCAGGGTCACCAATGGGGAAAATACATTAACCCGAAGAATACGGAAAGAAGACTGTGGCTGGGGAGAAGCACGATTGACGATTCTAAGAACTCTCGTGGACCCAGTTGTGGCGGTAACGCGTTACCAATAATGGTGTTACCGGTAACGCGTTACCTTTTTCGGTAACGTAGTAACGTACTCGTTACCTTTTCAAAACAGTAAAGGTTAACGTATTTACGTTACTTATTTCGAGTCACGTGTAAGGTAGTTACGTTACTCGCTACTTCTTCCAAATACTTAACAAAAATTACAATTCAATATTTTTCGTGTTTTGGGGTGGCAAGCCATGTAAATTTTTAAGTTTTTGTGTTTTCTTTGCGTTTTTTCTCGTGACTACTTGGTGAAACCGTAAAAAATATGAATTACGTTCAGTTTCTTCATGAACGTTATAGGGAGTTATCGTAGACCGTTTTCGCCGTTCCGCGACGCTCTCCGCAACCCGCTACGATACCCGGCACTCTGCAGCCAAGGCTATCGGCGCGCAGGCGCAGTAGCAACTTCTTCGTTGCGGAGGGCTTAGCGGAGGGGGAAACGCGGTCTACGAAAACTCCCTACTGTTTCTTGAAATATGGCTCTATGCATACCTCTACCGTCAAAACAGTAAATCGTGTTAATTCATAATTAAGCAAGTAACGCGAAAGTAACGTGCGTTACTTTTTATCGATAACAAAAACGGTAAGGCGTTCCTTCTATTTTGAAGTAACGTAGGACGGTAACGCGTTCCTTTTATTCAGAAGTAACGAGTAACGTATTTCGTTACTTTTTTTTCGGTAACGCCTACAACACTGCGTGGACCCCACATTTGTTTCCGTGCCAGAGTTGCGACGTTCTGAAAGCAAACGCGTGACCGATTGTAAATGGTCAGCAAATTCGGTCTTTGATCTTTTAGAATGTGTTACCTTTTCCACGTCCTTTTTTTAATTATGAAAATTATCTTTAAATTTACATATTTAAAAACGAACAACAAAATGTATTGTTTTTTTTTTTTGTGTTATGAAGTCTACGAAATACACGAGCATAATTTTCATTTTATTCTGGGGACTTCACAGAGGCAACGTCAGCGGGGCAAGCTCAGCGGCACACCAAAATAGCCGTGCATCGAAAAGCCCGGTAGTACTGAAAAGCCCGGTACCGAAACGACCACGTACCGAAACACCGCGTACCGAGATCTCCGCACCGAAACGTTCGGTTCCCCATTTCATCGAACGCGTTTTTCACCGCCGTTGTTTTCAGTAATCCAACTTTTCCATATTCGTTGGATGTTCAGACTCGTTGGACATTCAGGCTCGTTGGACATTCCGTCTCGGTTGGACCTTTCGTCTCGTTGGACATTCAGGCACGTTGGACATTTCGTCTCGATTGGACCTTTCGTCTCGTTGGACATTCAGGCTCGATGGACATTCCGTCTCGATTGGATCTTTCGTCTCGTTGTACATTTCGTCTCGCCTGTCACGTGACCGATTGGACATTCAGGCTCGTTGGACATTCAGTCCCGTTGGACATTCAGGCCATAAGCGCGTTGTCAGCGTAGCGGTGGTGTCAATAACGTCAACGCGTTACAACCGAGCCGTTCGAAGTCCCCGTGGGGTGACGAGCGTGTGGCTGGCCCAAGGAGCACGTAGCTTCCACAGCACTGTCAGCTTAGGGGTGAACGGGGTGGGAAAAGCAACTTTTGTCCGAGTTTTGAGCGACGGGCTAATCTTCTAGGGGGAGAATGGCTGTTTCCGGGTGCACAGACGAGGGTCCGAGAAAGAGCGCTTATGGCCTGAATGTCCAACGAGACTGAATGTCCAACGAGCCTGAATGTCCAATCGGTCACGTGACAGGCGAGACGGAATGTACAACGAGACGGAAGATCCAATCGAGACGGAATATCCATCAAGCCTGAATGTCCAACGAGACGAAAGGTCCAATCGAGACGGAATGTCCAACGTGCCGGAATGTCCAACGAGACAAAAGATCCAACCGAGACGGAATGTCCAACGTGCCGGAATGTCCAACGAGACGAAAGGTCCAATCGAGACGGAATGTCCAACGCGCCGGAATGTCCAACGAGACAAAAGATCCAACCGAGACGGAATGTCCAACGTGCCGGAATGTCCAACGAGACGAAAGATCCAACCGAGACGGAATGTCCAACGAGCCTGAATGTCCAACGAGTCTGAATATCCAACGGATATGAAATGAAACTCGCATAGAATTGAGAATCTATTTTTTTTTTTTCGAATAGTAGAATTACTGATAGTTACGGCGGTGGAAAATGTGTTCGCTGAAATAGGGAACCGCACGTTTCGGTGCGTGGTCGTTTCGGTATGGGCTTTTCAGTACCGGGCTTTTCGATACACAGCTATTTTGATGTGCCGCTGAGCTTGCACCCCTGACGTTGCCTCCTGTGAAGTCCTCCGAATAAAATTAAAATTATGCACGTGTACTTGTAGACTTCAGAAAACCCAAAAAACAACAATACATTTATTGTTCGTTTAATATATCTAATGATAAAAATAATTTCTATAATTCAAACAATGACGTGGAAAAGGTCACACATGCTACAAGATCAAAGACCGAATTCGGTGACCATTGACAATCGGTCACGCGTTTGCTTTTTTGAAGGTCGTAACTCTGGCGCGGAAACAAATGTGGGGTCCACGAGAGTCCTTAGAATCGTTAATCGTGCTTATCCCCAGCCATTTCTTCTTTTCGTATTGTACGGGTTGCTGTATTTTCCTGATTGGAGTCCCTGGTCGCGCAAAGACGATGTCCCTCGCATGTGAGGAAAACGCTCGATTAAAGTGTTAGTAATATTGTTAGGTCAGGTCAGTATAGTATAAATAATTACACTAAATTGTAATTTTTTTTTTCTTTTTACAAAACGGTGGTGAAAGCTTTGGACATTTCTGATTGGACTTCTCGGTCCCCAGAAACCAAAAGTCAATCCTCATATCAAAATCAGTGATAAAATACAACGTTCCTTCCAATAAGCCTTTGTGCAGGTGATGTCCCAAAGTGGTGAGCTTTTGTCCGGAGAATTCGGCACACTGACGCTTATCGCGTCGATTAGTTTCGCATGCTTCGGCCAACAAAATGATTGATGTCGCCGTGAACCATGTGTGTTAAGCAACAAGAAGGTAATTTTAATAATTAATACGATACTTTTTAGGATTGGCTTCTTTCGTTTCCGCCCTGCCTTTTGTGATAACGTGGCATGCAGCAATCGCACCGATACGCGCCCAGGCAGCATACCGAGGCTGCGATCGGATTTCAACTGGTTGTAACTCTATCGCAGAGCCGCTGCGACAGTGCGACCGCGATTCATTCATATGCGCGAATTACAAGTGCGCGTATGACCACAGGATCAGGAGGTCAGCTCCTCACTCGGTGTTCCCAAATTTCATTATTGCTAGAGTCGCGAGTGAACATACTCCAGTAGAACCCGACTTTTAAAATTTTGAACGACCCGGGTACGATTCACTATCGGACCCTTGTAAATTCTGAGAGCTGCATTTGTCATGCTCTCTTTTTTGAAAAGAGGGTCTCATTGTTGACCCTCACTGCCCCGGCTATCTACACACCCTACCATAATCAACTCTTTTCGACAGTTTGACGAGCGGGCACTTTCGCCCCATTCTCCATTCTGCGAATTGGCCTAGGGCGAATTGCCTATTTGACGAATTGTCCTTCTTCCAGTTGTTCAGAGACCAATGGAATTTCTACGAATTGGCCGGATTCACGGTGCAATAGGCTTCCCCTACAAGAATAGAAAGCCAGGTGGAACGATCTTTTGTTATATTTACACCGGATGAAGGCTACTGGTACATCCGGGTGTGAACCTTCTGCTGCACGCCGAGATGGATGCGTTCGCGTCCTTTATCATCAGTCCAGCTCCCACGTACCAAGACGTCATCAACTACCTCGACAGGATCGCGAGCTTCGGAGTGCTTTCAGAAGCCAGTTAAATTACATGGGCTTCTGAAAACCACACTGACAACTGCAGTGTAGAGTGAGTAGTTGTCTGTTCCAAAGATAAAGGAACAAAAAATAAAATTTGTCAAATTTGCCCAATTGTTCTGCATTTACTCATGAATTTTCGGGTCCCACCCCCAACCACACCCGCGCGTTAATGTAGATTTTATTTTTTAAAAAATAAAAAAATATATATGTTTTTATTAGTGGGAAATTACGTTTGTGCAAACTGCTGATGCCTCGCACCAAGAGCTCTCAAAGCTCTTTTCAAAAATGCAAATATTGACTCTGCGCATAGTCAGTGGCGCTGGCGGGCGCTTATGTGCTTACAATGGTATCTGTACGTAGCTCATCTATAGATCGAAACGGGACGGGATGACGACTGAACTATAAATTCCTGGGATCTCAAGCGCGGCTTTCATAGATGTCCCTCAGTTGCGATGCACTAGAACACCCGGACACCGGATCCCTATTATAAATTTCAAATTGGCTGACCTATGTCATCGAAACATTTGAACTGTCAATATCAAAGGAGCGTTTGGCGTCGTACAATCGACACCTTCAACCGATGGGTACGTAGCTGCGCACCGGCACTCAGCTAACTAACCCTTATGGCTTCCTATAGATGAAATTAGAATATTTGTGTTTTCTCTGTTTCTCTGTCGGTCCGTCAACGTCGGCTTCAGTGGCACGACATTTTAGTATGACGAAAATACGGCAATACCTGCAGGAACGTGATTAAATAAACACAGAGGTATGTATAGTTATCAAGACATATTATTCTAGCACGTGATAGGCGAGACGGAATGTCCAACGTGCCTGAATGTCCATCGAGACGAAAGATCCAATCGAGACGGAATGTACAACGAGCCTGAATGTCCATCGAGACGAAAGATCCAACCGAGACGGAATGTCCATCGAGTCTGAATGTCCAACGAGACGGAAGGTCCAACCGAGACGGAATGTCCAACGTGCCTGAATGTGCCTGAACGTGCCTGAATAATATAATAATAATAATAATAATAATAATAATAATAATAATAATCAATCAATCAATCAATGTTTATTAAAGTGTCCAGGAACAACCAATCGGCCTTAGTGCTGGCACACTAAAAAAAAATGAGCAAAAACACACGTACATACACACATACACACGTATTCAGAAGGAGAACGTAGTTCACCAGTCTGAGAATACAAATATTAACAAGTATAAAAGACACTCAAATCAACAAGGGAAATCAAAAGCACAAAACAGAGACATCACCAGCTGTGAGAGCAAAAAGCAAATACTTGGATAACGTACTGACAAACCTCAACGCTTCAACTGATCAGCCCTTTTCTTGCAAGAGGAAGTTTCGTACAGCATTTCCGAACTTGCTCCCGCATGAGTTAAAAATATCAATTGTGTCAGAGTAGCGGTTATAATATTCAGCCGATCTTTGGATCGGGTTTAAGTGGCTAAAATGTCGAGCTATATAAAAAGATGATTGTAGCCGTGTAGGCACACGTGGAACTCTAAGGCTCACTTCGGACAGAAGGCTGGGAGAGTTAATCGAGCCGTGCAGGGTCTTAAACAAAAACAACAAATCTGCCTTCACCCGACGCTGCTGCAGGCTCAACAAGTTGACGAGTTGCGAGTTACACCCACCGTTCAAACAAGGATCACCTTTCTCAAGGTAACGATATTTAAAGATAGAAATAAATTTGTTTTGGACGCGCTCGACAAATAAACTGTTAGTTTTGGAAATGCCGTTCCAAACAACCGAGGCGTACTCTAGCTGGGATCTAACTAGGGAACGATACAGCGTAAAAAAAGCGGACGGGCCTTTGAATTCCTTCGTTATGCGAGACACGGCACCTACCGTGCGCAAGGCCGATTGAACCACTCTGGTAACGTGAGTTTCAAATCTTAGGGTTGAATCAAAGACACCTCCAAGGTCTTTCAGTTCACTCACACGTGACAGCAGTTCGCCATGATAACTATATGGAAAAAATATATCATGGGTCTTGCGAGAATATGTCATTACTTTTGTTTTAGAATGATTCAAACGGAGGTCATTGTCTAAACACCAACGACCGAAGGAATATGCGTCATTCTGAAGCGCGATGCAATCCTCTAAGGTGGATATTTTTTTGTAAAGTTTTATATCATCAGCGTACTGCAGAAATGAAGAATTTAATATAACTTGAGAGACATCATTTACAAAAATTTTAAAAAGGAGGGGGCCCAAGACAGATCCCTGAGGCACTCCAGAGCTTGCCTTGTACAAGGACGAGGTAGTATTGTTGACGCGGACGTAGGCTTGCCTATCAGACAAATAGCTCTTTAACAAATTGTATACCGAACCACATACTCCGTACGAGGAAAGCTTGTATAAGAGGATGTTGTGGTTGACTACGTCGAATGCCTTACTCAGGTCGAAATAAAAAACGTCAAGCTGACCTATATTACGAACTACTTCAGAGGCAGCAGACGAATAAGATACGAGATTAGTGGATGTCGATCTGCCGGACATGAAGCCATGCTGATTAGGAATGACTATACTATGAAACTTGAAGGAGAGGAATTGATGGATTACCATTTCAAAGAGTTTGGAAAAAGAAGAGAGAAGAGAAATCGGTCTGTAATTAAAAACATCACCACTATTTCCAGATTTCAGGACCGGAGCAACCACTGCCAGTTTCCAGTCGTCAGGGAATATCGCTGACGTCAAGGAGTTATTGAAAATTGTGCCCATGTAGTATAGGCGTAAGTAATTCATGATAACCCTTAACAATTGCAGTGGGTATCCCGTCATGACTTGCAGACAATGTGGGTTTCATTTTATTAATACATAGCCTAACACATTTCTCATTGACAACTACAGGACCTAATGAGTCACCAAATCCGTCCGAGGGAGGCAATATAGTTGAGGAGCAATTATTATTATTATTGTAGACTGACGCAAAGTGATCCGCAAACAACTCAGACATGCCCTTCGCACTGTCGCTATGCTGATTCAAGACGATTTCGGACTCAATATTCTTCCCCAAGCGCGATTTAGCGTACCTCCAAACTTTCTTGGGATTATTAACAAGATCTGATTCTACCGAGTCGCAATGCGCCTGGCGATCACGGTTTAAACTTTTCTTACATCGCTTTCTACACATTTTAAATTCAACTTCCCACTTTGGAAGACCACTTTTCTTAAACCTCCTGTGCAAAAAATCTTTCCGTTTTAAAAGCTTTCTGAAGTTCACGAGAGAACCAGTTAGGGAAGCGAGATTTTTTAGACGTTTTAAGAGGGATATATATGTCCATTGCCTCCCGCGCATTTCCGCCGGCTATTTATACAGCCGGAGGAGAGCCCCCCCTGGCGGCGCCCCCTCATTGGTCAATTTGGGACCTGAGTGCGTGTGATGCGTGAGAGGGCGTCGGCAGGGTTGAAATGCGTGGGCACCCACCGTGTCCATAGCCTCTTTATTGCAAAAAGAAGTGAGATGGCCATGGCAAGCCTCCATGGCAGGGCGCGGCCGTGACCGCGTGTGACGGCAGCGACCACCACTTCGTTGTCGCACAGAATCACAATTGCCGGGGGGGCAACCAATGATGCCAATGCCAGGGCTTGAGTCTCCCGGAGGTAGATGTTGCGCGCCGGATCCGTCTTGTCCGACCAGCCAAGGGTTTCAGTTGCTTGCTTTGACGCGTCCTGATAGACCCCATCTACCGTGCGCAAGAAACGTCAGGACCTTATACCGCCAAAGCCCACAGTCACCCGTCAGTCGGACAACGAAGATGGCGATCTACCCTCCGTTATCGGAGAAGCTTTTGCAGACCATACGCGCACTTTACGTGCGGCTCTACAAGAAGATCGAGAGAATATGTTTCAAGTTCTCAGGCAAGAGCGTGCGACTATGCAGGAAGGACTGGTGCAGGCCCTTCAACAACTGTTCCCCCGAACAGCCCAGGGCCAAGCAAACCCCGAGCCCACCCAAGGACCTTCAGGAGTCTCCACCGGGGCGGCGTTCGCCGCCTCCCAGCAGCACCCCACGGCACCAAGCTACCCCCCCCCCCCCCCGTGCCCACCGGATACTCCTGCGTCCAGTGGCTACACACTCCAGTCCGCCTTGGGCGGATATGACGCTGCACCAACAGCGCAGGCGGCAGCCTTCGGGCAGCCCCCCCCCCCCCCCCCCCCCCCAGCACCGTTCCAGGGCTCCTACGGGGCCCCGCACGCCTCCCCCCCCCCTCCTACCCCAGTGGACTTCTCAGCCTACGGCACCACTGGACCCAAACAAAGGATATTCACCATCCAGGATCTCCCCACCCGCTGAGACCTCGGGGAGGCATTCATCCATGTCCAGAATGCCAACAGGAGCAGCCAGCTCTTGTCAAGAAGAGACATAATTGAACTACAACTACTGGAACCCTATCTCGAGGTTTGGGACAGTTGCCCCCCACTCACCCCCCGGAGCAAACTCAAGGTGTTCGACCGGGTTAGACTGCTCTACCATGTCGCCACCTCCGGGTGGAATGCGGCCCTGGATGGGTACGCCGACCCATCCGCAAGCTACCTCCTTGGCCCACCAGCCAGGCGTGTTGAGCAACCAAGAGCAGCCAGCACCCCCCCGCCCAAGAAAAGGCCCAGGACGTCCCAGCCGCAAGGATAACCCCAAGACAAATCAACCGGCGAAAGACGACAAGTGAGTCGACCCCAATTTTCTACTCACCTCGACGCACGACCGACCAGCCAATTTCCCCATCCTTGCGACAAAGACTTCCAATCGAATTTTGCGGCACTTTTCGAACCCTCGACGCCATTTCCCCGCAACAGGACCCCCCCGGCCCCCCCCCCCCCCCCCCCCCCCCAGTGGTATCACGGAAGCCGTAGCTCCCGTGACAGTGCCGTTCCCGCCGCCGACTACTGAAAAGTCTCCTCAGGACCTACCGGTGTTGCCGCCTCCGCCGCCACACCAAGGACTCTTAGACGTCCAAAACCTGCTGACACCAGAGTCACAGGACCAAGCGGTCCCCCGAGACTGCCAACCACTCGCCAGGTACCTCGATGCCCGGCCTACTATTCCGCAGAACCTCACATTGGTTCTGACGGAACCTCGAGCTCAATGGGTTTTAATCCAAGGACAGCCAACCCTAGCACTTGTACAGGACATGGTTGCCAGTGAGGACATTTTGGCTCAGGCCATGCTTCTCGCCGGTGTCCCTCTGCAGCCCTATGGAGTCCCCCAGCGAATCCCTGAGCCCCACCAGGAGGACGACAAGCCAGACTCCCACCAAATCGCGGCCGAGCGTATCCTACGACTGACTTGGACGTAGTTCAACTACTCTACTCAAACTACTGTACTTTAACATACTCTTCCGAGTAACTTGGTAACTTTCAATTACCACTTTATTTGGGTAATTAGTAGTTTAATTTAACTACATTTTTCAGGTAACTTCTACTCAAATTACTAACTACTTTCAAAATATAGTGCTAAGTTTGCAAATCACAAAGGTTTTAGCGCAGAAATAAATAAGACGCCGGCATATGAAGTGGCATTCCCGAAAAAGGGGCCCCCTTACATTCCTTTCCCACGCACTTATACTCGGCAGCCGTAGAAACTGCATCACAGGCGTCCTTGGGCCAAGCTGGCGACGAGCAGCCAAAACATAATTCCGGCGCGCTCGAACGCAGGAAGAGATGCTTAACAAGCCTTGGTTGGGTATTGACCTAATTCGGTAATGCACGCAGGCGCCGCGCCTCCAGCTGCAACTGTGAAAGGCGGGGACACTCCGAGGATTTTTTTTTTTTTTTCATGTTGTCTGCCTTTAGTGATTTCGGACTCAAGCGGTAGGTTCCACGGGTGGCGCCACTGGAATGACCTCGCAGCTGTACGCCTGTTCCCATGGTCGCCTCGTCGTCAGCGCATACTCCCTTGCAAAGCCGGACTTCCCCGCGCATAAACGCAGGCACGGACAATCCGTTCATGGGAGCACGTACCCGCTTCCAGCTGTAACTGTACGAGTGCCGATGCTTGTTCACGTGATCCTTCGCGTCCTTCCTACCTGCCACGCCAGGGAGACCTCCTATTTGTGGAAATCGTTTTACTTGTCAGGCGCGTCAGGCGCGTCAGGATACCGTAGTCGCCGGCGAGGATTGTGAGTCACCCTTGGGAGATCATTTTGTTGGACCCGGCGTCAGCGTCGAAGTATACTTCGTTTCATCTTCTGTTAAAGGAGCTGTGCAACAATTTCAGGGCTTTGCTTAAATAATTGTGGAAGTTGATGCCTGACACTTCTGCAGTGAACTACAGAAAACAGATTTTGCCTGGAAACCCTAGTTTTTATTTAAAAAAATGAGAAAGATCCAGGTTTTTGCCGCCTCTCAACTCGTACATCGTCTTCCGGGTCACGTGCGCAGTGACGTCACCTGAGTAGGCGCGGAGTTCCGGTGCCGACGCCTAAAGAGTGCGTCTGCTGCAGAGAAGTGTCGGTATTGATGTCGCTGGCCTGTAATAAGGCGGAGCCTCCTCAGGGGCGGGGCCTGTGGGGGTTCTGCGCTCGTTCTCGCACCCGCGGGCCGTCGCCGCCGTCGCCGCGCGAGGCAGCCGGGGCTCCGTACTCGTCGCTAGGCCTAAATTGTCATCGGGGGCTCCGTGGGTATATGAACGGAGCGGCGTCGTGCGCGCTCCCGCGGGCCGTCGCCGCGCGAGGCAGCCGGGGCTCCGTACTCGTCGCGGCGTGAGCTTCTCCGTACACGCGCATGTCTGCCTGTCCGGGGTCCCTTCTACTAATCCTCCCACACCACTCACCCCCGAGAGGTTCTTCGCGCAGTAAACGATGGAACAGGAGCTTTTTAGCACGGACAAGAGGACTTTGTGGAGTCCGGTTAGGACACAGGAGAACAGAGAACCCGGTCGGCATTGCCGAGCGGCGGCGTTCGAAGTCGAGATCGACACGGCGGAAAACCAAACCAAGGCGCTCGTTCGGCTCCTCGTGCTAGCCGCTGACGCTGCTCGAGCTGACGGTTTTGTTGACCTCGGGTAGATCGCGCCACTAAAACACTGTATGTATAATAAACATTTTGTCAATGATACTACGTTTTTGAAGCATTTATGTTGTTGGGACGACAATATTTATGGAAAAAATACCCTTTATCGAGCAGGTATTTGCAGAATTTGCTATCTTTTTTACAACTTCCTAAGTGACGTCACGCCGCGTGTTTCCCATGACGGCCGCTCGCGGCTGCAGTTCGGGGGATATTCTAATTTTTACCTCGCGATTACGCGGCGAAAACGCAACATTTCGATGAAAGGAGGTGTGTTTTCTGTCATTTGTGACAAGGTGAACAGTATCAAAAGCAGAAGATGCCAATTCTTTCAACGTTAAAATCGTTGCACAGCTCCTTTAAACCAAAACATTTCTTTTTCAGTAGCGCAGTACAAGCACTGCAACGAGACGCGCAGTCGTCCGGATGATCTCATCGTCGTGGCGCGAGACTTGAACCCTTGACGGTCAGGTGCACTCGCTCAGCCTACTCTCCGAACGTCGTGGAAATGAAGAGGGGCCAGTCATAACATTCTCAACTTGGCGAAGAAAAAAGAAAAAAGCAGGAGAGTTTGTTATAAAAGACCCTCTAGCCGAGGCAAACCTCACATATTTTGTCATGGACATCTAAGATGCCAACACTCTCTTACCCAACCCTGCACAGCCTGTTTTTAAGATTCAACGCTGCCGTTCCATCCAGCGCGTCGGTGGAACGTCTTTTTAGCTTGGCTGCAGGGACGTCTTTAGGAGAAAAAGGGGAACACTCTCCGATAAGAACTTTGAAAGTCAATTGCCTCTGCGAACAAATGAACTAGTTTGGCAAAAACGCAAGCCATAAAATGACAACATTTTTTTAGGCTCGCACGGTTTTTCACGGATCGAAATTGTTGTTCATTTTGCTACCACAAAAATATAAAAAAGTAACTTCGAAAGTAACTTCAAAGTAACTCGCTACATTTTTACAGTAGTTAGTAGTTTACTCAATTACTATTACAAATGCGTAATTTCTACTCTACTCCAATTACTTTTGGCGTCGATACTCACTAACTTCACTTAACTACCTTTTTTGAGTAATTTGTACATGTCTGCGTGTCCCTCTGCAGCCCTATGGAGTCCCCCAGCGAATCCCTGAGTCCCACCAGGAGGACGACAAGCCAGACTCCAACCAAATCGCGGCCGAGCGTATCCTACGATACCTCGAGGACCACGAGCCCGCCGTCCCCCCTGAAGAGGGCCAGCGCAGACGCAATCAACAGGACCAGCAAGAAAACGAGGACGACGCCACGGAAGAAGACACCCGACGACAAGCAGCCAGATCTGCAGGGCCCCCGCACCCGCCAGTCCGATTCTCCGTAGACTCTCCCAAGGTCGACTGGCTGAGGGTGAGCTCAAAATTTGGATACTATCCTCCGTGTGACCCTTCCGCGCTTCAACTAAAGTGTCACAAAAGAACTATTGTAAACAACCAGACTCCCCCTGTCTCCCAAGTTCCAGTGCTCAGACAGGCGGTTGCCTCCATGTTGCAATCTGGAGTAATTAGAAGAACGACAAAGGACCATATTTGAGTCCCATTCAACTTGCTCCCAAAAGCGACTCCGAGAGCAGATTCATCTTAAATGCATCAGCCCTCACCCCGCATCTGAATGCTCCCAAGTTTCGTTTGAAACCGTTACCTGTCGCCATCCTAGAGAACCTCCTGCCACGACAAGCCTTCTTTACGAAGGTAGACCTCGCGGAAGCATACTACCACTTTACCTTAAGCAAGGCAACCCAGCGACTAACTACATTTAGACTGGACAACCAGTACTTCTGCTTCACGTGGCTACCCTTTGGGCTCCGACCCGGGCCCTTTGTAATGCATCAATTGGCCACGGCCATTACTAGACACCTGAGAAGTCTCGGGATATGGGCGTGGAGCCACATGGACAACTTTTTGTTAGCCCACCCTGACGCTGCCTTTTTGGCCCGAGTTACACGCCGTTTCCTGCAAGAACTGCAGATGTGTGGGATCAAAGTAAATCCAAAGGACACTCAGCGAGAACCTACGCAGACGATAACGTTTCTCGGCTTCCTCCTCGAAGGAAAAGACGAGATGATCGGACACACGTCACCTCGCAAACAGGATCTCGCACGACTTCTGAGAAAACTCCAACAACCCCTGCCCCTAAAGACTGTCGAGCGTTTTGTGGGACATTTAGTCTTCTACTTTTCGTTATACCGGACCCATTATCACATGCTGACGCCGTTATTCCGACTCCTCCACCACCCGGGTAACCTACCAGAAGACTACGTGCAGACCCTCCACACAGTATGGAAGGTGCTACCACACAGGATCCCATGGAAAATCCAATCTCCAACGGCCACAATAGCGGCCGACGCAAGTTCCTCAGAACTCCGAGTTGCGACGCGGCATGGGAACCTCGCCATTATCACGGATCCGGCGCGCAACATCTACCTCCGGGAGCCTCAAGCCCTGGCATTGGCAGCATTGGTTGCCCCCCCGGGAACTGTGATTCTGTGCGACAATGAAGCAGTGGTCGCTGCCGTCACCCGCGGTCACTGCCGCGCCCTGCCATGGAGGCTTGCCATGGCCATCTCACTTCTTTTTGCAATAAAAAGGCTATGGACACGGTGGGTGCCCACGCATGTCAACCCTGCCGACGCCCCCTCACGCATCACACGCACTCAGGTCCCAAATTGACCAATGAGGGGGCGCCGCCAGGGGGGGGGGGGGGGGGGCTCTCCTCCGGCTGTATAAATAGCCGGAAATGCGCGGGAGCTCAGTCTTGTCCGACCAGCCAATAATAATAATAATAATAATAATAATAATAATAATAATAATAATAATAATAATAATAATAATAACAATCAAGAATCAAGAATCAAGTATAGTTTTTATTTGTGCCCAGGAACAACCTTGCGGTTTTGGTGCTGGCGCACGTAAAAAAGAACAAAAACACACACATACACAAAAAGGAGAAAAAAAAAAACCCACGGAAGACAGTTTTACATAAAATTCTACAAAAAAGAAGACGCGAGAACTGTGTACACAAAATTGTACAGAAAAACAAAACAAAAAAGTGCACAAAAATTGCACATAGAAATGAAGACACGAAGAAAATTGTTCCAATACATATGGATGCTTCACTTGGACGCAAACAGACGCGAACGTCTGAACACTACACATGCAGCTCCGTACAAATAGGAACAAGAAATCAACAGGTCATAGAAATACATATGGAAACCCGGCAGTTGATTCAGGAAGTTCATCAAAAGTCACAAAAGAGCTTCCGCACAGATTTAACAAAATCGGAAAAGTTGTCAAGAAATATATCGAGATTAAGAGAAGAGTTATCATAAAGGAGTTCCGCACGAGATACTGGATCAAGTGTATTAACTCTAGATGACAGATAGAAGGTTGACGTTTTTCTTGTCGTCACACGCGGTACGTGCAGAGAAACCTGATGCAGGATGTCGGAGCTATCTATTTGACCATGTATACATTTATAAAGAAAGAGCAGCTCCGCAGTGTTTCGGCGTCCCTGCAAGTCTTGCAGTCGAATGGGTGGACTATGCACGTCATCAACTGCTTTTGCAAAGTTGAAACGGTGTTTAAAAATAGATACGAATTTCGCTTGTACACGAGAAATCCTCAATAGATTAGAGTGGCACGTCCCACCCCACACAACAGATGCATACTCAAGGTGAGAACGACACAGGGAACAATATAAGGTTAAAAATGTTTTAGGGTCACGAAATTATCGTGATACACGACACACAGGACCCAGGGTGCGCAGTGCAGACTTCACAATATGCACAACATGACCCTTTAAACGCAAAGCAGAGTCAAATACAACACCAAGATCTCTGATTTCGCCAACGCGGGATAGATTGATTAGTGTTAATTGTGTAGTTAAATGGTACTGTGGCAGTTTTTCTAGAGTAGGTCATGACTTTTGTTTTGGAATGGTTTATCTTCAGGTGATTACGTGAGCACCAGCCAACAAACGAGGTTATATCAGACTGTAAATCCATGCAGTCAGGTTCGACGCCTATTTCTTTAAATATTTTTATATCGTCTGCATATAGCAAGAAAGAAGACGTGGTGATGGCGCTTGCGACGTCATTCACAAAAACAGAAAATAGCAACGGGCCCAGTACGGAGCCCTGTGGTACACCCGAAGTTGCGTTATACGTGGGGGAGCAAGACCCGTTCGCACGCACATAACAAACCCTTTCCCTTAGGTAGTCCTCCAGAAGACAGTATATCGGACCGCAAAGACCAACTGCAGAGAGCTTAGATAAAAGTATACTGTGGTTTACAATGTCGAACGCCTTGCTACAATCAAAGTATATAACGTCAAGTTGACCTCTGTCGCACACAACCTTAGACGCAGCAGTCGCGAATGCCACAAGATTTGTCGTCATTGAACGACCAGCGAAAAAACCGTGCTGGTTGGTAATTATCGTGCTTTGAAGTGAAAAAGACAGAGATCTGTGGATGACCTTCTCAAAGAGCTTAGAAAACGAGCAGAGTAAAGAAATAGGTCTGTAGTTAGAAGCGTCAGTCCGCTTGCCCGCCTTAAAAATCGGGACCACAACAGCAATTTTCCAAATACTCGGGAAAATGCCCGACTTCAGACAATTAATAAAGATAGCGCAAAGGACTGGTGTTAAAATGCAGCCGTAAGACTTGAGTATAGCTTGGGGGATGCCGTCATGACCGGCAGAGAGCGTCGGACGCATTGCTTTTATACAAGTTTCTACAGTAACCTCGTCTATCGCAATATTACTAACTGATAAAGTGTTCGTGCATGGAAGGGTCTCATTAGGAAGTGCGCCAGTATCAACAGTGTAAACCGAACCAAAGACACCAGCGAAAACATTACATACATCAGTTGTAGAGCCTCCGTTCCCTTCCATGACAATAGCATTTTCTCCTGCGCGATCGCCCCTGCGCGATTTAACTCCTCTCCAAAATCGTTTAGGGTTTCGCTGTAGATCTGACTCTACTGCTTCGGTATCTGCCTGCTTATCACGCTTAAGCAATGCCCTGCAATGACTTCTCACCTCCTGAAATTTAGACTCGAATTCAGGACGGCCTGTTTTCTTAAATTTTCTATGCAAAAACGACTTTCTCTTCAAAGCCGTACGGAGTTCAGGAGAAAACCAATAGGGAAACCCAGAGCGTACGTTTTTTCTCAATGGGATGAACTTTTTCATTCACTCCTGTACCACAGCGGTCAGTTGATTTACTTGATCATTCACGTTTGGAGACTCCAGAATGGAACTCCAGTTAAAGTCAGAAAAATATCCGTACAGGCCTACGTAATCGCCATCTGCGTAGTCAAAGGATTTCTCGACGTTTTGGCCACTTGGCATTTGGCGCAGCACTGGTGTTTGAATAGTCATTTTTATATCAAGCGCTGGATGATATTTATCCTCTGGAACGAGAGGAACTTTACTTTTATCGACACTGACAGTCTCTGAGGTCGTTAGACACAGGTCGAGGAACTTCCCTTGCCAGTTGGGTGTGGAGTTTCGTTGTGTCAGACCTAAGAACGAAGAAAAATTTACTAACGAGTCACATTTTGTAGTGATATAAAAATTATTCGATGTGACCTTCCATGTTTTCCAACAAATAGATGGTGCGTTAAAATCGCCTAAGATCAAAACATTAGCTGAGTCAGATGCGGTTACGGTTCTTTCAATCTCCTGAAGGCAGTCATGGAATGTTTCCGGTGACATATGTGGGGGAAAATAAAATGCTCCCAAAAGTATATTGTCTTTCGGACCGCGCACCTCAACCCAAACTGACTCGGAATAAGTCTCAAGGCCCGTCCGCCTAACGCAATCGTAGGACTGATCAAACGCGACCAATACACCTCCACCCCGCTTCCCTTCAGTAGACTGCCTGTCACTGCGAAAGACCCTGAAGCTTGGCGGGAAGTAATCGGAGGAGGAGATGTCTGGACATAACCACGTCTCGGTAAGAACCAGAAGAGTTGAGTTTGAGCAAATTAAATTTTCAAAGAACTGCTTAGATTTTGTGCGCAGACCACGTACATTCTGATAATAGATATTTAAATCGGTATACTTCTGTTTCATATTACGTTTTTATGCTATGTCCGACGGATGAATCATCTCATCGCGAAAATTACCTCTAAATGTCTGGAAGTAGCACGCGCTGGGCCACAGGTAAGGGTCAGCGAGCGCGTGAAAAGAAGGAGTGTCCACAGCGATGTAAAAAGACGCGTAGGATGCATGTCGCGTTTTCAGACGCAGGCATTGCAAAGGTGTCACACCAACAGACTTCAAATGCCTCACCATGTCCGCTGACGTGGTGCGTGGGTTAAGGCGTGTGACAAAAATCTCCTTTCCCTTGGACTGGGGAGACAAAACTGAAGAGAAGGAGGCATTCTCAGGGGCCCCCAAAGACGGCGTGCCTCCAAAGCTGGTTTCACGTCGCAAGTCCGCACACGGAGCACGTGCCGCAAAGTCCGAAGACCCAGGCACAATGACGCCAGGTGTCGCCGGTGTTATGGGACACATGGTGCTCGCCACTGGGGTGTCAGGCACGGGGTCAGGCACGGGGGTCAGGCACGGCGGTGAGGCGGGCGGAATCGACGCCAGTGGACGACTGGACCGGCGCGCATTCACCCCTGTAGCCGGTAGCGCAGGCTTCTTCTCGGCTCCCCCTCTCTTCCTTGACGACGGAGTTCCGGATGGTGGGCTAGCAGGCGGCGCCGCCGAGTGCCTGAACCTCAGTACACGAAGCACGTCCCGAATCTGGCCTACGTCACCCCTAATGGCGCTCAGGCTGATCGAGTGTAGGTCGAAGCGCTTCGTGCACTCACTCTGAAGGCGCCGATTCTCCTCACGGAGAGCAGCCACCTGATACGTAAGGAAAGATATACCATCAAGCGCGCTGGTGAGAAGGCGGTGCAGCAAACGACTTGTAGGGTCGGCGTCAGCAGGGAGGCGATCGTCGAGCAGATCTCCCGAGAAGGGCGAAAGGTCGTCTCCCTCCGTGGCGAGGAGCGGCCCCGCGGCAGCGAGCTCAGCCCCGGCCCCGTCCGGTGGCCGTGGCCTCCCAGCCGCATCGCCATCGGGAAGAACGTCAAGGTCGTCTCCCTCCGTGGCGAGGAGCGGCCCCGCGGCAGCGAGCTTAGCCTCGACGGACCCGGCGAATTCCCCGTTAGGCCTACCGCCAGCGTGGGGCGAAACGTGGCCTTCGGCGGACTCGTCGAGATCCTCGTTAGGCCTACCGTCAGCGTGGGGTGAAATGCAGCTCTTGCAGCGGAAATCACTCAGCCCAGAAGCCAAATGATGGGTGCCGTCCCTGTCCGCACTCAAACACTTCACGTGAGCACGCTTTGAGCAGTCCGTACACCGAGCATACTTCTGCTTCCCGAAAAAAGGCTTGGAGCAGCAATCGCACACATCTGTGCTCGGCGCCATCTTGGCGAAAAAAAAATAATAATAATAAGAGTCAATCATTTTTTTCATGCCCTGGAACAACCATTATTATTATTATATTATAATAATGAGGATGACGACACGACGTCTGCTATCTTGGAAGGACACGTATTACTCAGTTCGCGAACTGCACCCCAAAATGAATGTCCTATTGTCGATGAAGCAGGCGGTCGATACGATGTTCGACACAATGGCCGGGATACTAGAGTCTCTGAACTTCGTGTCCTCGCAGTATGATTCACTTATAGCTTCAGAAAAAGCTCAAGACAAGATCATGAAGGCGCTTCAAACTGGAACAACTACCTTGCGGTCAATGGTATCCGACCAAGCACTTGAGACCCAACACCTGAAGGTTGTCGAGAAAGACTCTAATCAAGCTAGTCGCCAGTGTAGCATGGAAATTCACGGAATACCCTTTGCTCCTCGAGAGAACCTTGGAGGCGTTCTCGATGGCATAGCTGGTGAACTCCAAATGGAGGACTTCCAACCATCACATGTTGAGGTTGCGCATAGCCTTTGCGCTAAACGTGATGTAGTGTCGCCTATTCTGATTCGTTTCTCATAGGTTCCTCTGAAAGAGCGCTGGATTGCGTGTCGTGGCCGCTTGGGCTCTCTCACAAGAGAATATTCACAACCTAAACTATACTTTAACGACATGCCCAAAGATGACAACAGAAATCTCTTCTGGATGCTGAGAACCAGAGGGAAAGAGGAAGGATTTAAGTTCGTGTGGACTCGTCATGGCCATATTTTTTTGCGAAAAAAAAACAACGTAGGCTCTTCTATACTTCGAATTTCTGACGTTGCTTCTTTGGAGCAATTTATGTAGACTTTATGGCCACTTTTTTAGACTTTATGGACCTAAACTCGTGCGCAAAAAACTTCCACTCAAGTTCGGTTACTTCTACTTTACTTAACGTTAATATCAGAAGTTTTCGTAAGCACTGGGATTAGTTTAGAAAGAGAGAGGTACGTGTTGAAAGGAAAGGACGCCTGGCACGTATTAACCACACCGTCGATTGGGGGCAAGATGAGTTTAGACTAGCTGTAGATTGCGTAATTTCGATCGCTGATGTGTTTGTTCTCACAGAAAGTAATATTCACAATGACGAGGTCGGCATGTTTTCGCTACCAAGATTCAACAGCTAATTTATACTCGCGACAAAAAATGCGGAGGTGGTATCGAATTTTTCTTAAAAGTCACTGAGTTTTATTCAGAGATAACCATTTCATTTCTTCCGTATCACTGGCACTTCGTGTCATTACTTCTGTTAATGACCTCTACTTGCTCGCTTTTTATAGACCACCGTCTGAAAGTGTACCTGGTTTTCTGTCTGAGCTACGCAACTGTATTCAGTCTCTGCCGGGTAATACAACCCCCTGCGGAGACATCAACATTGGTCTTATAAAGCTTTCTAAATCACTAGTTTGAAAGTATCTTACCTTATAGGCTGACTACCGGAGTTGAACCCTACATCATCGCGCCAACAAGAGAAGAATTTCTAGGTGACATACTTGTATGCTCCTCAATAGATCATATTATCTTGAGGACATCATCGTCGATAATTAAATCGGCAATTAAAGAACAAAAATGATCAGATCACTCTTTTGTAGCGCGTCAGATCGAATTTCCAGAGCAGGTTTATACTGACAGAAATACAGATATTCGTCGAATTGAAATTGTTGAATATAAGACTTTTGATAAAAATGTCTCTGGTTGCGACTAGCTTACATTTCAGTGATGTGTAAGCCATTCAGAAATCTATAATTCTTTTGTTCAGTTGTTTCGGCAGTTTTATAATGCATAAAGAAAGTAATAGTTTTGAAACAAAGAAAGGCGAACATACGTTGGATAACCACTGACATACTATCCGCCGTTAAACTTAAAAAAGAAGACGTTAAGCGTTGCCATCGTTCAGCTCATAATGGAAGCCTGCAGAAAGAATCTCGAAATATCCTTAACAAAAATGCAGCGCTTATTCGCTCAGCTGAACGAATTTACTTCTAGAAACAGTTGTCGAAATTTCGGAATAACTCCGCAAAATCTTGGTCCTTAATTAACGAATTGCGAGGTGTCCCTCCGGGCTTACAAAAAACCTTCTTCAAGATATATTTGGGCATAATTTCCTCATAACTGCTAATCATCTTAATGATTTCTTTCCACCTTTTCTAGTACACTACCGAAAAAACCATATCTCTTTATTTTTCTTACTCAAACTCTGCTTCCGCTTTTTTTCCACAGATGGCCAGCTGGTGATTTACAATCTATAATTCATAGCTTGAAGTCAAGTAAATCTCCAGGATTCGATGGCGTACGGGTCAGTGATCTAAGCTGGAATTTCAAATATATACGGGACACACTTTTGCTGTTCAACAGTATATTTGAATCCGGTTGCATACCTGATGAACTAAAACCGGTTGTTGCACCCATCTTGAAGGGTGGCCATTGTAGTAAGGTTGAGAACTATCGGCATATTTTCCTTTTGCCATGTCTAGCTAAACTATTAAAATATTTTAAAAATATGGTGTCCCACAGGGATCTGTCCTTTTACCAATATTGTTCGAATTTGACTGATATGTGTACTGCAGTTTCCGACTGTATTCTTTACCAATACGCTGATGACACCATGTTACTGGCACGTCACCTCTCCTGTTCAACATCAATACATATACTCCAACGTCCTTCGAATCAACTAAAGGTACGGTTTAATCGTAATCTAATTAATATCAATATATCTAAAACGAAACTCGTCTGCTTTCACAATCTACTAAAAGTTGTTTCTTTAAATATTGTTTTTTTCTTACACACATCAGAATGTATCATGCGCCACTGTCATAAAATTAGTTATGCATACACCGTAAATTACCTTGGAATACTCTTCAATTCATACCTATCATAGAACTCTGAGCTCACAAAAATATGTAAAAACTAAGGACTGTTTCCTGCTTACTCTATCATATCAAAACATTTATGCCTCGTGGTGTTCTCAAGCGTATTGCTTATTATTTAGCTCTCAGCAACTATGGTATAACTATTTTTGGTCAAGGCTCGAGCTTATGGCGAACGAAGGTGACCAGCATCTTGTAGGGAATACTTAGAAATGTATGCTATAACATAAGGTCCTCTAATCTAAATTTTTTTCCAAATGCTTGTAATGCCCGATTTTCGATCTTTGCTCTTGGAGACAGTGGTACACAACCACAACTGGAATGATGAATTTAAATCTCTTCGCCCGTTCTCACGGCAGTTGCGCAAGGTTTCACGATACCTCGTTCCGAGTTGCTACACTCGGTATGGTAAAAACATGCGTTCATTTTATGTTCCGCGTATATT
The DNA here is from genome assembly GCA_013358835.2 of Ixodes persulcatus. Classification (NCBI taxonomy): domain Eukaryota; kingdom Metazoa; phylum Arthropoda; class Arachnida; order Ixodida; family Ixodidae; genus Ixodes; species Ixodes persulcatus. The sequence goes on along the minus strand of JABSTQ010010059.1, from coordinate 238,371 downwards.
TAATTCTTTACGGCCCCCTTTTTTAGACATCACATACAAAAAAAAAGCCTTGAAAAGCACTACGCCATGTCTATTGGAATGACGAAGATACATAAACATTTATTTATATTGAAAAGGAGGGGTGGGAAAAGAGGGGGGTTGGGGGGTAGTTTTATTTTAGTTAAGTAAACCTTTTTTTTCTCTGAGCCATTTTATTATTACTTTCGACGCTAATTCAAATGTCGGAGCTGTTATGCATCTTGGAGTTTTTTAATGTTATACAACACGCGTGCTTGACAAAAGCTTCAGGTGTGTGTGTGTGTGACATTCGTGTGACACTCGTGTGACTTTCGTGTCCCTATTTGTTTTCGTGATTGGTTTTTTATTGTGACAACTTACGTCGTTTTTCCTCAAGTCCTCCGGTGTTTTTTTTTTTTCAATACTTTTCTGAGATTATTCTCTCACCAGTGCTACTTTGGTTCAGTCACACAAGTCCGTGCTGGCTTTGACGAACCGGCCTTGTTTCATCATTGCATTCATTCTGTATACAAAAATGTATTATTATTATTACGATTATTATTATTAAAACCCTAATTTCTTCAGAGGTACCGTCGCAATTTACAAATTGAGGACACCTTCTTTTTTAATCAAATTTTTTTCCTTAGCGGAAGCTATTCTGTGTTCACCCGGTGGTGAGCGTCGAAGTTGTTTTCTGCTGTATAGTACTGTATTATGTGCAATATATGTTTGTAATAAAATAGGAGCTTTCGTGCTCCAAGTCGAACATGCAAAAGCAAACAGGACCTTCCGCGTATTGGCGCACCTGTGAGACATTCGCTCTGTTTATTAGGAAGCGATGTCGCCTAGGCTAGTACGGGGGAGTGAAGTTCGATCTGAAGAAATTGTACGCCGGGTTCTTGTTGTCGTTGGGCAGAACGGATAAGCAGTCTCGGCTAAGTCGCAGCCCTTTAATGCTTGACTTTTTATCTCATGGGCGTCGGCAAGGAGATGCAAAAGGGGCACTTGTTTACGTAAGACAGATTGCATCCACCTTTCGGCGAGCAAGCGGGGTGACCGTAGCTTTGCTAAAAAAATATTAAACCGAATGCAATAAAAACAATCAATTCATTTTTTGAATTTTTACACAAAAAACGCTCACCTCATACTTGTACATTTTTCATAAAAACAAAACAAAAACACAATAAAGGAATGGGAAGAAAAGTACAACCAAGCCCCGCCTTTTTCTTTTAATCGTGTGAGCTTTTCTCCGCCTTCCGCAGGGATCGGGGCTCTTCGGTGGCGGTAACCACGTGACTTTGTGTTGCCAAGACGATGCACAACACAGCAAACCGAGGGCAGTGGTGAATGTCCTCCTCAGAGGAGGTTGGCGGGGGGAGGGTATTGGAGTTGGAAGAACGGGAGTCCTCTTTTGGAGAACCCAGTTCCGCAAAACAACGTATGCACCAAGTCGTCAGCACAAGTTGCAAGTGTCCAATAACCGAGTAGTATTTAGAGATATACACTGAAAATTAACACCCGTGCGTGTTTTGTCAAGATAGGAGGAAAAAAAAAAACCCGCATTGAAGATGTCATTGACTCTGGAAAATTCAGCCTTCTCGGAGAAAAATCTGTAACTTGAGCATTACTTTCCGTTGACGGGAACACAGCTCAGGCGGGACTGGCCTGGAGGCTGCTTGATTCCTCGGGCACTACACCCTTTGTGTCTTTATCTTAATCAGTACAGAGACGATTTGCAAGTGTTCGGGTCACAGTTATCTGCCCTAGAGGTTGGGAAATCCTTCGCCTGTGTCCCTTCAACATGAGCCCCCAATAATACCGGGACTATTGCTGAAATGCTGTCATCATTACACGGGATCGTGTTCCTGCTTGTGGTCTTTAAGGAACAAGCGTTCACGAAAAGTTTCAAGTCAGAATACACTGGGAGTGTTCTCAAGACCATCAAGGACATACCCAACGAGTTTCTCGTCTTGTTTGAATCGGGGAAAGAGTTTATGGACGTCTTCGTGCCCACAAATTGCCTCAAGGACAACACTGAGCTGTTCAAGGCTTTCCTGAACTCCAGAGCGAAACCAGTCACGTTATGGACTGACGCCAAGATGCACTCAAGTCTTTGCATGTACAAATTGTGCGACACATTCAGGGAGTTGTTTTTTAAGATAGTTTACTTCATATGCAGCGAATACGATATTCAGCACCTATGGCATAGCCGCACCCCAACTTACTTTATGTCTGCTTTTATGGTAGCGGAATACAAAAAACATCTCGCGGAAGATGTTCGAAATATTTTCCCTGTGCCATTTCCTCCACCGTACATTAGAGCCAGCGGTAGGTACGTGATGAGCTTCGACAACGGCAGTCTCTTCTTGACTAGCGAGTTCGAAAGGAAACAAATCGAGCACCAAACTCTCAAAGGGGGTCTGTTGTTAGAACGGCCACGAACGCTGAATGGGAGTTTCATAGACCTCATATGTATGGACACTTACGCCTGCCAGCATTCAAGCTTCAACGTTACATTAATGCTGTTGAAGCACCGCAACGCTTCGGTTAGTGTTGGTCGCAATATGCCCATGTTAAAGCTGTACTCTAGCGGAGTTATAAACAATTTAAACTACCGTGCAGATAGAGACAGGGGCGGCATATTCGAGGCTCTTTATCATTTCGCATCGGCCGGGTTTTCATTTTATGTTCCCAAGCGTGATCCGGTTCCCAAGGAGAGAATATTTATCTTGCCATTTTCATGGGAGGTATGGGTAGCACTTATCGCGTCCTGTTTCTTACTCGTCTTGACGTATGCCATACTTATGAAGGTTATGCTGAAGGGGAATGGGAATATTTTCCTCTTGGTATTTTACATGATGGCGGCATTCTTTCAGCAGAGCACTCAGCTGCACACAAGCCTGCTGAGCAGCTCTCCGTCCAGGTTGCTGTACGCCATAATGGCCTTAATGTTTGTCGTAATGTCGACAGCCTTCAAAGGAGGCCTCATTTCTCTTTTGAACAACCTTCCGCTCGATGGAGAAGCCACCCAGTTCGTGTCGTTTGCGCATCTTGTTGGAAGAGGATATCGGCTATGCATCCTTGAAAACCCGGGAATTCTTGATTCACACGACTATCTAATCATGTTTATAAGAAATGGCTCAATACGGAATTGACAGAAAATGCTACCAAACTTCGAACTCGGCTCTAGACACACATCGCTCGATTAAAATTTCCTCTGACGGAAGGGACACCTTCTTCACCTACAACTCGCGAACAGGTCAGAGCGAGGCTTTGAGGCGAGAGCTTCTCGGAAGAGGCTACGTCGAGACCGAAGACAGCGTCATGTCGTACCCCGTAGGACCGGAAATGAGGGCCTCTTCGGTATACAGACAGGACGTCGGTGCAACATTGAGTCGGGCGACTGAGGCGGGCATATACGAAAGGTATGCTGCCCTTGCGGAGTACAAGAGCAGATTCTTTCACGAGAATAGTTTGGAGCACGGCAAAGAACTGGTTCTGAGCTTCGGCGATCTGAGACCGTTTTTTCTGGCTTTGTTCGTGGGTTTGTGCTTCTCCGTTCTTGTGTTCATTGGTGAGGCGATAATATTTTATGTGGGATGCCGAAATCGCTCAGATAACACGAAGGCCACTCCTAGGCAACCTGCACAACACGGGATTTGAACCACGGGCCTTAAGAAAAATGATCAACGTCGGGTTCTAGAAAAGACTAAAGGAAAACTTTTTAATATGCTAAACGAGATGGCGTTTATGTTTTTGAAAAATGAAGGAATCTCAATGCTTGTGTTGATTTAGGTTATATTGTCAAACTTCCTTTCTTTTTCATTCAAAGCTCTTTTTCAATAAGAGTATAGTGTAAACATTACTTTTTTGGATTCAAAGCTGATGTTCCGTTAGGGTAAACTATTAACCCTTTTTAATTTGACCTAAAGATGTTGTTTAATTAGAGTGTCCTCGGATGTTTTTTTTTTTCACGTTTAAACCTGATGTCTACTCTCAACCTTTTTTTATTCATTCATTGTTAATGTTCAATTTGAGGATATTGTCAACCTCCCCTTTGTCATCCAAAGCTGATGTTCAAATAGGGTATGCAGTCAACATTTTATTTTTTTATTCAAAACGTATATTGAATTAGAGTATACTGCGTGAGGTGTATGCTGCGAAGCGAATTATTCAAAAAAATTAAGATTAAGAAATTAGTGTAGAGTATGTACGGCAATGTTTAAATATCCACTTTGCCCCTCGCGAGAGAGAAAAAGTTGAAATCCCAATAAGAACTTCAGTTTAATAAGTCCATATGCTTTATTATAAAACATCGTTATCTCTACATTATTAGCAGTCATAACTTATTTTTGCTTTTAAATTGTTCCCACTTTCGTACCTTAATTTGTGTGGTCTAGCTCTTGTGGAAGTTGGTCTTGCATTGTGTCAATATTAAATAAACTGTACTACGGGATGATAAACTTTTCAGGATTGTAGAAGTGTAATAAACATATGAGTTTTAAATACATCTGTAGTGATGGACATGTTTTCTTCACTAGATGTTTTTCTCTATAACGTTTTTGTCACTCAGAACATAGATGTTTTTCCAATTGAATATTTCAGGCTCTGGAGGAATGGTTAAAAAAAAAATCTTTTGACGATGTGTCCTTAGCCGTCATGTGACGCTCAGGTTTGTTTTGCAAAATTAATCATACTATTTGCACATATCTACCATATCTACGGAAAATGTTTTGGAGCAATTTGTGCAACACGCGTGTTGACTATAGAGTTCATGAATCAAGGAATATTGCCGACACCCTCTCTTTGAGTGCACGGCGCATTTGTTCGCGCAGTTTGCTTGTTTATAGCACGTTTGAGATGAGGCTTATTTATTGAATTCCTTAAAGTTTGATGTGCCTTTTCTTTGTTAAAACTGGTCACGGAACTTGTGTAAAATCAATGATTGTATCTGTGAAGTTTAAAAATGGCTGTATACAAAAGAATGATATCAATAAATGTAGTGTTTTTGTGTTGCACATATTTGTTATGCTTCTGTTTCTAGCCGTTATTCAGTCACATCAGTTACTCATACTCAGTGGCGTCGCAAGGGGGGTGCGGGGGGGGGGGGGGGGCGGACCGCCCCGGGTGCAGCGCTCCGGGGGGCGCGGCGGGTGGCGAGCCCGGGGGGGGGGGGATGGTGTGCGGCGGGCGACGAGCGGGGGGGGGGGGGGTGTAGCCGAAGGGGGCCGCCCCGGGTACCGCTGACCCTAGTGACGCCACTGCTCATGCTGTCACCTTTTTCAGCTCACCTTGTCTGCGATTTATCAGGGATATTATTTACCAGCTTATGCCAAGCATGCCTCCTTTCCCATATGTATCAAGAAAAATTTAATCATTCTAGTGTCCACGACTGTGATGCTGATAGACGAGTTCAAAGGTGAGCCTGATTCAAGCCCCCGATAATTCTATCCATAAACTTTACCAGGATATGTCTGGGAGAATCCCAACTTTATCGTTATTATGCAATGGCTGACTAGGCTCAAACCCCATACACAGCTCTACTGGTACATATTCAAGTCTCAACATAAATCTGTCCGCACTCCTCTAGTCGGAAGAACATAAACTAGTTATTTTGGATCAAGAGGAGCAACAGCTTGGGAACCGATCACTTTTCCGAACATAAAACAAGAAAAATTGGCCGATCCGCAATAATGATCGGTCGTCAAATAGGCTATGCCTATTCCTAGCTTCACGAGGGTATAAACTACTTACGTGCGATTAAGTAGATCTAATAAAAGCGCGTCGTAAAAGTGAACGTTAACGGAGGCGTTGCAGGGTGTCAACAGCTTTAATGCAACGCTGAAGCTCGGATATTGGCAGGCGTAAGTACTTGCACATGCGAGGTGTATGAAGCTTCCATCCAGCGTCCGTTGCCATTCTAACAACATACACCTCGCGAGGCTTTGATGTTCGATTAGATTGCTTTCGACCTAGTACGTAAAGCACAACAGTCAAGTGCGAAGATGAACAAGACCACCTCTCGCATTGCTCCGGCACTTATCGTAATTGTTACCATTCGGGGGCTCTGCGAAACCACGACGTCTGTCACCTATGTGCGCTACTCGCCAGTGAAGCATATCACTTCTTTAGATGCCCGCAATTCACGGTCGCCTTACACGCCAGTCTCTCGCCGACCGAGTGTTAGGCCTAGACGAACCTTGCTGCACGATCGAGAAAATCCCCGACTGGCGCACTTCATCTTGCTGCTCGGCGGTTGCGTGTATACAAACTCTAGACCTAGTCCCTTGTCCCCTCGGTGCATGTGTCCAGTCTGTGTATGACAATGTGGCAGCAGTGCACACCCTAAAAAAAAGGTGTATCCTTACACCCTTTGTCCCATATAAGAAACCCCAGAACTTCAGTTCAGCGTGCAGCGCACTGACGTCGATCTGACGGTACTGATTTTCACGAGAGGCTTGATAGCCGTGTGGTACAACCTATTAAAATAGCTAATGTACTGCAAAACCTCAATGTTTTCTTTCTGTGGTATTTAACGTATTTAATACGTTATATCGCACCGTTATCAAGTCCCTCGTAAAATGTGGGGCGGTGTGTTTGATTACAGTGCGCTGTACGTCGAACTGAAGTTTTGGGGTGCGTTATATGGGACGAAATTGTGTAAGGTGATACGCTTTTTTTTTTTTTAAAGGGCAAGATCAAACCACAAGCAGCCGCAGCAAGGACAAAAGAAAATATAGCACCATTACTGCTAGATCACTCCTCACCCTCGCCCACAAGCTCCACATGAACCACTATCACCATTTCTTTTCATCTGTACCATACTATTTTGTCATCGATACACGCGGCGTCCCAGACCTCCAAGGTAAGGGGACTTGCCTTTATGCGGCGCCACGGCTCTTTCGAGCTAAAAATAAATTTCGAATAACAAATATCAATTGCTTCCACAAATATTAATTAATAAAGCTCTTATAAGCATTCGAGGCTAATATATTATAATAGTACATCGCAAAAGCCTTGCGCAAAAGGCTGGCCGTTGTAAATCTATGTCAATACGTTACGAAAGATTGCTACATTACACTTAGACAAATTTCAAATGTTTCCAAAATGTCCCTAAAAAAATGTTTTTGTTCGCTTTCCCGGTGACCCTGTGTAGAGATTTCGGTGTCGAAGTTTGTTGTCCATCGTTGCTGCGAAGACAGAAAAACCATTCTATTTTATTTTATCCAAATACCTTAAGAACCCTGAGTCAGGGTATTACATAAGGGAGTGGGTTAACAAAATAGCGAGGTTAAGATTTAGCGGAACGAATCGATGTCTTTAGCAGAGACAATAGGGAATTGTAGTAGACCGTTTTTCTCCTCCGCTACGGTATCCCCAAAGAAAACGCCGCAGCTGCGCATGCGCGCCGCCAGCCTTATCTGCATAGTTCAAGGTCTTGTGGCGGATTACGGAGCGCTATCCGGGTGCTTAGCGGGTTGCGGAAACGGTCTACTACAATTCTCCAATGGCTTCGGGCAGGCCGTTCCAGTCCACAGATGTCGCCGGGAAAAAAAGATTTAAGGAATGCTGTATTTCGGGTGTAAAAAAGGCCAACTTTTGCATGGTGGTCAATGCGAGGTGATGTGCGATGAGGTGGCAAGATGAATGAAATATATAAGTCATTATACAAGGAGAAAGAAGTCTGTGCTTCCATTCCCCGCCCCGCGCAAAGAGGAACGAGAGGAGAGCCCCGACGACTCGCAAATCACGGTACGACGACGAGAAAACGTCAGGGGAGCGTGGTTCCCTGTCGTCTCAACACGATAGCTTCAAAACAGTGGCCGCATTTACGAAGGGCTTCTTAGTTTATGACAATTTAGCGGAGGAGTTCGTAAGTTTCGCACATCGTAAGGAGTGGAGAAATCGGTTTTCACGAACGTGTTATTAATAGACAGGAGGAAAGCGACGTTCCCTTACGGGAAAACTAGAACTTCCGGTGTCCCGCAAGCTCCCGATTCCCGCGTCAGCGGGCTGTTGCTATGACGACAGCTTCTTCGGCAACACGAACAACCAATCGGAGACCTCGGCATGGTTCGGAGCACGTGGATTTTGAATACCAAACTCAGGCGGGCTCTCCAGCAGCGCTTGTCTGGGGCGCTCGTCTTGGTCTGGGGATCCTGTCTGCGCAGTGAAATATCGAAGCTGCCACGATTTAAACGGGTACAAATGCCGAGGCAGGGATAGCCGCCTTCGTCGACTGCTACGTGCTCGTCCGCTACGAAGTCAACACAACTATCATCGTTGCTAAAAGGAGACGGCCCGCCCGCTCGTTTGCAAAGCGACGCACATGGAAACAAATCGCCTAGGCTTGTTTTGCGGCCTCGGGGATGCAGGAGCGAGTCAACGTCCAAGAATATATGTTTGGACTAGGAGAGTGTCAGCAAGAGCCACGTAAATGCCTCCCCCACAGGGGGCAGCTGTGTCAGCAGGTATTTGGTGAGTGGCGTCACAACGGACCCCAAGCCATGTGGGTTCGACCATCCACGTCCGGGAGGTGCGTGGCTTTCCCGTGTCCGGGGAAAAGGGCAGCCCGGTTGTTGAGCCGAGCCCGAGGTAGGTTTGAACCCTTCGGGGCCCGCCAGGAAAGGCAATACTCCACTTTGGACCCCGCTTCTCGTAGACGGTTTTTCTGGCTTGGCCCGACCAGGATGATTCAGTCCAGTCGCCTTTCTTTTCTCCTACCTTTTCCTTTACTTTTCCTTTCTTCCCTTCTTTCCTCTTCACCTTCTTTGGCTGCAAGGGACAACCTTGTGCGGTGATAGGTACTCGCATATAAAACAATACTTAGGTATAGTGCCTTGGCAGCACGGACAGCCCCAAATATACAGGGAAGTCCCTTTTGTTGTGGTATTTTGGCTCTCCCCTTGTTGGGTTCCCTGGTTGGTGGTGCGCCGTGGGTGCAAAATTTTCTCGCCTTTTTTTGTGGGCTCGAAGCTAAACCAAACCACCGATCTATCCCCGATAAGGGGCTGAATCGAAGAACTGTCTACCTCCTTGAACTTGAATGACACTACTTGCTTTATCAAATTGTTTATATTTCGATCGAACGACGAGAGTAAGTCAATCTCTAAGTTGTCCCCCTTTGTTGTATCGAAAGTTTTTGAAAGCAGCTAGGAGCTAATTTGCAAGCCAATAAACTTTTTCAGGTGATCTCCTCGTGGAGGTGTTTCACAAGCACCAAGCTACGACCTTGCTCAACCTTCGATCCATCCATGATCTCCAGCTGACAGTATGAGCACACCGAATTTTGAAAACCATTCGTGGTGTGATCTCGGAAGATCACACCACGGATGGGGCGTCAAGGTACGTAGGAGAAAAGCTTGGAAGAAGCAAGTTTCCGAGAGGCACGTGGCAAACATCGATCACTTTTTCTCCAAGATAAACTGGAAGGCATTTGTATTGACGATCTGTTTTTGGTCGGAAGCTCAGATGTAGTCGTAGTTGTTTTAAAGATAAATGCAGACAAAGGATTTTTATCCTGCTCGCTGGACATAAAAGATTTATAGTATTCTTCACCCCATGACAACCCACTAACTTAAGTAGAGGAAAGCACCGATAACCACGAGACGGTAGCCTTCCAAAATGCAGCAGGTATGACAGTGCGTAACTTTCTCGATTTGCTTTCTTTTTATCTTTATTCGAGCTTTGTGGAGTGAGCAACGGTATTTTTATTTTCAAGTGAGGGGTGTGTGTCGGCTCGTGTTTAGCGGCCATTTTTAGCGATACATCTTTAGCCTGTCATGACAGAATCCTTTTGGAGCGCCTGGGTAGATTTTATGGAAACCAAGGTTTTTAGATTTGATGACGATTATTTAGTTTTCCTTGACCTCAATATTTCACACTTCCCTCGACGGTGTACAGTCGTTTAACAGTCTTTATTAATGCCCTACATCGTCTCCAACTTACGCATGAGGTACCTTTGGAAAAGACCGACCATACATCTAGTACTAACCTTTGCGAATAACTTGTTTCCAAACTCCATAAAAGCCGGATACCTGAACTGTAGAGCGAGGCCTTTTGTCCCCAACCCGCTACGTAGCTTCCGTTGCCAGCGGTATGGTCATTTCTCACGCACCTGTCGTGAACGTGGGACCTGTACTAGGTGCAGGATTACTGACCGTAGCACCGAAGGCTGAAGAACGGAATACAATTGTGTGAACTGCGGCGATAAACATCCGTTTTACTCGAGAGCATGGGATTGTTATAAGAAAGAAAAGAAAATGATCACTCTCGAAAGTAACGAAAACGTTTCGTACCAGGAAGAAAAGCGTCGCCTTTCCGCTTTTTGGACGGGCTCCTTTGCCGAAGCGGTGCGCATAGTACCGGCACCACCTGAGGTAACTGTTGGAACTTTCGAGAACGGCATCGAATTCCCTCTGCGGAGAGGATGCACGCGAGGAGCGAGCTGAACCTTACACCACGGCTTGCCTCGGCGGAGACGATCGCGCGCGGTGGGGCGAGCTGTGATGTTTGTAGCCGCAGCGGCCGTATGCAGCCGCTAAGATAAACAGCTGGGAAAGTGGAGACTCGTCCAGAACGAAAGCTGGAACGCAAGCGAGGGGAAAAAGAGGAGGGAGAAGAAGACACCCTAGCAAGGGACGCCTTTTTCGGAGGTCGATACGGGGCAGAGCAAAAAAGCAGAGTAGTTGTTTGCTGTCTGTGACGTCATGCCCGGTTTTCGTCAAAATAGAGCTATTTGTACCTATTTTGTTACCTTGACATCTTCACCCCTTCACTTCGCGCACTCCTCCGGAGTGTGCTCCCAGCTCGTTCCTCTGAAGTCAACACAGCTGTCATAGTTAGTAAAAGACGGCCCGTGCCAGTCGTTTGCAAAGCGACGTAGATGGAAACATATCGCCGCGGCGTTTTTCGCGGCCTTGGTGATGCAGGAGCGAGTCGACGTTAAAAGTTTTAACTACGAGATTGTCAACAAGAGCCACGTAAATACGAGGGGCGTTCATAAAGTTCGTATTATCGGCACAAAAAATTTAAAAAAACGGAACAAAACAGGCATCAACATGAGCGCGCATCCCTCTAGTTTTCGCACAGTGTAAACATCGCATGCTATAGTAGCTCGGAAAGCCGATAGGGAGTCGAAACAAAAATGGCACCGTCCGTCGGTGCCAAGCACATTGAGTGATCTGTTTTTTTCGTTTGAAGGGAAGAAATGCCAAGGATATTCATTCCAATCTCGGAGCGTTGTTCGGGGACAACACCCCAATTTATGACACTTTGGTTAAATGGCGCAGACGCTTCCAGTGTGGCCAAATAAGAGAAAAGCATTTCAAGGACTGCGACCAAGTGATTGCTGAAGTGGAGCAATTTCTGAACCCTCAAAACCAGGAGTTCTATAACAATGGCCTCCGGCATGTGGTGCATCGCTAGAAAAAGTGGTTAACGTTTGGTGGCGAATATGTAGAGAAAGTCTCAACTCCTATTCGAGTTTGATTGCTGAATCTCTATTCCTTCATGACAATAATACGAACTTTATGAACGCCCCTCGTACACACTCAGCGCGGACGCGTGTGTTTGATCGAAGTGCTTCGGGACCGATCTTTTACGATTACCGCTCGATACTGACGACACTAGGCAAAGGAAGGCAAGGGGAAGAGATTGACCTCTTAACCTAAAATTGAGGTCAGCGATCAAACTATAATACGGGAAGGGTCCACAAGGGTTGCGCGGGCGCGTGTTCAATTCAGCAAGCCAGCCGGTCGTGTGCAGACGGTCTTGGCCAAGGACCGTCGCAGCAACGCTACGCCGAGTCGGAGTGCCGGCTAGGCCTAAATTCTGCCGAGCTCGCTCGGTCGGTGTCATCGTTGCCGTTGTAGCTTTTCCCGGGTGTTTGTGGATCCAGTGTTCATGTTCGTCGTGGCCGGTTTCGAGTACTTCCTTCTTTTTTCTTGCTGCTTGAAATCGGGACCCGCGAGAAGAGCACGTAGAAAAATAAATGTCCATTGGTCGTCGCGACCAAGTAACTGAGCGACGTTATCGGTCATGTTGATTTGATCGTAGAAAGACGATTCCGGAGCTGTTGTCATACGTACATTTTTGTCGTAAGATCGTTTCGTGAATCTGGCCTCTGTTTAGCGCATGGCACTGCAACAATAGGAAATTGTAGTAGACCGTTTTTCTCCTCCGCTACGGTATCCGTGAAGAAAACGCCGCAGCTGCGCATGCGCACCGCCAGCTTAATCTGCATAGTTCAAGGTCTCGTGGCGGATTACGGAGCGCTATCCGGGTGCTTAGCGGGCTACGGAAACGGTCTACTACAATTCCCCAATAACACACCGCAACCGCAACCTCCCGCCGCCCCCAACACTGGACACAAACAACCCGCAACAAACTCCGCAAAACGCAAAAAATATAGATATATATTTTTGTTTGCTTTTGCAGTTCAGGCAGTGACGTCACGGACGTCACTGCCCCGTATCGACCTCCGAAAAAGGCGCCCCCCCTAGCAACGGCGCTCACGCCGGATTGGCTGCTCGCCAACGTCAGAGAACTTGGATTTCTGATTCGGACGGCGCGTGTATCACTGGAGAGCTCGTTAACCGCCCCCCCCCCCTTCCTCCCCCCACACCCCTCGGCCTGCTTTCAGGCCGCTTCGCGGCGAAAGTATGCGGTTGCTAATTAAAAATCTATTAACCCACTCCAGTAATTCAAATTGCTTCGATGTTGCGCCGGAGTTTCCCTTTAATTTTTCAGTGGCTAAAACAGCGGCAGCATTTCTGGCAGTCCTTGAGACCCGAGGTAACTATTATCTTTGGTCGCTCTTCACAAAAGTCATGGGCTTTAGAACCAACTCTTTATATAGGTGATCTTTGCGTTGAAATAACGCTTTTTTACGTGAAACCGTGGCTGTCGTGCAACCATCTCTATTCGGCTGAGCAAGTTTACACATGAGCTTAATATTGCCACGCACGTCGGCGAGCGAGCGCGTGCGTGGCCGAGTGGACTGTCGCGCGGAAGGTGTAGGTTCGATTCCAGTCAGCGGACTGCCCTTTTAATTATTCTTTCAACTTGACGTTCTTTTAAGTTGAAGAACATTCCCCTCTGATCGAGTTCTGAATGTTCTACGCGCCCAATGTTCGAGGCTGAATGTTCCAGAGACATACGCGGGTACAAAAGGTGCTCCGCGTGACGAGCCGGAGTCAGTCTCGCCCAAGTGCTCGATCCTGCTGTTACGCCGCTATCGACGCCCGCGACGCTTTATTGTTATCTTCTGTTTCCTTTCTTTTATTTTTGTGTACAAGTTCACCCCATTAAACGTTTAGTTTACTTCACTTTTCGTCGCCTCATCGCTTGTCTTTCATGACAATATACTCCCTTCACATCTAAGTCAAAACTAAAACCTCCGCCTTCAGCGCGAGCTTTGTGCCCTTGCTAAAACAAGTGTGAACGCGGAGGCACGCGCAATCAAAGCACTGTGGAAACCAGCCGGCTCGCGCCGGAGTAGGAGCTTCTAAAGCCCCTCTATCCTGGGAAACGTTGCGCCATTCATTGTTGTAGATATGCTCGAAGCACGTGCCGCGCGCCAATTTTGGGAAATTCATGGCGTCTGAAATCCAGCTCAGTGATGCGCTGAGCCGCAATGATCTTCCCAAGTGCTGCACGTTGCACGTGCCTCCTGCATCGACGCACCTTGCGCTACGTTTTAAACATTAAGGGGCTTTAGGAGCTTCTAGTCTCAGTTTAAGGGTGAACGGAGTACAGTAACTGAAAAATGAGAACGGCATGGGGTGTCCTAAAGGCCCTCGGCCTCCAGCATGCGCCCATTCCCTTCTCCGTGCTTTGACTGTACCACAGCCTCCTATTTACTGACTAAGCCTGGCAGATCGCCACGAGAAGCGGCCGCCGAAGTAGAAAAGGTGGAGCGGAAGACAACGGATGAGAGGAGAGCCATGTGACTGGCGCCCCACTGCGGCGAGACGCCGAAACACACTTCTACCGAGCGAACATGTGTGTTTCGGGTCCTCGCCGCAGCAAAAGCTGTGCGCTGACGTCCAGGTTCGCCGAGAAATGGCTCTTTGATGATCTGTGCTACCAGATCCTCGCGCTCCAAATCTACGACCGGGCACTCTATGGCTCCGTCGTCGAACTGCCAGGCTTTGTGAGTATTGAGGACGCTATGTTCGTGCTTTGGCTACTCGTGCACACTCGGGGCTCACGAGACGACAAAGCACCATCGAACGTAGAATGTGCTCAAGTTGGAGGCGAGACCATCAAGAACCTCCCTGCCGTTGTCATCTTGTATGTGGCTATAGGTTCCACAAAATCTGTCTGTCTGTCATGGTGCCAATGTATGCGGCGTCTATCTGACCCTCTACGGTTAAGGTCTCAATATAAAAGGAAAAGTTTGCCGCGACTCTGAAAACACCCAGTTTTTAGGAATTGTGGCGGACCGGGTATTCGAATGTGGACGGGAAAACATGCGCGCTAGCCAAATTACTGGACAAGGCTAGATAACGTTGTATTAAACACTAAGCTAGCAGAGAGAAAAAGTATGATTTCGCCGCATACAGGAATCAATAAATCGATCCAAAATTCTTCGGCGGTGCCGTCGCAATTTTTCAAGGGAGGACACTTTTTTAATGAAAATTTTGTTCACTTAGGCGGAGCTATTTTGTGTTTACCCGGTGAACGTATCACCGGATAAACACCATGTATCGTTGTGTATTGCCGACAAGACAAGACGGGCCGGGTGTCGGGGAGCAAGGAACCAGAACTTCCTCTTCTTTATTTTCCACCCCTTATCGGCTCGCTTTACGCAGCACGCGACAGATCCGATACATTGTTTCGTGCAGTATATGGTTTTAATAAAATATAAGCTTTGCTGCTCAAAGTTGAACATCCAAAACCAAAACGGACCTTCCGTGTATTGGGAAACCTGTGAAATATTCGCTCTATTTATTAGGAAGCGATGTCGCCGAGGCTAGTACGGGGGAGCTAAGTTCGTTCTCTAGAAATTATTACGCTGCGTTCCCGCCGTCACTGGGCGGAACGAATGAACAGTCTCGAATAAGGAGCTTCCCTTTTTTCCTTCTAATGCGTGACTTTTTATCTCATGGGCGTCGGCAGGGGATGCAAAAAGGGAATTTGCTTACCCAAGAGCAGATTGCAGCTACACCTCGGCGAGCAAGTGGGGTGAACGCCGCTTTGCTAACAAAAAAACAAAACAAAAAACGACTACACCAAAGAAAACGCAGTTCATTTTTTTTTTTGTAAATATTCAACACACCAAAAGAGCTCGCCCCACATTTGTACATTGATTAGTAAATTACAACAAATAAAACACAAAATAAAGATATGGAAAGAAGAGTGCAAACAAGCCCCGCCTTTGCCTTCTCGCCGGTGAGCTTTTCTGGGCCGTCCGTTGGGAACGGGGATCTCCGGTCTGGGTAATCACGTGACCTCGTGTTGCCGAGACGATGCACAACACAAGCAGCCGTGAGCAGTGGTGAACGTCCTCCTCTGAGGAGGTTGGTGGGGGGAGGGGATTGGAGGTGGAAAAACGGGAGTGTGCCTTTGGACAATCCAGTTACGCAACACCACGTCCTCACCAAGTCGTCAGCGCAAGTTGCAGATGTCCAATAACCGAGTTCTACCTTTTTATTATTTGCAGATATACACTGCAAACTAACTCCCGGGCGTGTTTTATCAAGATTGGAGAAAACCGAAAACCAACGAATTGAAGATGTCCTTGACCAGCGGCGTAGACTTTCCATTTTCCCGAGGGAGGGAGGGGGGGGGGGGGGGGGGGAGGGGGCCAGGCTAAGAATTTCTCCGGGAGGGGGAAGGGGGGCTTTTCCGCGCAATTTTTTTTACACCGGCAATTATCAGTAGTTTATTTTAGGGGGTACATTTTACAGCGTATGTATATCGCCATGTGTCCGTCGCTTTGAGCGTTATTTTGTTTACATGCCACTACTAGAAGCTCGTTACATGGCACGTAAACAGCGTCTCGGTAAGGATTATGGCCGGGGGGGGGGGGGGTGCAGAGTCCCCCGGATCTCACCAGGGGGGCACGAGCCCCGATGCCCCCCCCCCCCCCCCCCGTAGTCTACGCCTATGTCTTAGACTAGTACTTGATTGCTCGGGCACTACACCCTTTGTGTTTTTATCTTAATTAGTACAGAGATGATTTGCAAGTGTTCGGGTCACGCTTATCTTCCCCACGCCTTTGTACCTTCAACATGAGCCTCAATAATATCGGGCCTATTTTTGAAATGTGATCATCATTACATGGGATCGTGTTCCTGCTTATGGTCTTGAAGGAACAAACGTTCACGGACAGCTTCAGATCAGAAGAAACAAGAAGTGTTCTCAAGACCATCGAAAACATACCCAACGAGTTCTTCCTCTCGTTTGAGTCTGGGAAAGAGTTTATGGACGTCTTCGTGCCCACAAATTGCCTCGAGGACAACACTGCGTTGTTCAAGGCTTTCCTGAACTCCCGAGAGAAATCAGTCACGTTATGGACTGACAGCAAGATGCACTCAGGTCTCTGCATGCACGAAACGTGCTTCACATTCAGGAAGTCGTTTTTTTTTTAAATAGTTTACTTCATATGCGGCAAATTCGATATTGATAACCTGCGACGTAGCCTCAAAGCAAATTACGTTATGTCTGCTTTTATGATAGCAGAATATACAAAACATCTGTCGGAAGATAATCGGAATATTTTTCCTGTGCCATTTCCTCCACCGTACATTAGAGCCAGCGGTAGGTACGTGACGAGCTTCGACAACGGCAGTCTCGTCTTGACTAGCGAGTCCGAAAGGAAACTAATCGAGCACCAAACGTTTACGGGGGATCTTTTGTTAGAACGGTGACGGGCGCTGAATGGGAGCTTCACACACCTCATATGTATGGACACTTACGACTACCAGCATTCAAGCTTCAAGGTTACATTAATGCTGTTGATGCACCGCAATGCTTCGGTTAGTGTTGGTCGTAATACACGCCTTTTTGAGCAGTACTTCAGCAGAGTTATAAACAGTTTAGTCTACCGTGCAAATAAAGACAGAGCCGCATATCTGACGGTCTTTATTATTTCGGATCGGCCGGTGTTTCATTTTATGTTCGCAAGCCTGATCCGGTTCCCAAGGAGAGAATATTTATCTTGCCATTTTCATGGGAGGTATGGGTAGCGCTTATCGCGTCTTGTCTCTTACTCGTCTTGACGTAAGCCCTAATTATGAAGGTTGTGCTGAAGTGGAATGGAAATATTTTCCACTTGGATATTTTACATGGTGGCGGCGTTCTTTCAGCAAAACACTCAGCTCCACACAAGCCTGCTGAGCAGCTCTCCGTCCAGGTTGCTGTACGCCATAATGGCCTTAATGTTTGTCGTAATGTCGACAGCCTTCAAAGGAGGCCTCATTTCTCTTTTGAACAACCTTCCGCTCGATGGAGAAGCCACCCAGTTCGTGTCGTTTGCGCATCTTGTTGGAAGAGGATATCGACTATGCTCCCTTGAAAACTCGGAAATTCTTGATATACACGAATATCTAGACATCTTTACGAGAAAGGACTCAATACGGGTTAAAGATGAATGCTACCAAACTTCTAACTCGGCTCTAGACACACATCGCTCGATTAAAATTTCCTCTGACGGAAGGGACACCTTCTTCACCTACAAATCGCGAACAGCTCCTAGTGAGGCACTGAGGCGAGAGCTTCTCAGAAGAGGCTACGTCGAGACCGATGACAACGTCTGGTCGTACCCCGTAGATCCAGGAATGAGGCCATCTTCGGTTTACCGACAAGACTTCGGTTCAACATTGAGTCTGGCGATTGAGGCGGGCATATACGAAAGGTATGCGGCCCTTGCGGAGTACAAGGGCAGATTGTTTCACGAGAACAGTTTGGAGCACGTCAAAGAACTGGTTCTGTACTTCGGCGATCTGAGACCGTTTTTTCTGGCTTGGTTCGGGGGTATGTCCTTCTCCATTCTTGTGTTTATCGGTGAGGCAATTTTATTTTACGCGAAATGCCGAAATCGCTCAGATAACGCGAAGGTCATTCTTAAAAACCTGCACAACACGGGCCTTAAGAACCACGCGCCTTAAAAAAAAAAAATCGACGTCGCGTTCTAAAAATGACTAAAGGAAAACTTCGAAGTATGTTGAACGAGAGGGCGTTTATAGTTTTTGACAAATTAAAGAAGCTCAATGCTAGAAACATTTAATAGTAGTAGTAAATGTTCTTTTGTATTTATTCGTTAGATTTTTGCAGGGCTATAAAATTTAATTTTGTATCGATACCTCTAATACATTAACTATAGTATATGGATATCTATATCGTATTTCCAAACGATCCCATAATTTGTATCACTTTAATGTATCTGAATAACGCGGAACATGCATTATCGCCGTATAAAAATTCTGAACGTTGATTCGCTCGGGTGTGAGGGTTGCTCTAGGACATTTGTGCACCAAATTTGTTTTTCTTTTCAAAGCTTGCGGTGATTTAGGTTATATTGTCAAACTTCCTGTCTTTTTCATTCAAACCTGATTTTCAATAAGAGTATACTGTAAACCTCACGTATTTGCATTCAAAGCTTTTGTTCTATTAGGGTAAACTGTCAACCCTCCTTTATTCCAGCCAAAGATGATGTTTAATTAGACTGTACTCTGAAGTTTTTTTCACGTATAAAGCTGATTAGAGTATACTCTCAGCCTTATTTCTTCATTCAAAGTTGATGTTCAATTTGAGTATTCTGGCAAACGTCTATTTTTCCCTTCAATGCTGATGTTCAATTTGATGATATTGTCAACTTTTCCTTTTTTTCATACAAGGCTGATGTTCAATTGGGGTATACTGTCAACCTTTTTTTTTATTCAAAACGAATCTTTAATTTGGGTATACTGCGTACTGAGGTGTATTCTTCGAAAATATGTTTTCGCAAAAAAAGTAAGATTGAGGAATAAGTGTAGGATATGTACGACAAAGTGTAAATATGCGGTTTACCCCTGACGACAGGAAAAGTTGAAATCCCATTTTGACTAATTTTAATAAGTCCATATGCCTTATTATAAAAGATCGTTAAGTCTAGGTAAATACCAGTCATAAATTATTTTTTCCCACTTTTGTACCCTAATTTGTGTGATCTA
The DNA here is from genome assembly GCA_013358835.2 of Ixodes persulcatus. Classification (NCBI taxonomy): domain Eukaryota; kingdom Metazoa; phylum Arthropoda; class Arachnida; order Ixodida; family Ixodidae; genus Ixodes; species Ixodes persulcatus. The sequence continues at coordinate 219,214 of JABSTQ010010059.1, read as the reverse complement.
GTTCTTGTGGGAGTTGGTCTTGCAGTGTGTCAATATTAAATGAACTGTACTACGCGATGATATCCTTTTCAGGATTGTAGAAGTGTAATAAACATATTAGTGTTAAATACGTGTGAAGTGATGGACATATTTTTTTCGCGTGATGTTTTTCTATATAACATTTTTTCACTCAGAACAGATTTTTTTTATTGTAGATTTAAGGCTGTGAAGGAATGCACATGGTTAAGAAATCCAAATAAAAAATAAAAGCCGTTTACAACTCCCTGTAACGCCGAATGAGAGCGCAGCTCTTGAGGAGGAGGAGGGGAAGGTACGGAGAGGAGGCTATGCCCCTCCTCCTCTCCTGCTCGCCTCCCATTTAGGGGAAATTTTTTTTCCGCTAGATTTAGCGGGGAAATTTTTCCGCTAGTTTTAGCGGGGAATATTTTTCCGTTAGATTTAGCGGGGAAATTTTTTCCGCTATATTTAGCGGGGAGAGTTTTCCGTAAGATTTAGCGGGGAAATTTTTTCCGTTAGATTTAGCGGGGAAAGCTTTCCGCTAGATTTAGCGGGGTAATGCTTTCCGCTAGATTTAGCGGGGAAATGTTTTCCGGTAGATTTACCGGGAAAAATTTTCCGCTATATTTAGCGGGGAAATTTTTTCGCTAGATTTAGCGGGGAAATTTTTCCGCTAAATTTAGCGGGGAAATTTTTTCCGCTAAATTTAGTGGGGAAATGTTTTCCGCTAGATTAGCGGAAAATTTTTTTTCGCTAAATTTAGCGGGGAATATGTCTTCCGCTAGATTTAGCGGGGAAATGTTTCCGCTAGATTTAGCGGGGAAATATTTCCGCTAGATTTAGCGGGGAACATTTTCCGCTATATTTAGCGGGGAAGTTTTTCCGCTAGATTTAGCGGGGAAATTTTTCCGCTAGATTTAGCGGGGAAATTTTTTCCGCTAAATTTAGCGGGGAAATGTTTTCCGGTAGATTTAGCGGGGAAATTTTTTTCGCTAAATTTAGCGGGGAATTTTTTTATTTTTCCACTAGATTTAGCGGGGAAAATTTTCCGATAAATTTAGCGGGGAAATTTACCCATTATGCACCGCGCGGTATCGCCGACGCCGATGCCGACGCCGACGGTGACGCCGACGCCGACGTCGCTCAAGCCGAAAACGGGCGCCTAAGAGCTGCGCTCTAAAATAAAAATCTTTTGACGATGTGTCCCCAGCCATCGTGTGACGCTCAGGTTTGTTTTGCAACACTGATTTTACTATTTGCACATATCTACCATATATACGGAAACTGTTTTGGAGGAATTTGTGCAACTCGCGTGTTGACTACGGAGTTCATGAATCAAGGAATGTTTCGGACACCCTCTATTAGAGTCCACAGCGCATTTGTTCGCGAAGTTTGCCGGTTTATACCATGTTTTAGATGAAGATTTATTTATGGAATGCCTCGAAGTTTGATGTGTCCTTGCTGTGTTAAAACTGGTCACGGAACTTGTGAAAATTCTTTGATTGTATCTGTGAAATTTAAAAATGACTGAATACAAAAATATTGATGTCAATAAATGTAGTGTTTTTGTGTTGAATGTATTTATTACGTTTCTCTTTATGTCGTTATTCTCTCACACCAGTTACTGGTACTGTTCACTTTTGCTAGCTCTCCTTCTCTGCGGTTTTAACAGGGATAATTTTTACCAGCTTATGGCAAACATGCCTCTTGTCCAATATGTGTAAGAAAGAAATTTATTCACCCTAGTGTCTACGATCGTGGTGTTGATAAAGGAGTTGAAAAATGAGCCTGAATCAACCGCCGAGTAATTGTATCTATGAGGCTTACGAGAATCTGTCTGGGAGAATCCCAACTTTGCCGTTATCACATGATGGCTGACGAGACAGAAACCCGGTACACAATTCTACATGTAAATATTCAAATCTCAAATATAAACCGTCCGCACTCCTGTAGTTGGCAGGACAAATTCTACTTACTTCGGATCAACAGCAACGCACCCTTGAGAACCGGATAACGTGTGCAAACATACAACAAAAAAAAAAAAAAAACTGGTGGATCCAAAATAATTTGCAAATTTCACGATCTATAGGCGCCTGTCAAAATGATTGTCACGTGGATGATCGTTGAAGCATAGCAATACGAAGCTGGGTCTGCGAACCAACTCCCGTCTCTGACGTCAGGCCACTGTCGTGGCGCTTGTGTCGGCACTGCGCATGCGCAGACGCTTAACACATCTTGAGTTTGGTTTCTGCGCAGGCGCAGTGCACACACCTGATGTTGTCAAAGTGGGCGTGTTTCGTAAGCTGTGTGTTGAAGTATATTTTAGAAGTGTAAGAGCCTTACTTTCTTTATTGTCACGTCAGGAAGGTGTAAGCAACCACCTTTATTTTGAAGCGAAACATCCAGAACCTTTGGAGAACGATTCTCACACTGCGATACACCACCATCACTGAAAGTTGGGAGACCGTCAAAGAGGCCCTCTCTATCTCTATCTGAACGATTGTATAAACTACTTACCCGTATTTACTACTTACGATTCTAGCGCCTATTGTATTGCCTAAATGTCAACCAAGTTTTGGAAATACACCAAAACATTAAAAGCACCCCCGCTGTGCTTTTAACTTTGCGCCTCCCCACTCCCGCGGGGAGTGGGGAGGGGCAATTAAAAACGGCCAGGTTGCAACGCATTGACGACGCCAAGGGGCGGAGCTCATAATGCCAGCTCCGAAGCAGCTGTGCCCGTGCTGGGCCACTTGACGTCACGTTTCCCGGGATGCATCGGGCGCTCTCCGGTGGCTGATCTTTGAGTGCACGCTGGAATCGGCCCCTTAGAACGAAAAATATAGGCATCCGTTCAAAATACAAGTGTGCGATTGTCATTAGCAGACCGAGTTGATCATGTCTAACTCGTTTCTAAACGTGAGAGGTATATTTTAAGTTTAGCAAGTCACAAGAAACGCTACATCGAACAACCCGGTCAACGATCATGACCAGGACAAGCAGTCAGGTGTTCTTTTGCTGACTCGTGCAGCCAGTGTTCATCACAGTCATGTTCCTGGGTTGGCAAAGCACATTTTGGCAAAGTGCACTAGCTGGGTGCCAAGAGATTTTCTAGCGATTTGCTTTCGCCCCACGGTTCTGTGCACATTACTGATTGAACTTTAATACATACCTTATTCCTCCAATCAAAGAGTCCGAAAATTCAGCGAGTTGTATAGAAATTATTGACGACAATTGCCATGAGTAATTTATACTCATTTGGCTTAATTTTACATTTTACATTCTGTACGTGTGCTTGTTTAAACAAGCTCTTGTAAAGAATGTAAAATCATGACGAAAAACCAACAAGAGACAATACAATGAAACAGACACTACTTGTTTTTACTGTAGAACTGAACGCAAGGAGCAGAAACGGGAACGTTACAAGGCAATTACCACATCGCCCAAGGATAATGACAGTAAATTCCGTAATTATGAAGAAAACATTTTCTGCATGTGCACCATTCTAAACTTGCAGTTGCCACTGCTAAATATTTCTTGTGAAGGGTGGGCCTGACATGATCCATGTATGAGAGTAGGCTATCGATGAAGCTGTCCTATCAGATCAGAGGTCTTTACGCTCAAGCGGGCCTGCCGGTGCTTATATGGAACTATAGCCAATGCTTAGTTGTTTTCTTCATTCTTTTCTGCATTATCGTGCGTGCTGCTACTGTCACAGCTTCCTGATGATTCTGAACTTGTCCTCTCGGTTGCCATCTGCAGACCGCAGAATATACCAGAAACAATCAAGATATAGTAACACAATAAATTGCACTGACAACCAGAACTGCCATAGACAGGTAAAATAATAATACGACTTCCACAGATCTCTTGTGGAAGTCACAAAGGGCTAGGTCATGAGTCTCCTCATTCACAAAGATAAGATTTCTATTGAGTTCTTAATAAATGTGGGAGGTGAATTCATCAGCTTGGTTGTAAAGGGAACGCTTAGTCAGTAGAGCGAGCATGGTTACACCACCATATATCCTCAAATTCTAGACGAATATGCAAGACGTTGTGGTCCGTACCAAGACTCCGCTCTCTTTGTGGCAGGAAGAGTTGGTTTGGCATTAGTTCAGACGATGTGTCAACCCACTGGAAGAAAAAGATTAGCGTGATTTTTGACACCAATATTTTCCTTCTCACCCTCTTCCGATTCACCTGTATTCAGTTATGGATGTTGAATTGCACAGAAAGTGGTGTGCTTAGGGATCAGTTATGTTTTTATTTTAGTCTAGAATTAGAGGCGGAGCTCGGGAAATATTACGGTGTGTTTTAGGAGACAAAAATACTACATCACTGCTCAATATATAGTGGTAATAGGACGCCTCGACTGCTGCTAAGGGTTACAAAGTATGATGATGTGCTACACACATATCCTTGATGCTTCCAAGCCATTTTACACTAGCATAAACGTGCGCCCGTATACCTTACCTTCTTGTAGGTAATTCCAAAGAGCTTGAAGGAAGTCTGTTGCAGGTCAGTGGTTGCCTGGTTTATCGACTCTGGCGATTGCCTCTCCATATTGGTCAAAAGTCTTCGCACTTTGATGATTTTTTCTTTCAGCTTAGAGCACTGGAGAACGAAAACAAGTTAGAAAGTTTTTAATATGAGATCATCGCACCCATTAGGAGAGTGTCGCTCACCACTTCTGCGGGTAACTGTTCCTTGAATTGGTCCATCTTTGACTCTCTGTCGTGTGTCGAAGCCTGGATCACTGCCTCCACAGTTTTTTTCTTCTGTCAGTTTTCTTGAGCGTCACTCTCAGCGTTCTTAATCGTGTTCTTAATTTATTTTTGGCTCAGTCGCCTGATGACTGGATCACAATCTGTTGCTCTTTGCCGGTGTCCTTATGTCGTGCAGGCACGTGGACAATCTTATTGGCATCAATGCCGAAAGTCACCTCAATCTGGGGCACTTCACTGGGAGCTGGCGGAATTCTCACCTAGACAACTCCTCTGGATTATTGGCTCTAAAGCGACAAATAACCCAGTGCACATGTCTAAAACCACTATTACACAACTTATTGAGTACATTTGACATAACAAACTTCGACTTTTAAACACCTTGCACATAGTTAAAAGCACTACACCAGTGAAACATTCCCAAACTCCCTTATACCCTTTCCTAATTTTTAGGCTAGTTGTACATAAGACGCTCACATACAAGCAAGAAACACAAAGAACGGTGGCGTCACTCTTTCATAGTAACTTCAGTTCGTTGTGTTAAAGGCCAGCACTGGCAATTCAGACCAAATTAATTTTACGAACCCAAGCATCTGGAGCAGAACAAGTTTAGACTTAATCGTTAATAAATCATTTTTGTCAAATAACGAGGCATTTATGCCAGAACTTGCCAGCTCCTCCCCTATTAAAAAATTTGCAAGGATGCTTAGCTAAATTAGTGATTCGTTCAAGAACAATTGGAAATATGACTCAAAATAGGAATTGCAAACCACTTTTTATTCCTTTCTTTTAACAGTTACTGTTATCACATGCCACTGTGTTGCAGTTTCAAATCTAATTAATTTGCTCCAAATGCCTCCCTTAGACATTCTCATGAAAGTATACAGGATGTTACCGGACGATACATTTTCCTAGTTGTTTCGTTGTCTAATGGTGCCTCTATTTAAGCGCCGAAGGACAGGTTCAGGAGGCTGTTGGATCGGGGATTATTTCGGAGAAAAAAGTGCACTTGGCAAATGATTGGTCTAAAAACCACCATAAAATTGTTGAATCGGTGCTAGTACATGTGACAATGTTCGTCTTGGCGACGAAGCGAAAAACGCCGCAAGATCCAGCAGAACATCCACCAGCACTGCACAGTGTATCTGACTCCGCAACATCTCTTTCTCGGTCAATTAACCCGGAGGACATCTCGCAGGGGTTATGAACTTCTTGATCCCGAAGAACACTTTCGTTTGAATGACAGCCAAGCAAACCCGGCATTGTTGCAGCAAAGCAGGGCAGAAGCATACAGGCTTTATTAACAGTAACGCACACACTAGAGGGGTTTGGCTTATACAATGGAACATACCTAATACCCTCCCAGCTTTTAGGTTTTCCCGGCTTTTATTTTCGAAAGCGACAGTCACGCCGATTTCTCATAGGAACGCAGGTATTAATGTTCTCCTTGGTACGTTTGCTTTCGCCAGTTCTTACAGTAGGGGTCACAGATGGCCACTAGAAAACTGTGGGTAGGGACATTGCAAAGCTAAGAAAAGGGGAGAGCCTCGAAAGGCCTGTGAGGAAATGGGAAGTGTTAGATGGCGTGGCGCGCGGGATAATGAGAAGGCGGTGGCCCTGGACTAAGCGGGCACACCGAGGAAAGAAAAACGCGTCAGAGCAGGTCGGAGACAGAAACAGGGCCTGCTGAATTTTCAGCAATCGGGTTTGGTGCGCGAGCCCGCTGCACGCGAACGTGGCACGCCAGCGAGCGCGCCACGATAGCATAAACACAGCACTAAACGCTCCCTCCCATGAGCTTTTTTAGAGTGATTTCCAAGTCCAAAAATTTCCACACTCCCCCCCTTCCCACAAAATGGCTTAGTCATAATCGCCAAGCTGTCCAAAACAACTGACAAAAGTCAAAAGTCACACGGGTGTGAAGGGTGAAACCGATGGCAAAGCAACAGCTCACAAACACAATTTTAGCATTGGAGACTAAAAATGTGTGTAGCCGTTAATAGCTACTCAAAATGTGAAACGAAGGTTGCGGCTGGAGGCAAAATGACATTAAGCACCAAGCAACGATTCCTAACATTATTTTTTACCAGGTGAGAATTCTCCAGGCCCATAACCAGCAGCATGAAATCATATTTTCCTGTGCAGTAGAAAAATAAAGCTATTAGCACTCCTAAATCACTACCAGTTAGGATTTCTGGGAAGCAAACTTGTTTTTCACAACCTGCTGAAAAATACACTAATGTTGTTCTATAGTTGGATGGCACTGACTTGATGAGCAAGATTTCCTCCAAAACAAAACGTTTCCATTGGCAATCCCATCTGCCCAAAGCCCGACATAAAATAGTTTTCCGCCTCGGTAATCTTTTATGCACTCCCTCTGGCAGTCGTCCCTTATCCTCAATCAAATCCTTCAGGTTCGGGAAATAATCCCCATGGAAGGAAGGATGGGATTTCCCTTTCCTGGTTTTATACTTGGCTTTAGCATCCTTTAAAACTGCACAGCTGAATATAGTTTGTCCAGAGTGTGTGAAATATGTTCAGATAAACAAGAAACGACTGCATACGACCGTAAAATGTCGAGCATGCGCCCTCCTTAAAGTGACTGCACCCTTTAATGTGTGTGGAATTCGACTTTTCCGAACACTACCAAGCAATTGATCTCTTGCTCCCTAACGCCTCCCTGAGGAGTTGTTTTAATTTGTTTTCCCTGAAACTTACATGGTGAGAGGATTTCCTTGTTTAACTTTATATTTCATGAAATATTTACTACTCCAAATCAGATGTTAACAACTTGGCTTAGTTCCGGGCTGTCTTGCTATGGCAGTATGTAAAAACCACCATTCTTAAAACAGTGGACCCTGTGTTGCATATTGCTACATCTACTGGCCTTCAGTTTTGTGGCCAGTCGAAGCTGAGTAATTTCTACATTTAGGCTGAGTAATTTCTACATTTAGGCTGAGTAATTTCTAAACTTAGGAGGAAGAGGGGGTACGTTAAATAATTTATGGAAGGTGCTTTTCATGTGCTTACATTGTAGTTAACCGAGATGGCTTGAACTTATATATTTAAATAAATGTCGCCACATTGTCAACGTCATCAGATAGACGAAATTTGCAGTCAACCTTTGGCTAAGAGCACTTCTTCAGGACCCCCCAAAAAAGCTTGCTTAAGAAATATTGCCTGCATCGTCTGTGAATACCAGGAGGTCCCGATATTAATAAAATTTTATCATTTAATGCTATTGTATTAGCATGATCTTCGGTACTTACTTAACTCGATTATCAAATGATACCCGCGAGTGTTGGCGTTGCATTATTTATAACATGGTGTTTTTCGAAGATATAATCCTTTGTGAAATATCGGGACATTGCAAAGCTCATTGCAAAGTTTTTTTTTTTTTTATGGTAATAACATAATTTATATTGCCACGCGCGTCGGCAAGCGGGCGCGTGCGTGGCCGAGTGGCTACTGCACTTGACTGTCGCGCGAAAGGTGTAGGTTCGATTCCAGCCAGAGGACTGTCCTTTTATTTATACTTTCAACTGGGCCTTCTCGTAAGTTCGAGAACATTCTCGTCGGATCGAGTTCCGAAAGTTCTACGCACCGAAAGTTCTACGCCGAATGATCCAGAAACCCACGAGGGTACATAAGGGACTCCGCATGGCGAGCGGAGTCAGTTTAGCCTCAGCGTGTTCGATCCTGCTGCTTCGCCGCCTTCGACGCCCGTGACGCTCTGTTGTTATCTTTCTTTCTATTTTTATTTTTGGGCACAAGTTCGCCCCATTAAACGTTCAGTTTACTCACACTGTAAAAAATAACCGTTAAATTTACGGCGGTATACGCTAATAAAAACTGCGAGTACGCCGTGAAAAGGAATTACCTGAAATGCACCGTAAACGAGCAAAAAGAGCGAGAGGGAAACGCAAAACTCCTTGGAGCAAGAAAACAAAAAGAAAAAGACGCGCATCGCTAATTGGTCACCACGCTTGACCTTCGGAAGCAGCCACGGGTGCTGCGGGAACCCAGAGAGGCTCCTCTCGCCCCTTCACCTCCTTTCTTTGTCCTTCCTTTCAACATGCGACGCCGCGCCAGCCAAGAAAAAAAAAAAAAAAAAAAGAACAGCTAAGAGCCAACAATAGAGCAACAATGCGACGGGCGAGATTCGCGCAGGAAAGAAAGCGCCCTTGGTTGGGACAACGCGGGAAGAAGTGGAAGAAGCGGACGTTCGGTTCATTTTCCCTCCCGTTTCCGCGCCATTTTGTCCTCGTTCGTTCGTGGCATTACCGGCTTTTTGTGCACATGAAAATTTGGAGCGGAAGGCAACTGGATACTCGAGACAGGTATTTCATTATCAATCTGTTGCTTGCTTGGCAAGGATAGTGTGTTGGTGGCATAAATACAACACTCTAATAAGATGTTTACTTGCAGAATTTGTAGTTTCTGTTCAAGCACGCTTGCTGGTTGCGCAATTCGAGGAGCACGTTTTCAGCTCTCTAATTCTTCCGTCTTTGGACGAAGGATGCTGTCGCCAGTTTGTTACGTGTGATGCTCTCAGGTGTCATATTCTGAGAAGACATAGACATTCGAACGCCTAAGGGTAAGTTCGGTTTGCTTCGAGGATTTTGGAAAGCTCTCAGTGCACCTTGTCAGCATGCTTAGAGGAGTGCCGCACAAGGGAGGCTTTGCTAAAACATCTAAAAGGCCACATCACTGACGGTATTTTGGGTTCGTGTCCGTGCTCCAACTGTCAGAAGGTATTCGGTGTGAAATCATAGTTCACGGCACATTTGAACTGGGCGCATTTACGAGGGACGGGTTTATTGGGTACGGCGCATCGCCTGCAGCCCCGCTTCAAGTTGAGGACCCTTCGACTCAGTCGACTAGTGCGGATTCTAATGAAGACGGTGCTGTTAACGTGATGCATTCCCCTGATGATAACTACGACGTGTGAATGTCTCTCTGCGGATGAAAAAAAGAAAAACCGTAAAATACAATCTTGTTTTTTATTATTATTTGAAGTTGAACGGAAAGCTTCTTATGCCGGTATCAAACGTTCAAAAAACCATTTATGAATTTCAACGTCGGCATCTCTTGTACAAACAATGCATGTCCGGGAAACTTGCTGAAAGCCTTCAAAACGTGCTTGGTTCAGTCGAGGCTACCCGAGTTATGCGTGACATTGAGTACGACGTTATGTACCTGAATGCTACCGTCTTTCTTCCAGAACAGGTGAGGTCTGCATATTTGAGAAAGCACTTATGTGGAAACAGTGAGTATGTACATGGGACGTAGTCGTGGCCAAAAGGACCGGTTTTCGCCGCTGGTCCGCGTTAAAGAGACGCTAAAATACCCCCTAGAAAACAAATCTTGACCAGGTATTTACCGAGCCTCAGAACGAATCCCACTTACCCGGTCTTTTGGAGGAATTTTGTGAGGGGCCTGCCACTAAGGCCAGTCAGTAACTGACATGAATCAAGATGCACCACCCATCTCACCATGCATTGTAGTTCATGGTGAGCATTCACTGATTACTTTCCGAATCCCAAGTCATCAATATTGCTTATAATTTTATAATGATTTTGAACTACAATTATAGTTCTTCAATCTACTACATCTTATTGCCATCACACCTTTTGTTTTATCCTTACCTTCTTTTCTAGGGGAAAGCATCTGCTCAGCCTGCATGTACTCAATCTTCATTGATGGAATAACTGTGATGAACGAAATTCACATGTTCGACCACGCACTCGCTGTACTATTCAGCGCGTACTATGTTTTCAACATTGCGTACACAGAAGAGATTCGCACCACCTTGGAGTTTATTTAAAGGTATTGAGCTCATTTGTGCTTCTTGGCATCATTTGGTCCTTTTTTGTTCGTTTGTATATTTCATCTGATCTAACATACATTTCAGCAATTGCTCCAGACGTGAGCTCCTTGTTTTAGAATGTCCATTGCTTGCATCAAAACTTGTGCAGCGAAAGGTATTGTCAATGCTAAAGCCATGCTATGGTGAGATAGTGTAGAATAAAAAGCAAGTCTGATAATTTTATTTCGTGTTCCCTGTCCTTCGCTTACTCAAATATATTTGGTAGTGTGCGAAAACACGCTACCAAACGATATTTTTAATGTGTGGTACTTTTCGTTTAAAATTCAAATATAATTAGCTCTTCATAGCATTGACTCCGTTATGACTTAGGATACGCTATATACTTTAAGAAACGATTGTACCTGCCTCACGACGCCACCGGCGACTAGTCTTCGTTCAAAAAGACATAAAATGTGTATTCAAAATAACAAGGATTTTATTTCCACTTTCAATTTGTACAAAACAAAAAGATAAATCAGTTCCAAGGGCTGCTGTTGCAGCTTTAGATCCAGTAGGGATATATTTTCTGAACTTTAACATTTTCAATATCCCGAAGATGTGGAGGTCTTGTGTAGGTTCGATTCCAGCCAGAGGACTGTCCTTTTATTTATACTTTCAACTGGGCCTTCTCGAGAGTTCGAGAACATTCTCGTCGGATCGAGTTCCGAAAGTTCTACGCACCGAAAGTTCTACGCCGAATGATCCAGAAGCCCACGAGGGTACATGGCGAGCGGAGTCAGTTTCGCCTCAGCGTTCGATCCTGCTGCTTCGCCGCCTTCGACGCCCGCGACGCTCTGTTGTTATCTTTCTTTCTATTTTTATTTTTGGGAACAAGTTCGCCCCGTTAAACGTTCAGTTTACTCAGTCATTCGCCGCCTCATCACTTGTCATACGTGACAATATAAGCGTACCAACTAGGGTATGGTAATATGCACTTAACCTTTAAGGGCTCGAAAACCAACATGCACCCTTTAACGTCCTACTGGACTGACATACAACAATACGAACCAGGTCCAAAGACAAGACGAAAAAAAGTCCCTTTAGTTGCAGAAATCAACATATTTCAGTTAAATGAGGGGTTCCTTCCAGCGCAAAATGGCAAGGCCTAAAATGGGGACTATAATCACTAACAAAATGTGAACGGCAGGGAGGTCTTTCAGTTGTCCCGCCCCCAGAGCGAGCTTCCTATCTTTGATAACGCTTGAGCGTTAGTGAGTTTCGGGAGTGCACCCGCAGTCAAAGCACAGAGGAGGGCAAAGGTCCCCTGCTGGGGGCCGCTCGTCCGAAAGAAACGCTCTGCCGTTCTGATCCTGTCAGTAACTATACATGGTTATAATGTTTAGATAATCACAGCCCAGTGTGCCATCTTCACAGCACAGCACGCCTGTTTGTCGCTTCGGAAGGCGAGTAAGGCACGCGCAATACGTACGAACGCTGAAAGTGGCACCGGCAAAAAGCCAGTTTCTGGAATGGTCTATAGTCGAGCTCTGCCGGTAAGGCTCACGGCCCAAGTAGGTAAGCATGAAAAGCCGAAAATGCTCACAACTCCAGCCTGCCGCTCCTCCTCTCGCGGATAAACGAAGAACCAGAGGAGCGGGGACGGTGGCGTAGACGGAGGCAGGGACTATCTGCCTTGGTGTCGCCGTTACCGCGTGATTGTGGTCGGCGTGTCCGTGAATAATGCAACATTAACAAAAACAACAAAAAAAAAAACGAGTGCGTTTATGTTAGAATTGTTGTGTTCCGCTTCAAAACATCAAACATGTTTATCTCTAGCCTTATGGTTTTTTTTTCTTCACTATGATGCTCATTTTCTGAACGCACATCAACATATCCGTCACCTGTGATGTGCTTCTGCCCTGACCGCTTTGTATTTGTAGCCTAATGAATTAATTTTACCACACTGAACAGCGTCAGCTAGCAGGGGCATGAGAAATCCTGAAGTATCTATCCCCATATATGGCACCATCTTAGGACTACCGCCCTGCCATCTATAAGGCGTTGGAGTTGCGAATAAGTGACTAAACACATAAACGTGGCACTTAGTGTTCATCGCCACAGTAAGCTTACATATCAACACTTTTTACCTCACATGAAGCAGCATCATCGGCTTTCATGGCATTCACATTTTCGAGCTTGTTCTCGACACTTCTCAGCAGTGGGTCGTTTCCTGACGAACATAAACATGACCAGAAACACAGCAACCGCCATCGCCACTGTTACGAAGCACACGTACAGGAAGACCGGAGGATCGTGATCCAGGAATGGCCCGACGAACAATGGTGGTGAAAGCGCTCCCAAACTGGACGCCACGATGACCAGTGCCATCATACCGTTGCTGATGTCCATGTAGTTTGCCGTCCAAGCGACAATAACGCCGTAGATTGGTCCTTGCCCCAACCCCAGAAGTGCCGAACTCGCCCAAAGTACCGTCTTGGACGAGTTGCCCCATAGGACAAAGACGGTAGCCGTACCGGCCAAGATGACGTGCGACCCTAGAAGCATCTGGAATGGCGTCACCCTGATGGCTAGTAGCGAAGAGCCCATCCGGCAGCCCGCGAAGGATAAGAAGTAAACGGCAGCTACTCGGGCCGCTGTTGACTTGGACAGATGGAGGTCGCACTTGACCGCGTACGCTGTAATCATCTGCGCCACAGTGCACTCCTTGCGCGACGTAGACGCAGAGGTACATGGACAACAATGTCAAGAGGATCCTCTTGAAGCGAATGTCCTTCGCAGTTTCTTCCTGGTGCAGCGCCTCTTCTAAAGAGTTTTGCTTTGGCGGCTTGGAGTCGCTGCCGTCGATGCAGTATAGCACGACCATAGAAATGATGGGAAGGAGGTAGAAGCCACTGGCGATGCCGAAAGCGTATTGGATCGTAGATTCTATGCGACTCGAGCTCTGGGTGTCGTTAAGAATGGCGTGGCCGGCATGGCTTTGGAGGAAAAAGGTTTTGTTGAACGCGATGAGGGGTTCTGCAATGGCTTCGTAGTCCGTCGTTGGAAGCGTGGATAGAAAGGGCGTGGCTATCAGGGGAGCCACCAGGCAGCCGACGGCGAAGGCTAAGTGGAACACCTGCAAGGCGGGGCTGCTGTTTTTGGTCCACATCCTGATGATCCAGACGTTGGCTCCTGCAAGTTATGTCATTATATTTGTTGCAAGAAACAATTTAAAACGATATAACGGTTGAAGAAAGTGTCGTGAGAAAATTAAAATAGGGCAAAAAAAAAAAATACGTGCTTAAACATTTGGATTCCTCCGTTCGGCGCTTACGTAGCGCTGCTGACGTCACCTGCGGCGCAGACACGTTAATTACGGAGCCGGCGCAAGACAGAGGAATCGACGTCACGGGTGCCCTTTGCACGATTTGCTTTGATTTGTAAGGCCAGCCAGGAAACTTTTCATCCCGATTTCGCGTCATTGCTAGGCCATAAGGGAATCGAGCAACAAGTTTCTACGCCCCCCATACAAAAAAGTGAAAATTAATTAATTATTTTAGTAAATAACGAGTCACTTGATTAACCAGCGTTATTTTATTAACAAATAATAAATAAATAAGTCAATACACGATTGGGCGGGAAAATGGTAGGTATGTAACCACTCGAGCAAAGGCGCATGTGTGTATGATGAAGGCAGTCTAGCTAGACATGTCTCGCGAGTTCCATAGGTGCGCTTCCTACATGTCATACAACTTACATGCTGCAGACACACCACACAAAAAAAAACAAAAAACAAGCACCCACAAGAATCACGCTTCTGGGGTTACTCTTGGAAATAGTTATTCGACGCTCTCTCTAAAGACCTTCCTGTTACTGCGCCCTTGTTGCGCCTTTGTTTTAAGGGTGGAAACCTTTTTCATTTGAAATTGTATTCTTGGGGGATGAACTCCGTTACATCGCGCTTTTGCTGCCCCTTCATTAGGGAGTTTTAGTAGACCGTTCGGCTACCCCCGATACCCCCGATAACGATACCCGATAACAATACGATGTATGCGCAAAGGCGGCGACGGAGTGTCAGCTATCGTTATCGGAGTCATTGAAACGATCTGCTAAACTTATCTATTAACGCGTGCACCTGCTCGTACCGCTGACTGCGCACGTATACACTTGTTGCGATTGCATGCGTATAAAAGAGAGGAAACGAAAATGCGTGGCAACAGCGCAGCTCCCGACGTTGACCTCTTTTAGAAACAAGACTTGGTTGTAGCATCGTAGTCATCTAGTGCGGTGTAGTATACTCCACGCGTTCCGTGGCTAGCTATACACGCCAGGAATTTCGTTGGGAGTCTTTGGATGAATATCAACATAATTGCAGGACTTACGTACAATTGAAGTCGCTGACAGAATGAGATGGGCAGGACGAAGGTTTTCGAAAGTTCGACCTTGAGCGTGTGATCGTTGACTTCTGTCATATTGTTTTGCTCGTGCACGCTCGAAGTTCACGGGACGCCGAAGGGTTATTAAAGCTAGGAAGCTCGCGCGGGAGTCAGGACAACCGAAAGACTTCCCCGACGTCCTCATCCTAATTACAAAAGCGCAAAGGACAAGGACAGAACACAGAATGAACAGGACAAGCGCTTACTAACAACTGTTAGTAAGCGCTTGTTCTGTTCATTCTGTGTTCTTTCCTTGTCATTTGCGCTTTTGTAATTAAGATGTTTAACCAACTAACCCAACAGTTAATTTTAATTCAGTATCGTCCCCATCCTGTCAGTGACTGTTGGCGACGTGCGTGAGCGTTCTGGTCAACTTTCCAGTTTTGACCAAACAAAAGGGCGAAAACGGACTTGGGTTAAAGGGTGACTCCGGTCAAAAGTGGTACTATGACTGATATCGATTTACAGACACTACAACTCGAGCACTGCTAAAATGTTACACAAATGGGAAACCGCGATCCACTCTAAAACCGATATTAAAAATGCTGGCACCAGCTTCTCAGCGGGCCTTCAGCGGATTGGCTGTGTCAAGCAACCTTGTGCCCTGATGTCATCTTCGTTTTCAAGGTTTGTTGTTCGTACTGCCACTTTCTTCGCCATGTCTTTCTGCTGCGTTTTTCGCCATCCCAGCGGACGATTTCTGCTTGTTGTGTTATGTATTAGCGGCCGCAGTTTGCAAGTGCTCTTCGGCGATCGCGAACGAAGATGACTCCATGCACGCTCCAGCGCGTCGCGGTGCCCAAGGTGGCATTCACTGGGGGCCATAGTTTAGTCCGTTCCTGATCAGCGCGAGCTTACGATTAGGTTCCACAACGCTTTTCCAATGTGCAATGCACACCACCAATATTGTAGTTCTCAGAAGATAAGTGGGGGTTAGTTGTGGTAACTATGCGGGATAGTTGGTTCATGCTTAGTAGCTTCGACACAGCGCGCAAGAAACGAAGACAAAGTAGAAGGGTACACAGGACAAGCGCTTACTCTCAGCTGAGGTGTTTATTGAAAATCAACACCAAAGTAAATAACAGCATTCCACGCCATCCTGGCAAATTCAGCACGTGTCCAGATAACAGATCTTTTTGCTATGCAGAAGGACCGATGTTTGGCTTACACATATTGCCCAGTCCCTTGTTTGTTTATCATGTAGGCCTCTAAAATTTTCCTAATCATCTGATCTCCCCCCTTCCAGCAATCGTGACATGATGGATGTCGGGTCGGCATCCGCAATCTGCACAATAAAGCGGTAAGTGCCCGCCCGCTGTCGACCGCAGAGACCAAGCATGCTCACGCAATCTTTCATTTATACATCGGCCCGTTTGTCCAACGTCCATCTTGCCGCACGTCAGCGGAACCCTATACGGCCCATCGTACATTCCGCATATTTGCTCCTACGCTTGACTGAGCAAACACGCTAAAATCGACTTTTGTTGGCAATTCTTGGGCACACTTGCGCGAGTTCGTTATGTGCAAAAAACATCAATTTCTCTGAGCCGCTTTTTTGAGGTTGTGGGTTATTTGATGAAGGTAGGGAATGGCTATCGGTCTCTTACTTGACTTATCTTTATACTCTGTTGCCCTCCCCTCATTTTCGTAAGCAGCGACTCTACAAGAGGCACCAACAACGATACGGGGAATCCTGCTGCAACCAGTCGCTCCACCTGCCGGCCAAAACTGGCATGCAATATATGCTGGCACGATTTCTCCAAAGCCGCAAGTAGGCAAGATGAAGCACTCTTTTCACGAGCTTAAAATGCAAGGTGCCGAAGGGGAAGAGACCCTTCTTTGATCGTGGGTTATACGACCAATAGACATGACTGTCTGTGAATTCTAACCTGAGGTCTAGAAATTGGTTGCTTTTTTACAATAGCATGCTTATGTATGAAGCAAACATACTTCGAACAAGCTTCAGGGATATTTTCGCAGATAATTCTGCGATCATGTCTGAATCCAACGCCGTGTCTTCTGTAAGACGTATGAGCAGTGCCACTACCGCTTAGGGTGCCACGAAATGATTTTAGAGCGCAGCTCTTAGGCACCCGTTTCCGGCTTGAGCGGCGTCGCCGTCGGCGTAACCGCGCGTTGCATTATGAGACGTTTCCCATAATGACGTCACTCGTGACGTACCGTTTGACGTCACGAGGGCAAAACTTTCTCGCTAAATTTTGCGGGAAGTTTTTAGCGGGAAACGTTTTCCGCTAAATTTAGCGGGGTAATTTTCCCGCTAACTTTAGCGGAAAATTTTTTCACAAAATTTAGCGGGATCTTTTACTTTCGTGACGTCATGCGTGACCCTCCCCTTCTGTGCCTTCCCCTCCTCAAGAGCTGCGCTCCAATTCGGCATTACAGAGCGTGTTTCTTAACCCTTCGGCGTCCCGTGAACTTTGAGCGTGTTTCCTTTTTTTTTCAACTTCTTCCTCCTTAGCTTTGTTCCTCAGCTCAAATCGAAATGTGCAATCATTGAAACTAAAGCAAGTGTGCGGGTCAGTTGGTTCAATCCTGACATGCTAACCCAAGAGCAGGAAAAAAGGGAAGGACAACACAAAGCTCCATGTCAATACTGACATGGTAACCTCCCAAGCAGCACGGATTTTGGCCAAGCAATGGCCAATGGCTGGGAGAGAGAGAGAAAGCGTTGTGAATGAAGATGGGGGGGGGGGGGGGGGGCAGTGGCCAAAGAGTGGCCATTCATTGGCCAATACTTGGCCGATGGCTGATGGCCAGCGGCCATTAGCCAATGGCCAGAGAAAAGCCTGTCATCGGCCAATGGTTGGTCACTGTCTGGCCACTGGCCAAAAGATCATTCAGAGCCATTGGCCAAAGCATGGCAAACTAGGTGCTGCGCCAAACACAGCTGCTGCAGGAGCTGTGTTTGGCACTTTGTTTTGTCCATCCAGTTTTTCCTACGCTCCTAGGTTACCATGTCATGAGAAATAACGTGGTCGTGACGTAGTATTTCACCGGATACGATGACTTTAAGCTTCCACCGTGCTTTTTTAGGCATTCCGTGGTACTTGTCGCTCACGAGCGATGATATGTGCTGTCATGGCACTAATTTGGCACGAGTGCGATTATCCAAATATTCGTCGACGGATTGATCGGTGACGATCACATACGTCCGAGTGACGCGACGCTCGCGTCCAATGCGTTAGTTGGGGGCGGCTGACGTGCTTTGGGTACCGCGTATGTTTCGTAGTAAAAGGGCAGAGAGCTTTCGAAGGAAAGGGGATACAAAATAGTTCGCTATAGTTTCAAATTTTCGTACCGAAAGCAGACTTCTGCCTTTCTACGCTCTTTCGTTTGGCCCACACAACGAAATGCGAATAGTAAAATCACAACCCGATACATCTTGGCACTAACAACCATTACCGACAGATGATTTCAAAGTAAAAACAAAACAAGAAAACACCACAGAGCCAACCTGTGTCAAAGGCGCCGAAGCCGAGACCGCAGACAAACACCATGACGTGCGCCACTGCGAGGTGTCCGCTGAGGGGGATCATGAACACCGTGGCGAAGGACGCCACCATGGTTAAGATCGATATCACCTGCGTGTTGTACCCGTCGTACAACTTCGCTCCTGCGGAAGAAGAAACAAACAATATTGTACCCTTTGTTTGCTTACCTCCAGTATTTAATTATCACGAATTGGACGCTGAAATCGCCCGCACAGTTTGTTGTTTCCGGTACATTGCGCGACACGTCGCGGACACGTCATCAGCGTTTTTTTGCATTTTTCTAAAAGAGGGTGCTGAGATATACTAAATCTAACCGTGTTAGTTGGAGCTCACGATGAGCGCATTACTGTCAGAGTTGGGAAGCTCTTTAATTTAGAAAACGTCTGCATTACTTGAAGCCCATCTTGTGATCATGTACTTGTACTTTACTTAAGGTTTTTTTTTTTTTTTTGTACTTTCCGAGGAAAGCACAACTCCTTACCTCAGAGTACATTCCCCAAATTTAAAAACAAAAAATGGCGTATTTTGATGCCAAAAGGCTCCATCGTATTTCAGGACCATCCGATCATTTCCCTGGGTGACGTAATGGCGGCTAAAAGACAGATACACATAAGTGCCTTATAAGTTGATTGTCTTAAATAGTCCGTCAGCGAGAGTAAAACAACTACTTTGTGGGCAGTTGACTTTATCCAATATTTGCAGTTATTTCAGAAAAGAACTGATGAACCCCGGATTACCCCTGGGTCAATGCATACCTTTAAAAAAAAACACTATGGGAATGAAAGAGCATTATGAAAGATTTTGTTAAAAGGTACTTTAACAAAATCTTTCGTAAGGATTCTGGGTAGAAGCCGAGAGACGGTCGCTCGAGAGCTATTGGAAGAATTCTTTATAAAAAACAAAAGTGGGACGGCATGTGTCAGCGACACTTCTATCGTACTTCATGGTAATGAGTTTCAGTTTTTGAATGTTCGTGCACAAAATTACTCAACTTTTATGTGGTGCTGCTTTGCCTGTCGTGTGTATATATATACTTGCTTTTCTTGAGTAAAAACTAGCTGAAAGTCAGCGCTTGTCCTGTATACTTCTTGTCCTTGTCTTTTTTGCGCTATTTTATGTTTAACTAAGGTACTTATATTTTACTTTGAAAGTAGAATGTATTTATAGGCTTCCTGCACTGAAGTTTTGAACAAACTGCAGCGCCCCCATTTTGAGTAGTAAAAGTTCATCTGATTGGGCCTCGCACTACTTGTAGCGTCTTCGCTGAGCTTTTTTCTTTCTTTGTAGTGCTGAAGAACGAAAACAAAACACCTATCGACGTCTGAAATTGACTAGATTCAACGCCGCAAGAGAATCGATGTTTCCAGATTAACGCCACCACCGCTAGGGTGTAGACCTTTTCAGCCTCCGTCGCATGGGCGCTGCCATCTTGGAATCACGTGACGCGGCCGCCGTAAGGTGGCGTCAACTCCTCGCTCCTCTCACCCCTCCGCGCCTTGGCGAAGGCGTTGGATTCGTGAAACAAGTCCTAACAAGTTCCTTTTTGCATCACCCCCTGGCAACGCATTCCCTCCGGTGCACTTACCACTTTACTTGAAATACATAACCTCTAACTTACTTTCCACTGTACCTCAAGTACTTTAGATGTACTTTACCCAACACTGATTATTATATATACGGTAGTCGCTGCCACTTCAACAACAACAAGAAAAAAAATGTTTTGCGTTTAGTTGATGCGTAGCCGAGCGAACTAGTTTTGACAAGCTTTGGTTGTGAGAAGAAAAAAAATAATCCTCCTTTACGTTTGATATTGGGATGTTTCGATGAAATAACAAATAATTTATGTTAAACGGACACCCACGTGTACCTTAATTCACTACACCAGGAGGGAAATCAGTACCTTTCTGCGAGGGCGTGAATGATTTTTTGCTACGGTTTTCGTGTTCTATAAATATATATATATATATATATATATATATACAACGGGCATGGTGGCGGGAGGCCGAAGGCGTGGGTATAACTGGGTATAACTATCTTAAGGGAAATATCAAATTTACGCATACCAAAAGAATCATATCTGGTTACACTTGATGTGTCATCGCTGTATACGAATATCCCACACGATGATGGAATAATTTCTTTAATTGACATGTACGAACTCCACAAACAACCGGATACCCCACATGGACACGTCGTCGCTACTCTAGCGAGGCTTGTTTTAGAACTGAACACGTTCGAATTTAACAATGAATACTTTACGCAGGTTAGCGGAACCGCGATGGGCACCAAAATGGCCCCGAACTACGCCAACGTATTCATGGGAAAATTAGAATCTCAGTTCCTTTCTGAATGTCCCGTAAAGCCGCTAATATACAAAAGGTTTATAGATGATATATTTATTGTCTGGTCGCACACTGAGGAGGAGCTGGTGGACTTCATAGGTCGATACAACGCTGCTCATCCGAGCATCCGCTTTACACATACGTACTCTCAAACCGAAATAAACTTCTTAGACGTCAACGTTTAAATAGACGAAGGTAAACTCGCCACGAGTCTGTACCATAAGCCAACAGATCGACAGCAATACCTGCATTATCAAAGCGACCACCCACGCCATTGCAAAAACAGCATTCCCTATAGCCAAGCTCATCGTTTCAAACGAATTTGTTCCGAGGAGACAGATTTTGATGCGAGCAGCCAAAATTTAAAGTCAGTGCTAGAGAAACAAAAGTATCCACCGCGTATAATCGACGATGCAATCAGAAAAGCCAAGCAACTGAACCGAGCAGACCTTATCAGCCCGCGCCCTACGCAAATCGACACACAACGCACAAATCTCTATCTAACTTTTAGCATGAACCATCCTAGTGTAAATAATATCTTAAGACGACATTATAACATTCTCGAACAAAGCGAGCGCCTTAAACGCGCGTTTCCATCCGCCCCTGGGGTGGTCCACAGACGATCGCGTAACCTCAAAGACGCGCTAGTAAATTCTCGGATCAATTCATCGCCACCACCTTACGAATGTAGGCCTTGCATGCACCCAGGATGTCTGATCTGTAAACAGATGCAGCACACAAACACGGCCAGCAGCACGCACTCGCAGTTCTCGATCAAAAATAAAGGGCACTTAACATGTGCCTCGTCGAATGTCGTGTACTTATTCGAGTGTACGGTATGTAAAATGCAATACATAGGGCAGACTAGAACGGCATTTAGACTGTGTTTTAATAATCACAAATCTCACGCCATAAATCTTCCGACATTGCCTCTATCCAAACATCTCGCTCTCCCAAAAACTCGTTTGATTAATTGTCAGTGACGCTCCTAGAATCTGGATTTAAGTGAAATCGCGAACGTGAACAGCGTGAATCCTACCTAATTTACCGATTCAACACAATTAAACAAGGAATAAATGAAAGCCCCGGTACTCTGGCATCGATTAAAATGCTAACAGACGAATAGCAACAGCGATGCGGGGACAGTTTTTCAGGTCCCAGACCTTATTGTTAGCAGTGGTACTGTGTTTGTGGCCGGAACTGGACCATCAACGTTTCTCTTTTATTTCCAGGTTTTGATACTAATATTTTTTTGTTCTAGGTTTAACATTGTTCCCTTTGAGGTCTGACTCATGCATGCTCCACGAAACAACACAAGTGACCGTGCCGTTTTTTTTTTTTTTTGAGACAGCACTTTAGTTTGCGCGTCTATTGTACGCTATCGTTCAGGTCACCCCTGCCCGCCCGGCAACAAAGTCACTCTCAAGAAGCTACAACCGTCATCCCACTGTCCTTGAAACTTGGCCCCGACCGTCAAGCTTCTTCACCCGGATACGAACTGCCCTACGCTTCCCTCTCACCTAAGCTCCAACCGTCATCCCGCCGAAATTTGGACCCTACCGTAGCATTGTGTAAACGTTTGCCCATCTGGAACTCTTCATACGCTTCTTTGGAAACTCCAACCGTCATCCCGCCGTTTTTGAAACTTGGACTCGACCGTAGCATTGTATAAATACCACCCGCGTTTATCTGTAAAAGTTCTTCCTGACGAAGGCCGGACTCCGGCCGAAACGTCGAAGATTAAATCGTCCGTTGTTGCTGTTTTCACCAAGGGTTTTTTCTTCCCAGTTATATATATATATATATATATATATATATATTGTGAGGTTGATAAAGAGTGATTTAATGGCGTTGATTCGCTGCCATACACTGAGCAATGTTCTGAGTAGCCACTGAACCGAGCCAAGTGCACGCGCTTGACAATCCTCTCTCGGCACCTCGTCGTCTTCTATCCAACACTTCCCCTGGCGGTAGAAGCGCCGGCCACCGGCACTGGCGTCTTCAGACGTGGGGTGCATGGGAACGTTTCATTCGTGATATATGAACAATATCACGTGATTTGGTGCGATGATCTCGGGGAGGTGCGACGGGCTCTATTTCGTAGGATGTAGAAGAGATGCGGCGAAGTATCCGAAATGGGCCGACGTATTTGTGGAGCAACTTTTCGCATTTTCCTTGCTTACGAATTGGTGTGGCGAGAATAACTTGATCGCCAACTTCGTACGTGGTGTCGTTGTGAGTCTCTTCGTGTCGAAGCTGTTGTTGCTGCTGAGATTGAAGGGTTGTGAGACGCGCCAGTCTTCTAGCATCGTCGGCACGGCCGGCAACCTCCGAAGGATAGGATGACCTCGGAGAGTCAGGCACAAAGGGCAATACGGTGTCAAGAGTGGTGGCGGGTTGACGGGCAAATAGCAGATAATACGGCGAGAAGCCCGTCGTGGCCTGACGAGCGGTATTGTATGCGAAAGTAACGTATGGAACAATAACGTCCCATTGTGTTTGATTTTCTGCAACATATATGGACATGATTTGCGACAGCGTGCGGTTGAATCGTTCTGTTAGCCCATTCGTTTCCGGGTGATAGGCGCTGGTTAGTTTGTGAAGTGTGTTGCATAGACGGAGAAGCTCGTCGAGAAGTTTAGCGATAAATGGGGTGCCCCGATCACTTATTATTGCCTGAGGAGCTCCATGTCGTAGGAGAATCTGGTGCAGAAAAAAGTTCGCAGCCTCTTGAGCTGTGGCGGCTGGGACGCAAGCTGTCTCGGCGTACCGGGTTAAGTAATCCACGGCGACAACTATCCACCGGTTATTGCTTGCAGACATGGGGAAGGGACCCAAGAAGTCAATTCCAAGTTTTTGGAATGGTCGATCGGGCGGTGTAATGGACTGAAGAGGGCCGGATGACTGCGTGGTCCGTGTCTTGTGCATCTGACAGGGGTGGCATGTCCGAATGTACTTATTGATGGTGCGAAACATGCCTTGCCAAAAGTAGCTTGCACGTACCCGGAAGTAAGTTTTTGCAAAGCCGAGGTGTCCTGCAATAGGGTCGTCGTGGTGAGCTCGCACAAGGTCTTCACTCTAAAAAAAAATGGAGGAAAAAAGTAGCAACGGCGCGTCTTCCTCCCTTCTACTGACGCGCCCCCAAGCGGACACGAGAAGGAGGGAGGAACGAGACATTTTCCTCCTTCTCCAGGCAGACTGGAGAAAGCTTTCGCCCTCCCGACTCAACTTCTTTCGGTTTCGTTTTCGAGCAGGTCGCGCACGTTGTTTAATAAATGCTGTTGAGTTGATTGAGCTTCAGCGGCAGCGAAGGCCGCCTGTAATTCCGTCTTCTAGTCCAAACGTGCAGAAGATTTCGGTTGCATTGACGTTTTTATCACTAATTTTATGAAACGAGCAAACGAAGCCGCTAGAAACGGCGAGGTTCCGGAGCAGTGCCAGCAGCGCCACGTACACTGGGAAAGATGGCCGTCTCCGAATTGCGGGGCTCACGCGGAACTACAGTAGCGAAACCACGCGGAACTGTGTCGACGTTCTCGACGTTATGGAAATCGCAGGAACTGCGTCCAAGACAGGCAGGTTTTGCTGCCGGCTGCCTGGGCGCCTTTCTTGCTGAGTTCGGTTCTGTTTTCCGATGCCGAGTGCGACCGGCGTTCAACGTGGTTCTGTATTTGTGCGTGTCAGCAACATAGCAGCAACATCGTGATGGCAGTGTTGTGGGTTGTGAACAGAAGACTGGAATTATCGCCGATGTGACCGTGCGTTCGCGTATCAGTGGTGTAACAACAAGATGAGATGACGTAAACTGTCGGGCATTGATGCCGCTGGTCGGGCCGTGATCGGACGGGGTGGGGTGTCGCAGGTTGACATTCCGCTTTACATTAAAAAGTTTAATACCACTTGAGGGGTTGGGTGCAATCGATCGACGTGCGGATAGTCATGTTGGAACGCTGGTCTGAACAGTAAGCTCCTATCGTCCAGTGGCCAATGTGACTGTCGGTTGTCTCGTGCCCGAGAGCGATTGCGCTCTGGGGAAAGGACTGAACAGTACAAAATCATGAGGGAAAGTAGGTATATTTACAGTGTGGAATTTAGCATGAAAAAAAAAATAGTAGGTAAAATCGAAAAAAAAAGCTACCCTTTATTTCGCTGTTTAAATATACTACGGTCCCTGGAGAAACTGCCCTCAAAGTGGCGCACTGGGATGCTCGTAAGAAGTTTTCGAGCTCGCCACGGCGTAGCTCCGTACACTTAACACCTGCCGCAAGTCGCGGCTTTGACTGCATTCAAGTTGATCGAAAAGCGATCTCTCAGCCCGTGAAGCATCACTTCCAGCTGAGTGAATATCCGCTCTACAGAGATTAATTCAAGACGGCAATTGCAGCTTTGCGCGAACAGCACAAATAGAAAAACAAACACTACAATAGAAATAGAGGCTACGACGTGCCGCGCGGGGAAACAAACTCATGGCTTCGAACCGCATTGGAGCGGCTTGATTTATTGGATTTCAAATATTTACGGCATGATCGAGCGTTCGCTTTTTAATAAGAGATTCATCCCTTGAGTCATTCAAAATACTGCCAAAGGTATGACATTGCTAGAAAAAAATCAACATGCTGGGAATATTTTTTATTGCTTATTCAGTCACCGAAAAATTCCGTACGTTCAAATTTCAAAACGACCAGTATAAAAGACGGAAAAGCAGAGCTCGGGTGTAGCGTTCGGGTTAGTGTGCCGTTGAATTGATGTTTGTATGTGCAGTGTATGTACTCAGTGTATGTTCACGTGGTGCTTGTAGTATGTGTAATGTGAGTAAAGGAGAGGTTCCCGAAGATCCGTAAGCGCAATGGTGGGCTGAAGAAATGAAAATATTTTTTTGTAGAACATGAATTGGGCAGTACCTAGCGCCACCTAGCCTAGCTACTTGCAATTACTCTGCTTGACCCTGCCATCTAGTGGCAAGCGATTTAACCTTTCACGCTACGCGATAAACAGTGGCTTCGAGTTAGTTCTTTTGAGAGCGGCTTTTGGTTTCCCGCATTGGGTTTGCCGTTCCTCCGTGATGTGCGGTTGACGAAGTAATAGTGACTCGAGGAACACCAAAGGTAAGACGTAAAGTGCGCGAAGTAACTGGGTATCGGTTGTCTCCGTTTAACATCGCAGTGCTGTCGACGAGAAGACTGAGTAACTGCTTTCGAAACGCAAGTTTCTGTACCTGTGGGGGGAATCTGGCTTCGGAAATAAACACAGTTCGCCGAAAGCTCGTGTTACGCTTTTATTTGCTGCTCCTCTCGTCCCGTACAAGAGACGTAGCGTCCTCGTTAAGCCTTATTGAGCTCGAGTTGCTCGATTCAGGGCCGCCATAATGAGATGCAGGCGACGGAGGAACTTTGCTCCCCTGCTTCAGGGACGAAAGTTCCTCTCTTTCTGAAGGAACATAGGTTACAAGACCGTTCCTCCCCTAAGGGAGGACTATCGATACCCTTTTTGCTAAGAGTGTTGTTGGAGGTTTCGAGGAACAACGAGCAGCCAGGTCCGTCCATGTGGCTCGTAGTTTCTTCTGTATAGGATCCCATCGCGAAGAGTGAAAAGGCGAGCTCGGTGTTGTGTACGCTTTGTGGCGGAACCAGGGATCCCCATCAAGCAATCAATTAAAGGTTTCAAAGTGGTATCGGATGCTTGGGCAGATGCGATGTCGATAGTATCCAAACCAGTGATGGGAGACACGGGGCCAGTAGGAGCTTCAGGTGAAGTGTCGCAGGGCAACGGACAACCTGAAAGGCCATCTGCATCAAGGTGCCGCTTTCCGAATTTGTATAAAACAGTGAAACTGTAATCCTGAAGCTTCAGCGACCAGCGTCCGAGGCGGCCAGTCGGATCTTTAAGGCTCGCAAGCCAGCATAGGGCGTGATGGTCAGTAACAATTTTAAAGTGTGTACCATATAGGTATGGTCTAAATTTCAAGATCGCCCAAATGAACGCTAGGCATTCACGTTCTGTGATACTGTAATTTCGCTCACACTTGCTGAGAGTTCGGCTGGCGTACGCAATCACGAGAGGACTGCCATTTACAATCTGGGCGAGGACAGCTCCGATTCCATATCCACTAGCGTCCGTTCGGATTTCTGTCTCTGCCCCCTGTACAAAATGACCGAGAATTGGGACCGATATCAAGGCATGTTTGAGAGACTGGAATGCTGCTGCTTGTGTTAAGCCCCATTGAAATGTGACGCCGTTCTTTAGCAGCAGGTTAAGTGGTTCGGCGAGATCGGAGAAATGGGGTATAAATTTGCGGAAGTAGGTGCAAAGTCCTAAAAAAGCCCGGATATCTGTCTGGTTTTTGGGTATGGGGAAGTCGGAGACAGCTTGAACTTTGCCTGGGTCTGGGCGGATCCCTTCGGAACTGACAAGGTGGCCCAGCCCTTTGAGTTCCTGAGCTGCAAACTTGCAATTTTTCGTGTTCAATTGCAAATTAGCGGCACGAAAGCAGTTTAAAACTTGGCGGAGACGACGTAGGTGGTCTGAGAACGTTGCGGAAAAGCGATGACGTCGTCGAGATAGCAGAGGCAGGTGTTCCAGGTTAGGCCACGGAGTATTGTATCCATCATTCGTTCGAACGTCGCTGGAGCATTACATAGTCCGAAAGGCATCACATTAAATTGGAAAAGACCGTCCGGGGTGACAAATGCAGTCTTCGGCTTATTCGTTGCAGCAACCGGGATTTGCCAATAACCGCTACGTAGGTCTAATGAAGAAAAGAAGGACGAGCCTTGAAGTGTATCCAGCAAATCATCGATGCGAGGGTGGCGATAAACGTCCTTTTTGGTGACCTTGTTCAGGCGCCGGTAGTCAATACAGAAACGCCACGAGCCGTCTTTTTTTTTTCACCAGAACCACAGGAGACGACCAAGGGCTTGTTGAGGGTTGTATAATGTCGCTCTTTAACATATCGGTCACGTGGTCTTGGATCACTTTACGTTCTGCAAGGAATATACGATATGGACGGCTTTTTATAGGAGATGCCTGGCCTGTGTCGATCTGATGGTGCACTTCCGATGTCTTTGAAAGCGGTGATCGGTTGAAGTCAAATAAATCACTCTATGTCTGCAGGAGATCGACCAGAGCGTTCCGTTGGTCTGTATGCAAATTGGTGTCGATCATCTGCTTTGTTAGAGCGGTGGAGCACACATTCTTTGAAATTGATGGCGGTATAGGAATGGAATCGTCATTTAACAAAGTACTGTAAATTTCGTGCTGGTAAGTTCGAATGATCGCGATTGCTGTTCCTCTAGGTAAAATAATTGGAATGGCTGAGGCATTTGTAAGGTACAAATTAACACGGTTTCCAATGACGGCCACGGTGGAGTAGGGTACAAGCAAGCCCTTCTGCGTGAAGCTGGTAGGCAGCGGCTCAACAAGTCCGTAAGTGTCTTGAAAATGCATATTGGACGTGAGTGTTACGGCTCGAGCAGTCAATGGAGGCAGGTTTATATCAGTTGTAGTTCGGAGGAGAGCAGGATGCGAGTCAGGATCATCGTTGATATCAGAACAGTTCAAATGGAGCTGGCGCTCGCCGCGGTCGATTACGGCATCCGTTGATGCCAAGAAGTCCCAGCCTAGTATTACATCCGCAACACAGCTGGAGAAAACTGTAAAGATGACAATGTAACGATTTGCACCAATGATCACGGAGAAGGTTGAACATCCGAGAGGTTGAACCAATTCTCCATTCCCCATACGTAAGTAGCGTCCGGGTGCTGGCGTCATCACTTTCCGCAAACGTCGGCGAAAACTCTCAGAAATGCATGATCTGGCGGCACCATTGTCGACGAGGGCTATGAGGTTTTGTCCATTAATTTGAACAGCAGCAGTAGTGGGGCCATCATTCGGAGGATTTATATAGCAATTTGGTACTGCAGCCTGACCTCCTGCATGGGGCGACGCAGGCTGCCGGCTTCAGTTTGACGTCTGGTTGGTTGGAGCGGCGACGTTGAGTGGCGACACCGAACGCTGTCGTCGAGGATACGGAGACAGAGATCGGCTTCGGCGGCTGTCGCGATGTGAGAAGGGGGCTTGACCTTGAGGCTGGTTGTCAAAGGGGCGAGCGCCGTCATCAGTAAAATAGCGTGGGTGAGGTTCAGGGAAGCGTCTATACTCGTTGGCATTCGATTGTCGGCGGCAATATCGGGCGATATGACCGGGTGTGCAACAGTAGAAACAAATGGGTCTGTGGTCTTCAGTCCTCCAAATGTCGCACTTTCGGCGAGGGGTGTGTGGTCTCGACGTGAGTGGGGATTGATGCGGTAGGCAGAAGGGTTGCGGGTCGTGTGGCATTGAGCATACCAGTGCAGGTGCGGGCGGCGCAGAGGTGCATGTCGAAGTCGCAGGTGTAAATGAACCCAACGCAGCGCGGAGCTCGTCCTGCAAAACTTTCTGCACGCTGTGCATTTGGGGACGAGGTTGGGGAGTGTCGGCAGACGCACGGAACTGGTCTAAAAATGATCGCAATTCTTCGCGAATAATATTGCGAATCAGCGTCGGTAGATCAAGTTTAGAAACAGAGGCAATAGATACCTCTGGTAGGCGATCAAAAGGAGGCTTTGAGATGCGGGCGCTCTGTAGTTCCTCATATGTCTTGCACTCGGTGATGAGTTGTTGAACCGTCGTAGGCGATTTGGGAGCGACGATGGCGAAGAGGTCTTGTGAGAGCCCCTCGAACAAGTGCCGGAGGCGATCTTCCTCTGTCATTTGAGGATCGACTCTACCGCAGAGACGGAGAACGTCCTCGATGTAGCAGGTGAAAGACTCTGCAGTGGACTGAAATCGGTGAGCGAGTTTATCTTTCGCCTGCTGCCTGCGGTGTTCAGGTTTTCCAAATGCGTCCGAGAAGGCGGCGGTGAAAGCGTCCCACGAGTTCATTTGATCTTCATGATTGTCGAACCACTGCAATGCAGTGCCCGTCAAATAAAACACTGCATTGGCCAGTTTGAAGCTGTCATCCCAGTGATAGTGATGACTCGCCCTTTCGTAACTCTTGAGCCAATCAGTTACGTCCATGTCGGGTGAGCCACTGAAAAGAGGAGGGTCCCTTTGTCGGTTCTTGATGCGCGGTGCTGACGGTGTTGAACCAGCAGATAGTTGCCCGTTGGAACCACTGGCAGATGGTTGGCCGTTGGAATTGCCTCGCTCTTGTGACATGGCTGGAAGAAGGCGTCTATTTCGCAACTCCAGAATGGGGTTATGGAGCGGAGAGGTCGAGGAACTTAAAGCACCTCCACCACCTGTGAGGGTGATAAAGAGTGATTTAATGGCGTAGATGATTCGCTGCCATACACTGAGCAATGCTCTGAGTAGCCACTGAACCGAGGCGAGCCAAGTGCACGCGCTTGACAATCCTCTCTCGGCACCTCGTCGTCTTCTATCCAACAATATATATATATATATATATATATCTTTTATTGGTGATATCTAAACAGAAGAATAAAAAAAAGCTACCGCTTATCTCTTCTTCGTTTGAACCATGTCGCGCTCTACTTGCGATAAGAGATAGGCTGGCGAATAACAGGGAGTTCTCGCAGATTGTTCGAATAACTCCGGCACCCTTGTACACGCAACGTATCGCTATCGGGTACCGTAATCGGAGTTGTAGGAACGATCTACTAAAACTTTCAGCCGTCTATCGATTTTGAGGCGGATTACACATAGTATATAGACGACGGAAATGCTGCCTTTCTCGCCTCAGTTTTTTCCCCCCTCATCATCATCATCATCATCATTATCATCATCATCATCATGTGTTTTTTTCCGTGCTTATGCGCCGAAAAACTAAGGGAAAAAAGGAGAGGAGGAGACAAGAGGGGACGACCTCCTCCTTCTTATTATATAAAACAATTATTCTCCCAAAACTAGAATATGCAAGTATCATATGGCATCCGCATCAAAATTATCTTTCTTCCAAATTAGAATCTGTCCAAAGTAAAGCAGCCCGGTTTATATAAAATGACTTTTCGCCTCAAACTAGTGTCTCAGCTTTAAAAACAAATTTTGGTCTCACTTTATTGTCTACCCGGCAGAATATTTACCGCATATGTTTCTTTCATGACTTATACTACAGTAACTCGTGCTTTAAAAAGACCTATTGTCCTTCCGCACATTATATTTCTCCTCGAACCGATAATTCCTGAAAAGTACAGC
Source organism: Ixodes persulcatus (assembly GCA_013358835.2). Taxonomy (NCBI): domain Eukaryota; kingdom Metazoa; phylum Arthropoda; class Arachnida; order Ixodida; family Ixodidae; genus Ixodes; species Ixodes persulcatus. The sequence goes on along the minus strand of JABSTQ010010059.1, from coordinate 188,200 downwards.
AACACCAGTCACACACAAATTCGTTGCTGTTTTACTTTTCACCCTTAATATTATCGATTACAGAATGGAATAACTTGCCAGACGATATGGTTATTAACACAAATCCCATTGAATTTAAAACAATGTGCGAGCGCCTATGGCATGAATAGAACACGTACATGCTTATTTGTTGTCTTCATAGTCGCTTTCTGTTTCCCCATAATGAAATTGTTGTTTTATACATAGTTACGTCCAGTTGAAAATCGCAGTTGTGTACGTACGATGTCACTTCCTTTTTGTAAACTGTGCTGGGCTGATTGCGATTATTTTGTTAGACCAATGAGTGTGTTTGGAAAATTGTGTGACTTATGTTGTTACAAATGCATCTACCACCTACCCCCTTCATGTAATGCCTCCTCAAAGACGCCCTTGAGGTAAATAAAGGAAATTAAAACATCATCATCATCATAGTTTTTTTTTTTTTTTCGTGCTTATGCGCCCAGAAAGTGAAGGAGAGGAGGAGACAAAAGAGAACGTCAGAACGCGGAGCTCTGATTGAAAGGATTAGTGGGTAGACCCTAAAGCTAGCTGCCTTTATGTCCACTGCGCTCGTTGAACGCGTTAAGGGTCGTTCACACAGTTGCGTCGACTGCGTAGCGCTGCGTTGCGACGCTCTGCACAGCGCCTCTCCATTGGCTCGTCGCAAGGGTCGCCATAGCAACAGCTTGACGCAAGCAGTCTTAACGAGGCGCAAGGGTTGCAGTCGCACCCAAAAAAAAACGCAACTGTGTGAACGAGCCTTTAGAACGCGGAGTGCCGGCCTCCGGTGTTTGGCTCTCGCATTTGAACGCGTTCGACGTTTGCATTGGAGACAAAGGCAGCTAACTTTAGGTATACTTACTAATCATTCCAAACAGAGCTCTACGTTCTGGCGCACACGCGCGCCTCTCGCCTCCTCATCTCTCTCTCAGTTTGTCGGTGCAACAGACCGTGGTGTACCACATAACACGAGGTGCCTCCGAAAACAATGTACGGGCTTCTTTCACAGCGAAAATAAACTACTCATCGCCGAACGCTCATTTTGCGCCCAAAAAGGTAGCGCTAAAGGTCCGAACCAGATGCCCAAGTTTTAGCCCGAACCGATATCTCATTCAAAAGTTATAAGTGATTTTCTGGAAGTGGGAATAGGAATTAAGAACGGCCGATGGAGCTCTCGAATACACGGAGCCCATTGGCGCCAGAAACCGGAAAAGGGCTAAAATGTGCTCCATTTTTTCATTGAACTTTTCAGAAAATCACTTTTAACTTTTGAATAGGGTATCGGATAGGGCTGAAACTTTGGCATCTGGTTTGGACCTTTAGCGCTACCTTTGGGCGGAGAATGAGTGTTTGGCGATGAGCAGTTTATGTTTGCGGTGAAAACAAATACCGTAAATATTTTTTGGGGGACACAACGTGCTAGAAAAACACAATACAAGGGTTGTTCAAGGTTGAACGGGACTTGGTTCATAAGAAATCGTTAAACAAGTGTAGCATGGCGAAACCTGCGGAGGACGTTAGCCTAATTCTTAAAGACCTCGTGCGACATATTTGACGCACCCCGCCGCAGTTGCAGCTATTATCACAGCGACTGATGTATCTGTATCTGCCGAGCAGCGGTGCATACTCGAATGTCCGAGGAAGGGGAAAGTTAAACCAGCCGAAACGTCTGTGAAGTTTTCGAGTACATTATTGAATACAATCGATGTCATGTACAGAATTCCACGAATGTTGTCAACAGTTTGGCGTAGGGAGATGGGCGGTGACAAATAAACCGGACGCACACGTTCGCCCGTCTTGTCATGCAGTCTAGTGGTTTCTACGTCGAAGGCATCATGGAGCTACCAGAACAATGGCAGCGGTGCCTATAGACGCGCACGGGGCATACTTTCAGAAACTGACATAGATTCGTGCTTGTCAGATTTTTTTTATATTTTTTTTTTTTTTGTAGGAGTAAAGTTTTCGATCAACCTTGACCAACCATATTAAAATGCGTATCAAAACTGGGAGGACGCTTAAGCTTCACCTTTAATAGTCAACGCCATAGCGTTACAGGGCCCCATTCGCATCGCCTCCTAATTCGCTGTTCACGCTCTTCCCGCCAGTGAGCAGGAAGTGCGGTGTACACGGCCTAGTCAGTAGCGTGTCTGACTCCCCATCGAAGGATCGTGGATTTGGGATCCCCACCTAAAACTTTTCAAATTTTTCTTCGAGGCAAATGAATTACTTCATATTGTGAAATCACTTGAGAAATGCGGCGACCTTTAATTAGCCTTACGTATCATGTTTCTTGATCACTATCATTCCACGCGTGGCCTCACGTTTCATAGGAGCGTTGTGGGTTGTTTGAAATTCACGCGCGAGGTCATGTGGCTGTGACGTCATGGCTCTATCGACCAATCAGGATTTTTGCACGGCACTCACGCCTGCTTTTGTGCCACGCCACCAAGGCCAGCTTTTCTGCGATTTGAGCTCCTCAACGCTATCGCGTTAAAAATCACCCAGACAAATGCAAAAACAACATGCACTATCATTAAAAAAAAAAAAACTAAAAAAACCACCAACAACTGCTATTGAATCGGTGCTTTGCTACGCCAACCCATTGTTGCGGTCGAAAGGGCTCCTTTTTCAGAAATCATTCGTTTTCGCTACCACAGAACAACCATTAGTGGCGCTAACCTCAGCACAGAACGGCGTGTTGTTGTCATAGACCACAGTCAACACCACCTATACTTCATTTCAGCTTAAGTCTAGCCGCAGCCGCCGCTACGAGCAGCTAATGAACCAATCAAGAAGCCTCTAAAGCGCAAGTCACTGGGCCTCTCTTGTTTCCGATTGGTTCAGCGATGATAGAACGCGCACCGAGACATGACGACCGCCATGATGGTGCCCTTTTGACGCTGTCTGGTTGGTCCCATCAGCTCGTAGCGTTGGCTGCGTCTGGACTGAAACGCAGCCGAAGCTGAAACGAAGTATTGATGGATAACCGCAGCGCTAAAGTTGCTACGTCACCTAATGAGGGCTAGCGAGGGTCACGCATTGAACTCGAGTGGCCTGTCAGTGCTCGGCGTGGACTTGTCGTCTCACCGATTGAACGCGCTGTACAGCCGAAAGCTGATGTAGCAATCGTGTCTAAGCTTCGCCCCTCGTTGGCCCTCAGCAGGTGACGTAGCGAATTCAGCACTAGGTCCTTCTATCTTGGTGGTGTTTCCTCAGGTCCATATGAGATGCTACGAAGCTGAGTTTCTATGAAAAAAAAAGATATGAGGTAGCTACAGCTTGGGGTTTCTGTTATATCAGTGTTGTGGTTTAGCGTTTTCGCCAGCGCCAAATATCCCAATAAGTAGATAACGAAACCCGACTTTAGGCAATGATAATTTTGTACACAAACGTTGAACGTAAAAAACCGAACTATGAAATAAAGCCCTCTTGTGCACCGCTTTGCGCCGATTTTGAACTGCGGTATCTTTTGGTAAATACAGCTGTTTGCGAGAGCACACGGAAGGTAGCATACCAATTGTCTTAACTGCCACTGTTTACTACACTTTGGTACACGCTACAAAAAGTTAGCAGACGATCTATAACCTTATCGTTGCGGACATCATGCCCCGGTCAATGTTCGCAGATCATCACCGTTCTGGGCGCGTCAACCGCCGGCGCAGGTTAGTGCCCAGTTTTCAAAAACACCGGCATGATAACAATTCGCGTCTACAGTCGGACACTGGATCAAAACGGCAGGGAGGTATTTCAGTTGTCCCTCTTCCAGCGCGAGCTTCTTAACCTTCGATAACATTACGGCACCTTGCCGAGCTTCGAGCGTGCACGCGCACTCAAAGCACGGCGGAAGACAACGAGAGCATGCTGGACGCCGGGCATCCGGAAGAAACGCTTTGCTGTTCTCATCACGACTGTAAGTTAAGCCATCTCTCACAAACGTTTCAGGAATTGTGGACATACCAAGCAAGGAACCGGTCAACACGGCCACGCTGCGTGTGGTGGTAATGTGTGACACGGTCTTCACGTCCGACTCGTAGATCTCCACCAAGTCTAGGAGGGCCACTCCGGTAAGGGACATCACCAGTCCCTTCAAGCGTAAAACAGTCAAGGGCAATGAACAACGCACCCCTATCTAAGTGACTCTGACATGCTGCATGCACACATGGCTTGCATTGGCGTCACGCCAACGGCGTTTATTTATTTATTTATTATTCAACATACCCTTCAGCGCCCAAAGGCCTTACAGAAGGGGGGGGGATATACAGCGAAGGGAAAAACAATAAGCAAACTCTAGGTTTGTGACATAAAGTTTGCTAGTGGCAAGAACAATAAGAATAGTAAGCGTTATACAACTATTAACACATTTGACACATCAGGAGATAAGGTACAAGCACTCTTCAATAAGTCGGGAAAAAAACACATTGTTGGATGATACCATGACAAGCGACTCAGGTAGAATGTTCCATTGATGAGAGGTAAGAGAAAAAAAAGAGTGTTTAAAGATATTAGTGCGGCACGAATATTCGCGGACCTTATTCTGATGATCTACCCTGCGTGATATGAAGTGAGGTAGCTGAAGAAACGATCCCCGGTGGCCTTGCAGCTGAGCGGTGGCCTTGCCGCTGAGCGCGTAGCTTCTGCAGCATACGTACCTACTATATGAAAGACCGATTCGCTTGGACAGTTGATGCGGCAGCGTTAGGCGCACGTTGGTCGTAGGCACTTCATTCCTCGGCAGAGTAAAAAACAAAAGTTTTGTTTATTTCCTAACCCCAAGACAGGATGGGCTGGCGAAAGCGAATTCTGCAGAACGGCATGAAACCAAATCGTCGAATGAGTCTTTCATACTTGTGGGGACTGTATGTACGTTACGCAACGGAGACTTTTTTTTTCTCGTCGAAAAAAAGTAGGAATGACCACGAGCATGATGCGATAATGTCCCATGCAAGTCATCTCTGTTCCGTTTCAGCTTGACTCGGCAAAGGGCGAGCACTACGGCCCCCGCGAGCCAATTAAAACTATAGGGCGAAGAATACGGCCCCACTCCCAAGCAGGAAGACCGATTGTGTACCTCGTCCCTTAGCTCATTCTGACGGTGTGATTGGCTCGCTGGGGCTGTTGCTTACGCATTCTTCCAAGTTATACTGGCACAAGATCAAGAGTGATGTACCGAATTTGAAACAATATTCGAAAGTTAGCAGCCCATACACTGGTCTCTGCCCTCCTCAACGATGATGACTCATTTGTTGTGATGCTTTGGGTTAAGGCGGATTGACGCGCAGAAAAGGAGTTTGACATTTGTTGACCTACTCACCATACCGAAGGATCCAAGATTCAGGTTCAAGGTCTGGCCTAACGTTATCCAGAGACGGCTTCCTTTGGACACCATGGCTCTCACGTTTGTGGGAAGATACACACACAGTACTTACTGACGTGCTAGGCTCTCGCGGACCGGGTTGTAATTCAAAGCAACAGTGCAATCTGCCTTATAAACCGCCAACAGTGTGGCGGACTAGATAAGAACCAAGAGCATCACTCCGACAACTCTGCTGACCTTCATGTCGGCATGGACAAGTGAGCCGACGAATGTCTTTGTGAGCAAAGATTTATCTCAAAACTTAGACCTATGTAAACAGGCACTGAAGTGCCCAACGGCTTCATCGCGGGTCTTTAAAAAAAACAAAAAAACTGTAGTTCTTTTTCATGTCTAGGTTTGTATTACGGTTGCGTGAGGAAGGATGGTAAGAAATTGTTAGCAGATTTCCTCCACCTTCCTCCTTTGTTCCCTCTTTCATACTGTGTGTAGCATGCGATGCATGTAACAGACTCGCTCAGTGGTAATCAAGCTGTTAAACTATGTTGACCCTGCAAGATTGCTTAATGATACGTCATAAAGCGCGGAGAGGCAATGTTTATCTCGTAGGAGGTCGCGGCACGGATTAGCTCGGGAGCCAAAGTACAGGGATTTGCGTATATGCGGAAGTATCTTGTGAATATCTCGAGAAACGTTTGAACCGCTTGTGTGAACAGAAGGACAAAGCGGATAAATTTGTTTTCTTCAAGCCGAGTCGCGACTTCGCAGAGGAAGACAGATATGAAACAGCGCCACAAACCAAACCGCCAGAAGTGAGAAAAACCATACTCGAGACCCAAAAGCAGACTTCGGTTCGCGAATCGTGTCTTAATGGAACGTCCCTGCTTTAGTGCAGTTAATATATAAGTATCGTCCTCACCTTTCTGGTATCTGTGTACTATCTCATCACATCATCATTAGATGTGGCACCCGATGCCTTCTTGGTATTAGCTATTTGCTGTGTTGCCGCGGCTCTTTTGAACCAAAATAGATACTACTATTACAATGAGTATATCATCGAAAAGTTAATGGCTGTTCTGCATCGAGCAAGGTGGCCCCCTATCGCGGAAGGTGCATCATCGTCATCGTTTAAAGCAGGCTCTTTTGCTCGAAGGAAAGAAGAGGGAATGTGGTAAAGCGCTTAAGGAGTACACCGTATACTATATGTAGGCTGCACCGCAAAGGATCCCAAATTTAATTTTCAAGATGAACGGCTGCATCAATATTTGTGGGAAATGTTTTATAAACTCTTACATGCGATCAAGCACAAACTCTTGTCTCCGGAACTCACTTTCGAATCTATGGCAGCTCGCACACGTCTCGCAATAAGCTATACTTTCATAACTCCGTCATCGCGCGCGTTGCACTCTGAGAACTTGTTGGCCAGGAGCGGAGCGCCTATGGATTTTTGCTTCCGACCAAATGCCACAATGCGTAACGTGGAATTATGCCGCGATGAGGCGCTTCGAGGTTTGAAAGAAGTATTTTAGTCACTGGCTCGTAAAGTAATCTCCTGGCAGCATCAGAGTGGCGGCCTGTATGCTTTGGTAAAATTCGCAGCTATTTTATTCAATTTAACATATTAATTATGTCGGTTTTAAAAATCTCTGTACCATGCCCAAGCAGCACGAATTTCGGCCAAGCATTGGCCAATGGCTGGCGATGGTCTTTTGGCCAATGGCCAAGTAGTGGCCATTCATTGGCCAATGCTTGGCCGATGGCTGATGGCCAGTGGCCAATGGCTAGAGAAAAGCCAACCATAGGCCAATGACTGGCCACTGTCTGGCCACTGGCCAAAGGACCATTGCGAGCCATTCGCCAATGATTGGCCAACTCTGTGCTGCTTGGGTAGTCACTGGTATCGTAAGAAACGCAGGGCATGGTTTATTATGTTCACCGGTTTTGCTCCGTGATCTGAACCTCTGCGTTTTTATTAGCGGACACCGCAATCTTATTGGCTATACGGTGCGATAATGATCGAGACGCTCTCAACTTTCTACGCCCATGCCATCTTTATGGTGTGGGTGACTACTATAATCAAAATTAAGCCCGAGTCTGCTGGGGTCTTTGGCATACTTGTAAGTAACGCGTTACTATGCTTGCATTCGCATCAAGAGAAAAGGACGTTTTTGCGCATTTGCTTATGTGCTGCGTGAAGTAGCTCTTACAACAGTTAGTTGTCGAAGAAAGAAGCGATGCTTTTGCTGTTTGAAATGTGTGCGTCTTGATGAGATCACAAGTTAATATCAGATGAACATAGATGAGCCGGGTGTTTTTTTTACCTTTACATATTTGTTAAAAAAAAACGTGAAAACTACGCTTAGGCGATTTGTGCAGGCGAGTTATACGAGCAGGGTGACATAGCATAGGGGGCTAATAGTAACGATCAGCTGGCTCATTAAGTAAAATTTGGCTCCAGAGTTCAAGGCATTTGCGAGATCATTCGCGACGTCGTCCGGGAAGAGCTCAGGATGCTCTTGCCTACTACCAACCAGCCGGCCTTGCTGTCGATAGCGGAGGTTGTCCGCGAAGAAGTTAAAAGGGCAATCCAATCGGAGGCTCCTGCCAGTGTAGGAGCAGCCGAGGAGCCCACCCTGACCTACGCCGTAGTAGCTCGGAGACCGGCGCCTGCCACCTGGCAGTATTCGACGCCGCTTTGACGTGAGCTGCCAGCGTCGCAGACTTTCCGACGTCGGGAAAGGCAGCCCCAGCTCGCCCATACCGTACAACCGTCGCCTAGGAAGATGGATGTATGGCGCACGGCCGATCGACAGCCCCTGCGTTATAACTGCGGCGATGCCGACCACTTCTACCGGAGGTGCCTATACCGGCAAATGGGCCTGCGATGTTTTGCGCCGAGCGACCCGAGACCCCACATTGGAGAGCAACCGAGGGACATCGCGGAATACCTCCGACGACCCATGTCCCCTCTACCACGAGGTTCCCGTTCGCCTTCGCCTCGACGTGCGCTTTTGACCTTCCACCGCTCTCGGCGGGATAGCCTGTCTACCCTATCTCGTCAGAAAAACTAAGCGCGGCAACCCCTGTGGGTGGTGTTGCCGAAGACGACCGAAGTAAAGAGCCTCCAAGAACGCCGGAGCGCTCCCACTCTCTCGACGCCAGCCGCGCAACGGCGCTCCTGCAATGGTGTTCAACAGCCTAAACGTTGTTGTCGACGGCCACGACGCATTGGCACTTGTGGACACCAGAGAAGACAACTCAGTCTTGAGTGGGAGGGAGGCTGTCCCGCAGCCTGCGAAAAATGACGACGCCGAGGGATGGACCTCAAATACGAACCGCGGAGGCCAGCTCATCACACCAGTCGGGATATGTACTGCTCGCGTCGAGATTTACAGTGAGATGTGCCCTGTGAAATTCGTCGTCCTGCAAGGCTGTGCGAGGAACGTTATCCTCGGAGTGGACTTTCTGCGTGAGTATGGCGCCGTCATCGACCTCGGAGGAAAACAATTTACGCTGCGAAAGCCTGTTCTGCCGCCGGTGGACCCAACAAGACGTCAACCGCGATCCTAGTTATTGCTGACCGTGTAAACCTGCCGCCGCTGTCAAGTGTTTTCGTAACCTTCATAACCGACACAGCAATGTGAAATGAAGCTCATCTGGAAGGCGACGTTCAACTGCTCCTTCAGAAAGGAATTCGCGTCGCACGAGGTGTAACGGTTGTTTAAAAGGGACGTACAACTGTTTTCGTGATGAACGTTTGAGAGTAGCCGCAGTACGTAACGACGGGTACCACCGTGAGCCACGTCGAGTAGCTTTCAGCTCCAGCAGTGTTCCCCGTAATCTGAGAAAACGTCGTCGTCACAGCACAAGAGCACGTCGCCGCGGCAGCTCGACATCGACCCCAAGCTTCGAGCTCCAAAACACCGGCAATTGGTTGAGCTGCTCGCCGACTACAGTGACTGTTCTGTCACGTCGTCGAGAGTTCGCCAAACACCAGTGGCGAAACATTGTATTGTTACCAACGGCAACGTGCATCCAGTTCACCAGGCAACGTACCGTGTCTTATTAAAAGAGAGGGAAGTCATCGCAAAACATGTTCAGAAAATGCTCGACGATGACATCAACAAGCCATCAAGCAGTCCATGGGCTTCACCTGTCGTGCTCGTACAGAGAAAGGAGAAAACCCCGAGATTCTGTGCGGACTATTGTCGACTCAATGCTGCGACCAAGAAAGACGTTTATCTGCTCCATCGCATCGGCGGTTTTCTAGACCGTCTGCTCCACTACTGATACTTTTCGTTGATGGACTTGAAGGTTGGCTACTGGCAGAGCGAGTTAGGCGAACTGAACCGCGAGAAAATCACCTTCGTGACGCGCGACGGTATCTAAAGGGGATCCCCTTTGGACATGCAATGCACACCGCCGGCGACCTTTCAGCGTGTCATGGACACCGTGCTAGCAGGCGCAAAATGGCAGAGGTGTCTCGCCTACCTCGACAACATTGTGGTGTTCGCCAGCAACTTCGGCGAGCACTTACCACGACTATGTGCCGCACTTCAAGCCATCAAGGCCGCTGGACTAACTCTCAAGCCAACGAAATGTCGGTTCGCTTATGGTGAGCTCATGTTCCTAGGGCACCTCCTGAGCAGCGAGGGAGTTTGTCCTGACTCCGAAAAGACGCACGCCGTAGCCGTATTTTTCCCGCCGTCGGACAACTGCGCTATGACATACTTTACAAAAGTCTATGTCTGCGCTACGGACATACTTTACAAAAGACACCGTAGAATTACAATGGACAGAAGAGCGCCAGCGGGTGTTCGACGAGCCTAAACGAAAACTTCAAACACCTTGCGTCCTTGGCCATTTCGACGAGCATGCAGACACATAAATTCACACGAACGCAAGTAACAAGGGGCTTGGCGCGGTGCTGGTCCAATTACAGGAGGGAACGGTGCGGGTAATTGCCTATGCAAGCCGGACACTGTCCAAGGCTGAGGGTAATTCCTCTACGACGGAGAACGTATGCCACGCCGTCGCCTGGGCCATCATCAAGTTTCACCCGTACCTGTACGGAAGTGCGTTCCGAGTGGTTACGGACCACCACTCGGCTCTGCTGGCTCGCGAATTTAAACGACTCCTCAGGACTCTCGCCCGATGAAGCCTACGACTGCAGGAGTTTGACATGACCATGGTGTACAATTCCAGCCGAAAGCATAGTAACGCCGATTGTTTGTCAAGGGCCCCCATCGAGGCCGGTCCTGTTTGCACTGAAGACGACGACGACGAGTATCTTTTTCGGCGCCCTAGATGTCAGTCACATGGCAGCACTTGAAAGAGATGATCCTGAACTTTGAGGACACATTGAGCACCTAGAGAGACAAGGAAGTGCGGTTCCCCACGTTTTCATACGAACACTTCACCGACAACAACACGGTGCAGCTGTTTGTGACTCCTTCCAGTCTTCGCGAAGAGATGTTTCAAGCCTGCCACAATGACCCGACGGCGGGACATCTTTGCTATAGTAGGACTGTTGTCAGGATATTGGAGAGGTACTACTGGCCGAAGCTTGCGAAGACAGTTCATTACTGTACCCAATCTTGCCACGAGTATCAACGACGGAAGAAACCACCGACGAGATCGGAAGGACTTCTTCAGCCAATTGCACCGGCATCTGCCCAATTCCACAAAAAAAAAATTGTAATGGATTTACTTGGAGCGTACCCACACTGACGCAAGGAAACCGCTAGATGAATATCGCGACCGATTACCTCACACAGTGTGCCGAGACGAAAGACCTTTTATAAGGTACGGCTGTTGAAGTCGTTAAGTTTTTCATCGAGTCCATAGTCCTCCGGCACAGCGCCCCGGAAGTCCGTATTACAGACCGCGGATCGTCGTTCATGACCCAGCTGACGCAAAAGATTTTTTGTCTCACTAGCTCCAGCCCCGTCGAACCAGCTGCGTACCATCTGCAGGCAATGGACTAACAGAACGGGAAAACACAAATATCGCCGACATAATCTTTATCAATGTCGACGTAGAGCACAAGACGTGGGACGAGTTGCTACCCTATAGTACGTCACGTTTGTCTACAACACGGCGGTGCGAGAGACCACAGGAGTAACACCGTTTCAGCTGGTGCATGGCACAAAAATAACGACCATGCTCGACGCGATGCTGCCCCGCGAACCAGCTGACGATGGGAGCCATGACGCCCAGGTGGTTGCTGAATAAGCTGAACAAGCTCGCGAGCTCGACCTACTCCGGATTCAAGATCAACAACGTGTCGACGCTACCCGGAACAACCTTCGTCGGATCGACGTTCACTTCAAGCCCAGAGACCCTGTATGTGTGGGCCTGAACCCCGATACGACGACGCGGTCTAAGCGAGAAATTCCTGAAGCGCTACTTCAAACACCACAAGGTACTTTGTCGACTCGGAGATCTGAGCTTCGAGCTGATGCCCGGCGGAACAAGAGCATCATTACGCCACCCACCCTGTTCTAAAGTCGTCAACGTCGTGCGCCTGAAGCCGTACAACGCACGATAGGACTGTGAACTTATCCCGTGCTGCACCTGATACGACTGTGTTTTACCAGCCTCTGTATTTCTCTATTCTTGTGTTTGCTTTGCTCTGTTTTGTTTCCTTGTACGCTGCATCAAGGCGATGCTCTATCTAAAGGGGGTTTAATGCCACGCGCGTCTCCGATCAAGCGTTCCAGTCGCCGAGTGGTTATCGTGCTTGGCTCCCACGCAAAGGGCCGAGGTTCGATGACTGGGAGCGGACGCACCTTTTTTTATTTCTGTAAATACCACGTTCTGGTGAATTCGAGAACCCTGTTACTTATTAGATGTCCGAATGTTTTACGCGCCGAACTTTCTACGCAGATTGTTCTAGAAGCCCACACGTGTACATTAGGGGCTCCGCCTGTCGAGCCAGAGTCAGTCTCGCCCTAGCACTCGATGCTGCTGTATCGCCGCCATCGCCGCCATCGACGCCTGCGACGCTAACCTTCTTCTATTTGTTTTAGGTACACGTTCGCGCCATTAAACCTTTAGTTTTCTTCAATCACTCGTCGCCTCATCAATTGTCATTCGTGCGGTATGACGCTTTTCAGTTTTCTGTAATCGATTGCTTAAAAAAATTACTGAGGAGGTTGAACGGAGCCGAAATTTTATTTTTCTCCACAAGAGGCACCTCTCTGACTGATTAATCTCGGCTATATTTATCTCCCTGGAAAGAACGATGACAGTGAAAACAAGAATGAGCAAACTCCATTGGCGATTATTTCCGGGTTTTGGAAAGAATGTGCCGGCCACGGCACATTCTTAAGCCAACCACCGTGCATTCGTATGCTGACATCAGGCATGTCCGTTCACACGTAGTTCGTCTGATCAGGAAACTTGAAAGCGCAGACAAAGACAAACACTAAGAAGGGGCGCGGACAACTGCTCGTCCGCATCCTTTTCTTTGTGCCCGTCTCTGCGGTTACATGTTTTCCGGGCATCATGCAAAAACCATAGTCTGTTGCAGGTTAAGAAAATCAGGGCAAGTTTCGCTCAGAAGGCTCTCTGCTCGCCATGACCGGTGGTGTTCTCCTCTCCAGTCGCCTCCTTTCCAGCTGTTTCGGGGTAACAGCGCAAAAAAGAAGTAGGACCAGGACGAAGAAACACACAGACAGGGTGCTGACTTACTGAAAGTTTATTGCTCTGCAATAAACTTTCCTGGTTTTACGTCTTTTTTCGCTGTTTCCACCAAACCGTATGTACCACCAACTAGTCCCAACTACATGCCTTGTTCCTTTCCAGCGTTTGTTTTGCTAAAGTGTAAAGCGGGGAGGGCTTTATGGGAGCAGCTTGTCCTGCTCTTCTTAACCTGCAAAAAACTACAGCCAAACTGCAAGAACTGCTAGTCACTAGGATCTTAAGCTGATAATTCCATATCGAACACAAGCCAGTGCACAATGCGGGGCGTTGACGAGTAACCTCCCTGCCGACAACCATAGAAATGTTGGGTGGTATGTTTGCGACGCGCTCTCTATTAGTTTTTTGTGAAACGAAGACGTTCGTGGTTCGTAGTGACGACGCCGATCAGGGAAGAACGTTTGTGTTAGTCATTTCTTGTTAATCTGGAACGGCTTAATACGGACACCCCGCTATATGAACACCATTTTCGGGGTATAAACTGGGAAAATACACGCAGTTTTGTGTCGGTATTATGAACAACTCCCATTATGGGTAATGTTTGGGGAAAACGCAGGTGTCCATATATCCGCGTGCGTAGCAAGCCAAGTAGGCAGCGCGCTTGGCTCCCACGCAGATGGCCGGGGTTGGAATCCCGCCACGGCTTGTCTTTTTTTTTTATGTAAGTAGAAGATTGTAGAACATTGGAGAGCCGTGTGGCTTGTTCATGCTCAGACTGTATACTTCCAGAACGAACGAGGTATAATGTTCTAGGCACCCAGCGAAGGCTCAAAAGAAGCGCATCAACGCCTGCGACGCTAGCCTTCTTCTATTTGTTTGAGGCACAAGTTTGCCCCATTAAACGTTTAGTTTTCTTGAGTCATTCGTCGCCTCATCAATAGTGATTTCTGAAAACATTAACGAGGCATCACTGCATCAGGAAGATGAGGGAGAGTAGAATCTCTGGTTACGATACCGTACTACTTCGGTATGTTTGGCATCTAATCACCATGGTTGTTTCTCGTCTTCGTTCCTCGCTCTTGGCTCCGGGCGTCGTTTACTCCGCAAACCAGTGTCTCCTGACACTACAGAAAGTACTTCAAAAACTTTAGTGCCAAATATTTTACCGACGAACGTCGAGGCACAGTAGGTGTACAGGATACACCTTCAAGCGGAACATTCCTTGGGCTTGTTATTTAATATTACTCTTAGACTGATTTACTGTCGACCGTCTTGCAGAGAGTAACAAGAGGTCGTTCAGCAAGTACAACGCCTCTCCGTTTTCCTTAATTGTAATTTAGAAAACGTCGTCCAACATTTGACACGTGGTTACCTGTTAGCTCAAACTTTTCGAAGTTACTTTTGCCTTTGTAAGAAGGTGGGATATATAAAGCTGGGCGATATGTTTGCGGTCCACTGAGATAAGAATGAAATCCTTGCCGGAGCCAAAACACATTTTTAATTTTCTGACACGAATGTTACGGTATCCGCGTAAAACTAGTAGCAAGATAACTAACATCGGACATTCAAATTTCAAGATGTTCAAAGTAATCAAGAACTTCGGAATTTTTAATCCGGAATCATAAACCAATCGGGAGGCTGTGTGAGATCTATGAAAGATTAAGATAACGAGTGAGATATCGCAGTGAAAAAAACGCAGCGAAGTATTTAGCGAAACAATAAACACTGAACTATATAGGATCACAATAACCTTATCTGTGAGAAACGAGCCCTTAGCTAAGTCGAAGTTTTTTTGCCATTTTATAGTGAAAATTGGTCATCTTTCGTTACAGCGCCGCCATTTACATCATTTAGACACTTCTTTTTCACGGCAATCAGCATTGGCCGTTTTCTCGTAAACAGAAACATGGCCAGAAGCACCACGATGCATAGCACCACCGTCACAAAGCAAACATACAAGAACACGGACGGATTGTACTCTAAGAACTGTCCCACGAGCAGCGATGGCGCCATCGCTCCAACGCCCGCCGTCACGATGATGAGGGACATCATCCCGTTGCTCATGTTGATGTAGCTCACCGTCCACGCAACCGCAGCGCCGTAGATGGGACCCTGCCCTAACCCTAGCAGCGCGGCACACACCCAAAGCACAGTTTCGGACGAGTTACCCCACATAAGCATGACCACCGCCGTGACGGCGAGGATGGCATGGGATCCCACCAGCATCTGGTAGGACGTCACCTTGATGGCTATCACAGCCGCGATGACTCTGCTCCCTGCGAAGCACAGGAAGTAAACGGCAGCTATCCGAGATGCTGTTGTCTTGGCTAGATGAAGGTCGCACTTGACAGCGTAGGCCGTAATCATCTGTCCCGATGAGCACTCCAGGGCGACGTAGACACAAACGTAAGCGGCGAGCAAGCCCAACAGGACCCTGCTAAATCGCACGTCTTCAGCGGCTTCCTCCTTGTCCAACGCCTGCTCCAAATGGTTCTTCTTGGGTGGCTTGAAGTCACTGTCGTCGATGAAGTACAGCACGATCATCGAGATCATGGGGATCAGGTAGAAGCCGCTGGCGATGGCAAACGCGTAGTGAACGCTCGATTCCACGGCAGGGTTGAGTTGTGGGTCTGGTTGGCTGGGTAGAGGGAGTAGGTTGAGTCGTTGAAGGTGACCGGGTTGTCCGCCTCGAGCTCGTCGTCGTCTGTGGGAATCGTGGAGAGGAAGGGCTCGGCGAGTAAGGGGGCCACCAGACAGCCGATGCCGAAGCTTAGGTGGAACACTTGCAGGGCTGGACTGCTGTTTTGGGGCCAGAGCTTGATGATCCAAACGTTGCCACCTGTGGGGTACATTTATTTCCGTAAAATGCAATTAGTACTTATAATTCAAGACGATTGAGAAGCCGGTCTAAATAAGGTGTCTTTAGTTTATTTTTCATAGCTCCCTTGAATGTTAGGGGTGACAGTCGACTGTAACAATAACCGATATATAAAGATGGACGATGATTCCAATCGATATGACGACGATAGCTGGTCTCATCGGATCGGGTAAACGTTTTAGTAACTGTTAACAGGAGAGACACACACAAAAAAAGAATATAGACAATGTTTGACAGAAGGACGTGGTATTTCTCAAATAGAAGTGTTGCAGGAACAAAACCACTTCCCTTTTTTTAAGGAAGTAATTTCTAACGTTTTTTCGTATGCAGTGCATACTAAACAAAAGGAGATCTTACTTTAATATATTTAAAAGGGTAAATGTATTTTAGCCAATGCACATTTACCTTGAGATCAATATAAAACTTCAAGGTTTGACTAACCCGGTAATGAAGCAATTTCCTTCATCTTAAGCAATACATACCATGCATATCTAGTTGTTAATTTTTATTATACAATTTTATATATCCATTATTTTTTTGTATTTAATGAAGTTTTGATGTAATTAATTTAATTTAATTGGAGAGCGGTTTCTAAAATGGTTGAATAACAGAATGCTATTAATTCGCTCCAGAAGGGGGCCTGAATCTTGTTACGAAAGCATGAATATGACCTCGCCTGGCAACAAATCTTGTCGAATACCAACCTGTGTCGAATGCACCAAAGCCCACGCCACCGACGAACACCACGAAGTGCGCAAGCGCCAAGTTTCCGCTGATGGGAATCATGAGCACTGAAGCGAAGGCCGTCACCATGGTCAAGATGGACATCAGTTGCGTGTTGTACGTGTCGTACAACTTCCCACCTGTGAAGGAGGAGAAGCGATCTAGTCATCGGTCGACGGCAGTTGCATATAGCACGCTACGCTGCTGAGGTGGCGCTGCTGTCGGCACAGACATGCGCCGATGCTTCACTTCACGCAAATCTTATTTCTGCGCACGCGCGTTGGCCACACCTGATGTGGGCAAAGGGTGACTTGTATACAGCGTGTAGGTCTATACAAAGTGAAACATGCTGAGATCGGGAGGATGTGTTTTGCTCAACTGTCTAGCTTGTTATTTCTTGCGATAACTATGCGAACTAATAATTATTATTAAGAGGTCTATCATTTTAGGCAGCAGGGTACAATTCAGCCATTATGGGGCTTCTTCTTTAGAGGTGATATCGCTACAGTTGGAGGCAAATGCAACTAGAATGTGCATACACGTTCGCTCATGTTTTTTGATACAAGCAGGTAGAAGAAACTTTTCTTTTTAAATTAAGAAATGTTCTATATTTGTTTTCAACGCTATCGTACATATGCTTTACATACTGATTTTTACATCGTACACTTGAGGTGCCATGAGTTACAAATTGTGCTTCTGTGTCTACTTCATTTTGTCTCTAGCTGTACACTTTTCAGCAAGGGTACGACGTTCGGGTTCGGTCTTGCAATTGCCAAGTAGGTTCCGGTTCTGGTTCTTTATAAATATTATTGTTTTCGAACTTTCTCAAACGCAAGAACAGGTGACAGTATGCCCTTTTGAGCGTTTCCTAAGCGCACGTCTTTTGTTCGCGTCCCGAAGCGACGTGCTGGGCAGTGCATATGTAAACATTGGGACGGTGTATACTTATACAGTGTACAATTGTTTAGAAGACTGTAGAGCCTCCTTATGTGAGTTATAGAAAACGATGGTTCTAGTTTCCTCCGTCGTGCCGTGCTACCATCGTCTTCGCAAGGTCGTTGCCGTAATTTTTAAGCGGAGCTCAAGGTCGTCTGCTTCTTTTGCAGAGGTTGTCGTGACGTCAGAACGCCGAGCTCCGATTAGCTGTGAATGAAAATAGGGGGTAGATCTCAAAGCAGCTACCTTGAGGTCTACCCACTATTTTTCAATCACAGCTAATTGGAGCTGTGCATTCTGACGTCACCACAACCCCTGCAAATGAAGCAGACGAACTTGCGCTCCGCATTAATCAATCGCCACGTGCGCGGGAGGAAGTATTATATTCCTTTCGTAGCTACATCTGCTAGTAAAACATTATTATTAGCTCGTAAGATGCATTCACCCAACAGTGATCCCACGAGTCCGGCGACGCATCTTGTGGTGATGAGGTGCGACACGGTCTTCACGTCCGATTCGTAGATCTCCACCAAGTCAAGGAGGGCCACTCCAGTAAGGGACATCACTAGTCCCTTCGAGAAAAAAAACAACCTTTTTTAATGAAATATCCAGTTTTCTTGAACGCCTGTTTTTTGCGACTTCGACGGATATGAAGTAATATTGCAAAGTTAGTTCGTCATCTTATACCATTTTAAAGTGAGTCAGTGTGTTTACTTACCTGCAGTACACGAAGACAGCCAGTCCGTGCGAAAACAATAGAGGGATCCAAGCAAAAAGAAGCCTATACAACAATTAGACCTAAACCATGCGGTGCCCGTAGAGGTCATGAGCATTATGTTTCACTAGCTGACGGAGCAGTTTTAAAATGTAATCTTATTCTGAGCTTCGTAATTTGCTGGTATCCTTTATTGTTCGCCGTGACTGGCTGTTTCCGTGTTCTGAAAAAAGGTTAACTGATACATTTCTAGAGTGTTCTATTGAGCGCTGTGAGAATTAACAATTTATAGCTAAAGAAAAGAATCATATGAAACGTTAGTTCAAAAGGACGAGACAGGTGTTTAACCATAGTCCTGCAAAGAGGTTGGGTGCAGCCTTACTGAGGCTCCGAGGCTCTGAATTGCGACTGGGAATAAGTATATATTGGATTAGCACTAGCACGACATTGCCACTTTTCAGCATTACACCATAATATAGTGACTTAGGTTGGCAACCCGAACGAACACTATCTATCATGCGAGTAATCTTAGGTTGGATATACAAATATTCTAATTGTGAATCTGAAGAAAACAAAATCCGGTGATCCGCGTTTTGTGCTTTGTCCAGGTGTGCAGTCATGCTTGGGTTTTGACTGGTAAGATTGTACATGATGTGTTCAAAAACAACTGCATGGCTTCACTTTATTTTTTAAAACTTATTTCTAAACCCTGGAACTTCTTCTACGGGACTTTTCAACGGCACCTAATTTATTTTTGAAAAGCATACATTCAGTTGGTGGTAGGAGGCAAAGGCAAAAAATCAGTGCTTTGATGCGACCTATGGTATGATTGCAACTTTCTTAAGATCGCTGAAAACCAGTTTTTTTTTTCTTCGTCTTCATTGAGTAGAGCAACTGATGCGCGTCATCTTCGGGAAATGAAAAAAAGCTGTATATATTTAACAGTCTTGAGAACGCCGTAAAATCCACTATCTGTGGCTTTTGCTAACGAAGTGGTCGTCTCAGGTTATCTTCCGAGAATGAGGTTTGTTCAGTTGGACATGCAGCGTGGTTCGAATTGGAGCGACCATGACATTTACGACCTAATCGAAATGTGAACATTGCACTCGACACTTGGCGTTGTCAACGTAATTGTTCACTGCATACTCATTCAGAGAAAAACTCAGGGTACTTCCTGTGTAAGAGCGAGGCGAATTTTGTCGTGTAGTAAAATGCAAAGAGAGGTCATTCCACACACAAAATGCCCCATTTGGGAACTATTTTTTGTGGGCCCCCGTTTTTTGCGTTTCGTGCATAAATTAGACTCAGATAGCGAGATTTGGCAAAGCTTGAAATCTCACATCTCTGAAAATAGGCTTCGGGAACTTTTCCAACTGGGCCGTCTTGACTCGCGGCAAAAAATTATAACTTTTGGAGCACAAAAAAGGTGGGAAGCCTTTTTTGATATATTATAAATTTTGCACTTAAGCAAATTATTAATTTTTTTTTACACATCGTGACACGACAGGTAAAACTTTATTGTTTTGTAAAGACGTTTAACTCGCCAATTAAAGAAGCCAGTAGTGATAACAGCTCTAGGGAATATTAAACCGTTTTACATAAAACACAATTCGGCTTATTATTCTCTCACTGAATAAATAAATTCATAAACTAATATATGAGTGCGTTTTATTCTTCCCCCGGACCCGCTCTGCAAAGACTCAATGGCACAAGCCGTGCTCCTGGACGTTGGGGCACAAAATTAAGGTGGCAACCTGAGCACGTTGGTTCATTGGCAGAGACACAACTGCGGACAAAAAACAAAGAACAAAACGCACTTGTCCTGTTTTGTTTTATTATCTGTTTTTATTCCTTCCGCGCTATTTTGTCATTTTGACTATGAGGAAGCCGAAGTACAAATAATAATTGCGTTAAATCGTGTGAACTTCACCCTGCATTTCTACAAAACGAAAATCGGGCAAACAGTTGTTGCGTTGTTTCCCCCACTTATGCTGTAGCCTTTGGTAGTCAAAGAGTACGTCTATATAAAACTATCCCAAACATTTTTGGTCGCAAAACAGAATAAAAAAATACGAATATTAAAAAAAGAAAAAAAATTCAAACCCACGTACCATTCCGAAGCAGCCGAGGTCCAAGTTAAGGGTACGTCCCAACTTGAGCCACAGGAGGCCCCTTTTGGACAACATGTCGACCGAGTCGCTTTGAAGATGCGTTTGCTTTCTTCTTGGCGAGATTCAGGTGTCTTCTGCTGTCCCTCGCACCTAGAAGCCTCGAACCAAAAAAGCAATCTGCTTCTTAGACCGTCGGAAGAGAGAGAGAGAGAGAGGGGGGGGGGGGGGGTAGAGATAAGAAGGGCGAGCCTCCTTGTCGAGCGCAGACCTTGACCGACGGGGGGGAACGTTTGCGTTTGTCAAGAACACTTGCGCGATTGTGTTTCGCCAGAACAAGGAGTTATCTTAATCGACGTGTCCGCACCACGGAAAAGCACGTCGCTTCTTCATTGCATACATCTATAGCTTCTGAGAATACTCAGTATCTCAGCCTTTTTGGCAAGAAGGAAGGGATGGCGAAATTAGTTTGATGGCTTCCTCGATTGCATGTTACGTCACACACTAAAAAAAAAATCCTTTCTCGTGTAACCATGTTGAATTAACTATAAGATTGGGGTAGAAGAGGACCATCAAAACGTAGACGGGACAGAAAGTAGGCAGGACGACCTCTCAAACTCAGCACACTCGTTTATTATAATTTGTAGCGGAGCATGCAGTGGACCAATCACCGGGTTGTACCGGGCACATTCAGCGAATGATCACTTTCATGAAAGCCGTTTCGCTCGAAAACGCAATTTGTGCAGTGACAATGAGCCCGTCCGTTCTCTTGCTGGTGGTTTGGCTCAGAGTCTGCTTCGAGTAAAAGTAATTTGGGGGTTCGGCGGCCGAGTGTGTTAATGCAACCCAGTTCTGAGCAGGTGGAGCGAAAGCTCGCGCTGCAGAAGCCAGGGATCCTGGACTCAATCCCATCCCTGTCCGTTTTGTTTTGGATGATCATCGTACCTGCGTGCGGCCGTGTATAAGTACTGCGTAATACACGTTGAAGTCTCCAAATGTTGGTGCATTTTTTCATATACGAAGAGAACTCCAGAGGCTCATTGGGGTTGTTTGAGTGACTTCCCGATGTCTGAACATACACTCAACAAAATTATCATGCAAAGTTGACGCGTGCGCGCCGGCCGAGAAGATACCTGATCGATTGCGTTTAGAGTCCAGAGAGGTCCAACGCGCTCTGAGGAACTGCTTTACTTTGCGGATGCGCATAGCCATGGTAACCGCGTCGTTCTGTTGCGAACGTATTTCAGCTTTCCTTGATCCATACCAATTCATGGAACCGGTGTGGTGAAAGCCTCGATGAGGGGCGGTAGGTTTGAGTGGTGGTCATAGTTAGCTACATCCTGATACGCTGTAAAACAAGAAAATGTTGAAGACAAGGTTTTGCAATGCAGCATTTACTTCTGTCCAAATTTCATAAAAAGGTTAGTGAAAAAAGTTAAGATATCGCGTCCGTCGTTGCAGTTTTGGTACCATTCCGGCGAATTCACCGTGCAACACCGACGGATGCGATGCGCGTGCTGCTCCGCAGCGGCTTTTTTCTGACAATTGGCCCGTGTACCGTCATCGTGGCTAATCTGTTACGTTCAGACACGAACGTTACACTGAAGCGAAAAGAAGATGCCTTAATTTCAGAACGTGCGCGTATGTAACTAGTACCTCACTTTTTGGATTTCGAACATAGCACCCCGGGCTTGAATTCCGCTCTCATTGCTTACAGCCACGCATACTTCGTTTCACCTTAAGTTCATACGCAGTCGAAGCTACCAGCTAACGGGATTAATCATGCAGAGTCAGAAGCGTACCATCGTGGTGTTTGTCATGTTTCTGTACATGTTTGATCATCGCTGAACCCGTCATAAACAAAAAATGCCCAGACTGCTTGATTGGTGGCATTAGTTCGTAGCGTCAGCTGTCTCTGAACTCATGATGAACAAAAGCATAGACGCTTCACACACGCGCACATTACAGCTGCCATTGCTGACCTCCTCCTTGTCTTACTGAGTGCCAAGCCACTGGAGCGGGCATTGGCGAATGCTGGGGAGAAGGATACAGCGAAATCCAAAATGGCAATAGCCTGTCCTGTCCTGGTAATGATGAAGTGAAGTGAACGATATAAGGGGAAACAAAAACTGCAGGCCGATTAGGGCGGTGCCCATGCTCAGCTGCTGCAAAGCATCTGTGCAGTTGTTTACAGTGAAATATGTTGAAACTAAAAATGTTCGGTATATTAAATAGTGAAGGTATGTCTCACTGCGTACGCGGTATAACACAGTTGACATTTGATCAGTCACGCGCATGGGTAGCCGGAACGGCTACCGGTACGGGGAATTAGTACATGATCATACATAATTCATGTACGAGGTCGTTTTTAATTTCAATGATCTCGACCTTTGACACCTCATCGGAACGGCACGTCATTGTAAGAAACCAGGACTACGTAATTTCTTAAGGTATAGCAGCGCGCCATCAGAGAGCCGTCCACGTCCACGTACTGACCTGCTCAATCGATCGCAGGAACGGTAAGCATGCACACCAACACAAGACAACGCGAGGATGCAAAACTGACCGACGAGAACTTCACACGACACACTGCAAAAATAACGGCACGATGAAATCGCAGAAATGCCCCTTCCGCACGCTCCCCGATCTTAACCCCGGCCCCACAGGGGGCACCTATGAAAGCAGGTGTTTGGAGAGTGGCGTCTCCATGGACCTCGAGCCATGCGGGTTCGCCCGCCCACGTCTGGCTGTGCGTGGCTTTCCCGTGTCCCGGGAAAGACCCGGGAAAGCTCGAAGGGTCCAAACCAACCCCGAGCCCGGGGTAGGTTTGGACCCTTCGAGGCCCCCCGGGGGAGGCAATACACCACTTCGGCCCCCGCTTCCCGTAGACGGGTGTCCTGGCTTCACCCGACCAGGATGATTCAGTCAGTCGCCACTTCTTCTACTATCCCCTCCTTCCTTTCAGCCTTGTCTTCTCCTTCTTTACACTTTTCTCATTACTCTTCCTTCCTTTTCACCTCCTTTGGCGGCAAGGGCTAACCTTGGGTGGCAATAAATGCTCTTGTCTTGAACCACACTTGGTTATAGTGTCTTGGTTGTACTGGCAGAGCAACATACTCAGACAAGCCCCGACTGTTATGAGGTGTTGCCTGTGCCCTTGTTGGGCTCCGTGGTGGGCGGTACGCCACGGATGCTGAATTTTCTTTGCCTTCTATGGCGTCCTCTACCAAAATCTTTTCAGGACAAGCGTCCAAGCGGCCTTATCCTGAACTAACTACAGTAAAAGATGTTGAACCTTCAACCTTCACAAGATTCTTTGTTATTCATTCTGACGATGAACAGAGCCCCGTGGGAAAAATGTCTCCTTTCGTTGTAGCAAACGTTCTTGAGAACTTGATTGGTTATAACTACAAAGCAAAGAAGATGCACTCCAGTGATCTCTTCGTCGAAGTGAGCACTAAGGAACAAAGCATGGCACTCCAGAAACTGTCCCGCATCGTAGATGTCCAAGTAACAGCTGCCCCACACCGCACACTGAATACCATTCGAGGGGTGCTCTC
This sequence comes from Ixodes persulcatus, assembly GCA_013358835.2. Taxonomy (NCBI): domain Eukaryota; kingdom Metazoa; phylum Arthropoda; class Arachnida; order Ixodida; family Ixodidae; genus Ixodes; species Ixodes persulcatus. The sequence continues at coordinate 164,307 of JABSTQ010010059.1, read as the reverse complement.
CGAGGACGACCTCCTACACTTTAGTGAAGAGGAAATTCTCGAAGCCTCCGACCATCGGGTGTCGTTGCTGTGAAGCAGATCATTTTCAAACGAGATGGTGTGGAAACTCCAAGCAAGCATGTTATTCTCACGTTCGAAAGACACACTCTACCAGCATTCGTGAAGGCGGGATGCCTCCTCTGCCGTGTCCGACCGTACGTACCGAATCCGCTGCGGTGTTTTAGGTACTAGCGGTTCGGTCATGGCGCTCGGAGCTGTCGAGGCAAGAACATCTGCGCAAAGTGCGGAAGCACTGATCACGTTGCTGACATCTGCGAGAGTGAAGTGTGCGAACTGCGATGGTGTACATCCCGCCTACTCGCGCGCATGCCCCATATGGAAACAGGAGAAAGAGATCCTTTCGTTGAGAGACAAAGACAACCTGTCTTACCCCGAGGCCAAGAAGCGCTATGCCTTCTTGGCAAACGGGGGTTTCCTCGAAGTGGTGCGTAAGGGACTTGCACCACCTTCCGAGCCTCGACCCTTACAGGTTCTGTCTGGTAACCGGGAGGCCGTCGCTCAGCCCCCACCTACCAAGAAACCAGAGGTGGCGGCGTGCCCTCCATCTCAGGGAGGTGGCACTGGTGCCCCTCCCACCCAGAGGGACAGGCTGTCAAACGACATGCCTGCCCTGGTTACTCAGTCTCCTCCTAGGAAAAAGGAGCGAGCCCCTCGCCCCAAGCCTCTCGAGGAGCCGTCCACGTCTAAGGAGCAGCAGGCAACCCCCTGCTGCCTGCAACGTTTCACCTGAAGAGGGGCGGATGGACGTGAGTGAGTCTCCTCCCACCCGTTCAACTCCTCCTGATGACTCAAAACTAAAGACGTCATCCCAGAAGAAAGCAATACCACGGGTAACCCCGCCCAAGCCACCTGAGGGAGTCTAGGCAGGAACCCCTTTTAACATTTCCACCATGAAAAGTTACAGTTTCATGCAATGGAACTGCCGAGGACCGCTTCACAACATTGACGATGTGCATTTTTTCTTGATGAGCTGCGAGCTCTAGCAGTTGCTCTGCAAGAGACTCATCTCAATAGCACTCATATCAACATGTTTCGTCGTCATCATGTTTTTTGAAAAGACCGTACATCATCTCATTCTTCGGGTGGAGTTGCTGCTGTGGTACGAGGCGATATTGCATGCGCGGCAGTTCCTCTTCGCACACCCCTGGAGGCCGTTTCAGTGCGCATTCTTGCAGATCGTCTCATTACTCTTGTCTCCCTTTACCTTCCACCAGATGTTCCGATTGACTTTTACGATTTGCACGACCTGCTGAACCAGCTGCCGAAGCCTTTTTTAATCTTATGGGATTTTAATACACACAACCCCTTATGGGGAAGTGCTCGGTTGGACAATCGTGGAAAAGTCACTGAACGTTTTTACTTTCACCTTCACTATGCCTTTTAAACAGTAAACAACCAACATTTTATAGTGCGAACCATAACACTTTCAGATGTATAGACTTGTTTATATCATCAGCTACATTATTCCCTTGTTTTTAATGGAAGGTTTTAGATGATCTTCTTGGCAGTGATCACTTTCCCATCGTTGTAGAAAGTCAAATTACATTGCCCACTATTTTAAAACGAATTCCCCGATGGAAACTTGATAAGGCTGATTGGGGACTGTTTCAACTGGAGGCCACACTTGACCCGTTAATGCTTGAGAGTATGACACGAGAGGAGGCTACTTTATATGTTACCGAGCAAATCATAAATGCGGCACATCACTCAATCCCTAAGACATCCACAAACCTTCCAAAACGGTGCAAGCCGATGGTGGACCCAGGGTGCAGCACAACTAGGCGAAACCAGAAAAAAGCATGGGGCACCTTCCGAAGGTATTCAATTCCCCAAAATTTGATGGAGTTTAGAAAACGAAAGGTGAAGGCTCGGTGGACACGAAAGCAGGCAAAGCGCACATGCTGGAAGAAGTATGTCTCTTCCCTGAGCAGCGCTGCCTCCGCGAAAGAGGTGTGGGACCGCTACCGTAAAATTTGGGGTGACTACCGTGGTTTCATTGTTCCTCCTCTCTTCGCCCGGTCTCCTGCATCGTTAAAGGACATAGAAAATGCCCTCGGCATGCACTTTCAGGGCGTGTTTTCCTCTGATAACTACAATGCTACTTTTAAGCTGTTCAAGAGGAATGCAGAATGTCAGCGACTGAAGTTATCAGGTGCGAATTCTGAACCTTACAACAAACCTTTTACGGTTTGTGAGCTAAAACTGGTTGTTGACACCAAGAAACGATCCTCACCAGGTCCCGATTCTATCCACTATGAAATTCTTCGTCGGCTCTCCCCGGAATCGTTTCGACAGTTGCTTAAATTCTTTAACCGCCTCTGGGAAGACTTCTACTTTCCCGACGCATGGAAATGTGCACATGTCATACCCTTCCTGAAACCGGGAAAGGACCCCCCATATTCATCAAGTTACCGCCCAATTGCACCCACTAGCTGCCTGGGTAAGACATATGGGATCCTTATTAACAGGCGACTTGTATATTTTCTTGAAACTAACAATATCTTGGATAGGAATCAGTGTGGTTCCCGATAGGGTCGGTCCACCTTGGATCACCGGGTACATCTTGAAACCTTAATTAGGGAAGAATTTGTAAAAGGCAGCACTGCGTTTCTGTATTTTTTTATTTAGAAAAGCGTACGACACTACGGGACGAACTTTTCAGGTTTGGTTAGGCACCACTCTGTCTGATATCTTTGTACAAGAAAATGGGGTCCCGCAGGGAGGCGTCCTTAGTGTCACACTGTTTGCCATCGAGATCAATACGATTGCTAAACTAATACCACGTTTCATTGCATATTCTATCTATGTCGACAACCTGCAGATCTCTTGTTCCTCTTGGAATCCTTCTCGTTGTGAGCGCCTGCTGCAGCTGACAATAAATAAAATCAGCAAATGGGCAGATAATATTGGATTCCGGTTTTCAGCTGAGAAAACTGCGTGCGTACCTTTCTCTCTCCGGCGTGGGATATCGCTAGACCCCACCTTAGAAATAAACCGAACTCCTATAGCCGTTAAGGTTGAACATAAGTTCTTGGCTATTGTTTTCGCCAAGAAGTTAAATTTTAACTCCGATTTACAGCAACTAAAACAGAAATGCTTAAAATCCCTTAACATTCTCAAAGTTTTGTGTCACAAAACATGGGGTTCAGACAGAAAGTTTTTATTACGCTTGCATGACTCTCTGGTGCGATCCCGTCTTGACTGTGGTGCTATAGTTTATAACTCAGCGCGACCATCCTCGCTGAAAATGCTGGACCCCGTGCACCAACTTGGCTTGCGGCTCGCCACGGACGCCTTCCGTAAGTCTCCTGCGCTTAGCTTGTATGTAAAATCTCACCAGATGTCCCTTGCCAAGTGACGGCAGTATTTAGGTCTGAGTTATGCTTCCCGGATTATGTCTGACCTCGACCATCCAACCTTTACTACTTTGCAGCGATCTCGGTACGCCCGTCTTTTCGAGAACAAGCCGAGGACGATTAGATCTTTAAGTTTTCGTGTGGGTAGCGATCAGAAATCTCGTGAACTCGACCTTCATGGGATAGAACTCTTTAAAAAGCCTCTACGTATTGCACCTTGGGAGCGGCTTCCAGGTTTTTGTGACTAAACGTTTACACGGTTCAGCAAACATAGCGTTTCTCCACTTATTATTCAACAAGAATTTGTCGAGCTACAGAAGAAATACAGAAACTATGTTCACTTTTGTACTGATGGATCTAAGAAATCCTCCTCTGTAGGAACTGCCGTTTACTCTGAAGAATTTACAAAGGCCCAACGACTCGAAAACATGGTTAGTAATTTCACCGCAGTGCTCTATGGCGTATTGATGGCTATTGAATACATTATGGCAAGCAAAACTATGAAAGCTGTTCTCTTTGTAGACTCACAAAGTGTTGTTTCAGCTCTCTGCTCAGTAAAAGATACCAAAAATAAGGTAGCCAAATTAGTGCGATTTAAAATTAATAGTTCCTTAGTACGTGGCCATGATATAAAGTTTTGCTGGATCGCCAGTCATTTTGGAATTTTGGGCAATGAAAAAGCAGACCAGTTGGCTACCTCCACGAAAAAGCTCATGGTGACATCTGCTGGCCTACTCTACCAAGATGTTAAGCCCCTCGTTAAAAAAGCTCTCCTCCGAACGTGGCAGTCTGAATGGAACGAAGAAAATGAAAATAAGCTCCATGTGGTAAAACGAGGTTTAGGATTGTGGGAGAGTGCATCTCATGAGAATCGCTTTATCGAGGTTCTCGACTGCCGCCTTGGAATTGTACAGTTTCTTGACACATGGGCATTTCCTTTGTGGAGGGGACGCTCCAGTCTGTGAGCACTGCGGCGAATCACTAACGGTCCTTCATATTCCATGGCTCTGTTCAGGTCTCGAGCAGAACCGACGTGCTAGCTTCCCAGAATTTTTCGCATTCAATATTGTTTTCCATCCTGCACTCTTAGTGGGTGAGCATTCCCATCATTCCCTTCAATCGAGTCAATACATACTTAGAAAAATGTGTTTTTTTAAGTCAATTTTAACTTCCGTATCCGTCTTTCATCTTCTGCCAATACCAAAACCTCCTTTGTTTCAGATCTGAATTCACAGTGAGCCTTCCAAGGCTATTACTGTGAGCAACGTTGGTACCTCAATTATTGCATCTGTTTGGCACAATATGGCCTTCGTCGCTTTTGCGCCAGTAAACCACCAATACAACAGTCTTAGCCGCGGCCGATCTCCATACATCCCAAATCCCGACCGGGCCGCTTGAGCGAGGTCGTCACTCTACTTCCCGATTCTTTCATGGGCGCTACCAATTTTGTGCTTAGTGCAGGATGGGTGCAATTGGCGATTGCTACGACTTGAAAATGGGACTTCCTGTGCTTGCTATATGGTGTGAAGAAGCTCAGGAAGACGTTGCAGAGCATTGTCGCGGACTGTTCCGACACTTTCGGAAGAAGACAAACCGTTTTCTGCATTTGTTGTCATAAAGCTTTGGATAAATGGAAACAATAATTTTAAGCAAGTTTGGTTTCACTCGCTCTTACTCTCCCTGTCCAGATGCACTGCGCGACGCTGCTAGCACGAATACGACTTGGGCGCCTTTTTTTCGAAATTTCACGTCGAAAGCGTACCAGCGAGTATCAAAATTTGTCACTTACGTTGGTACCTCAAACACAGAGGACTAGAATATAGGGGTAGAGGAAAAAGCGTCGGCGGCGGCTCATCGGCCGAGTGAAGCCAAAAGTGTTGACAGGCCGCGAGTGGCGCTGTTGTTGAAGTCCGGACGACTTGGCATAAGCCGTCGCGTACGTTCTCGAATGGTTTCTGGTGTGTCTAAGATCGTTTTCGCGATTTGTTTTCGTGAATGTTAAGTGCTTGGCATTGCGATTATTCGCAGGTTCGAGGCTTCTCGCCAAACGATGGACACGAAGAGAGACAAGACAGATGCGCACCACTACGCGACAGGATGCAAGACTGGGAACCCGGTGTTCTCGTCACCTGAATCGCTACATTGCCCAAATAAGCTTTAAGCTTTAGTTCATAGACGTTGGAACACCCAAAAAGCATATACATAGGCCACACTAATGAACCGCTAAGATCTCTAACAGACACGCTTGGCGCGGACACGTCGCTGGCGGAGCTGCAGAATGGAGCGCCATGGAGACTCCTGGTAGTACCTATACACGAAGTGCCTATCGCGGAGGCCGACGCCTTTTTCCACGGCCCGTACTCTAGCGCCCTGTACCTAAAAAGAGCATTTTCCACCACTATGAAAGCTTTGATGACAATGCTTTAATACTAAGAGAAAAAAAAAACAAAAAAAAAAACGTCGTCTGCTTTTGCTAACAGATTCGTGCAGATTACAACGCGCATCTGTTTTAGAGTGCAGGCGTAAGTAGCACCATTAAGGCCCGTTCACACAGTTGCGTTCGGAGCGACCACTACGCTTACGAACGAATGCAACCGGTTGGAACGACGAGTTACCATAGCAACGAAGCGCCAAACGGTCGTTTCGTTCGTGTTCGTTCGCAACGCAAGGAGTTGAGCCGGGCTGAACTTTTTCGTTACGTTCGGGAACGACGGGAGCGACAGACCAATCACAGGTCGAGGAGAGCTCGGTCGCGCGCGTTGCATGCCGGTCGTGCCGGGCTCCTTCAATATGACAACATGGCGTCGGTGGTGTTCGTCGACGTGGACGGCGTGGTGGAAGCTCATCGTTCCGCGTAAAAGCGCTATCCTTGACTGTGAATTTTCGTCGTGTGTCGTTATGATAACCCAGCACGTACTAGAAGGGAAGATCCACCTACTCGTGCGGCGATCTCGTGGCGGCACACTCAAGACAGCAGAAACGCCCGTGCCGTCGTGTTTGTTTACTTCGACTACAGTGGTGCTTTCTTAGCATTTGTGTCCTCAGAACATCGCCCGGATTTCTTTTTTGGCGCATTCCATGCGTGTGCTCAAGTTCAAGGTATTACTGGTGCGTACCGTATAAAGGATGCGAATTTTCACGCGTTTTCATCACCCGAGAAAGGTGATTAGTGTTAGCAATCCTGAACGCTCGCAATGTCTCGCTCGCAACGTCTATCGGATCACGAAATTATATTTCTACGTTGATAGATCGCTGCTAAGATTACATCGTCTTTTATAATCGTAGAAAAGGCGTGTGGCGAGATTTGTACTGTTGGCAAAGTCGTGTATTAAAGTCGTGATCGTGCAAGACGGCGTACTGCATCTTTTTTTCTTTTTTTAATGCACTACCCTGCAAGCGTTTCCTGAAAAATAAAAAATAAAGTTTGTGGTCATAGGAGGTGGTCTATCTATTTTCTGTTACGCAAGTGAGTGGTAGCGCGACCCCAACAGCGGACGGCGGCGGAGAGGCGGTCGCCGTGCTGCCGACGCACTGCATTTGTTGCATTGGTCGCAGGAGCGTACGCGAGGCGCAGAGCGGTCGTTCCGGTCACAACGAACCCAGTCGTGGATAACGGGTTCGTATCAGATGTTTGAACTAGCCTTTACACAGCTATTGTAGGCGCACAGCAGATCTTCGTGACTGTACGCCGTAGCCGAAACCTCTGGCTGCTCCGGTGAGGTGGACCTCGCGTCGGGCAGGAAAACGTCCGCCATGTTTGTAAGCGTAGCTGGGTTGCTTACTATTGGCTAGGAGCAAGAGCTGAAGCTCGTTTCTCATTGGCTGTTGATTCGTTTGGTTGCATGCGGTTCCATGTGTGTGTACACGTCGCGTACAGTTGTCGTTGAAGTCGCAGCGGTTGCATTCGTTCGTAAGCATAGTGGTCGCTCTGAACGCAACTGTGTGAACGGGCCTTTAAACTCGACGCCAGCTGTATACAAAAAAAAAAAAAAGAACTCACATACTGAGAACAAAAAGCCCAGAGTTACTGCAATAACGGCCCGTCGAGTATACCCGTACCCGGCTCTGAGCTAACAATACAGAAGCTGTGAGAGTTGTAAAGCGCAGCCGGTGGAGAAGGGATAAACTATACTCCGTTTCACTTTCGGTACGAAGACAGCCCACGCCACGATCCGACGGTGCCACTCAAGCAGCACCAAAAAAAAAAAATGCACAAGTCACGGCGCTCGTGGCTTTTGTGCGTGCGCTATCAGCGAGCGACTCAACCAATCGCGCGCAGCAAATGGCGCCGCGAGCCCGCGTCTGTACACCAGCGCAGTGTTTACAAACATGCCCGCGTTGCCCACACCAGGTGTGGGCACTGCGCATGCGCAGTACCGACAGCAGCGCCACCGCAGTGGTGGGACGTCAGTGAGTTGAGTTGGTGTATACGCGGTTTTTGTCGCTGTTTAAATGTATCCATCGGATAGTCGACTTTGGTCAGAGGGACACCCACGCGGCAAGCTTCTTTGGAAAGGGCATCCACAACCTTAGGACAGGCGTCAAAATAACGGCCATAATCTGCGCGGTGATTATGTGGGAAGGTAGCTCGAGTATGTATGCGTCTGCATTATGTGTATAGTAAAGTAGTTTGCATCGCTCTCGCTTTTTTTAGTCAGTTCAAGGGAAGTAGATAGAAAAACAAAACAACGCTGGTGCAATTTGTGTTTAACAAAAATAAAGACGCGTAGAAAGGCGAGTTGAGAAAAAAAAAACTTTTCTCCTTGATTAGCATTACCCTGAGCTCTAATCTGAACAGTTGGCGAAAAAGTCGCCGAGGAATTCGAGGGCCTTGATTGGCCGGCGCCGTGCGTTCCCTTGGCGCCGGCTGGCCAATCACGGTAGTCGAACTCTTCGCCGTACTTTTTCTCCAAGTGGCCAGACTAGAGCTCCTGGACAGTTTACTTTGCTATATTGTGGATCGAGCCGTGTTTGATTGAGGTAAACGCCCTTAGTGAAAAAAAGGGACTCTAAAACGGGAGCCGTGACAATACTCACAGTAAGAATCAGGCAGGTGTGGTGACCCGGCAAATGAGTTTGTCCCCTCAGTTGCATATGAGACATTTTACCAACCCGAAGTGCCACTATAGACGATACAACGCGTGTGTCGCTCTTGCGAAATAGGCGCTGTGTCGACTATAGCTGCAGTATAACACCACTACGTGCTGTCGTTCTGCAGCGCCCTCGCGTTATCAGGTTAACAAGCGTTTAAAGCAAAATAAAACCAATAACGTCTAGAATAAATGATACGCACCTCTGTTTCCCGGTTGGAGTAAAGGAATTAAAAAAAAAGTTTTAAGTTTTTTGGTTTTTTTTTTGTCGTGGCAGATGGTTTTGTTTTTGTTGTACCTTTGTTAACTCATCACTGCTGCTGAAGTTTTCCCAAAAAGGAAAGAAAAGGTTTAATGAACAAAAAGGAAGTACGCTAGCGATATATTGTAAATTGAATATACTGGACCTGCATGTATAGATGGATGAATACGACTGAATTCTTTTAATCGGGTGGCTGCTTGCGCCACCTAGCCAAAGATTCTGAATCCAACAATTATCTAATCTCATATTAAATTCTGATTTAATAGAAAGTGGAAAAAACATTTATATCGCTGCTGAGCACAAATATTCATCCTACCATTCTACACAACAAAAAGTTACAATCCGTGTGGCGGGGACGCCTCTTCAGAACCCGGTGCACGCACAATATACATGCCAGCGCCGCGTCGTGGGTGAGGACAGCCGCCATATTGGGTCAAAATTTCAGCTGCTCTTGTAGGTGCTGTCTTGAGTCAATGTAGTAAAAATTACGTTAAAAACACAATTGTCCGCCCACGAATCACATCCCCACACTCAAAAAAAAAAAAAAAAATAGGACCCGATGCGTCCCTACCAAGTCATTACGGGAGTCGATGGTTGTCTCTACCCTTGAAGTGGCGCTAGCATCGAGGCACCCTAGCGTTTTCGAAGGAAGGAGCGCCGTCTGCGGGGTCGACTGCGAACTAAAAGTGAACTGCGGCCGCGGTGTAAGAAAGACATTGCCTCGTCAGCCGCGGAATAAGAAACAAAAACAGATGTGTTTTTTACATCGTGAGTGCGGGCCAACGTTCTCTCACCCCGTCAGAACAGATTTACATCGTGCCGTTGTATCGGTGTTCGTTGCTTTTTATGCCCGCTACTATCGACGCTAAAAATATATCGTAAAAAAAAGAGACAAAATATGCGCAAAGATAGGATGCGGAAGTGCGCACTATGAAAATGGAGAAAGCGGGAGGCAAAGGTAAGATTGGGTGTGCGGATCCGCAGAGGCCTACTGGAAAAAGGTCCATTATGAAGAACCCGGAGACTGGGGTAACGCACGGCGCAGATGAACATGTATTCGACAAGAAGCTCGCTAAATATAAAAAAAACGAAGGCCTCGTTCATCTTTTTGGTTGGGTTAAGTTGATGCGAACGTGACGGGTGCAAAGTGGACAGTCGAGTATAGCGTTCTTTTTTTTTTTTTTTTCTGTCTCCCCTGTCCTCTCCTCTCTTTGTGTTCAGACTCTATATAAAATATATCTTGTCAAATATATTTCTCGATGCTTCGGAGACTTCGTGTTCGTGCTGTCCTTTATTGTACCCCAGTAGCGATGTTCTTCGTAATTATTGAAACGAGTTCTAGTTTGTCGTTTTACATTGCATCCAAGTTAAAAGTGCCCAAGCGCCTGTCTGCCGGTACTCATGTTCCCTAAAATCCTACTTCAGGATCGCCTTATTCGTTCGCGCATGTCGGATGACGCCCTATTCCGTGATAGAAAGAACCCACTATAAGTCTCTTCTTCCTGAAACAAGTGACCCGCACAAAGCGCTTCAGAACGTTCTGCAAACAAAGAGTCAGTCGCTTACCAGATTAATTTAAACTTTCCCACAAACTGCACACAAGCTGAGTAAAGACTTCTCTAAAGCAGCCGCCACGGTGATAATACATTATAAAAAAAAAAAGAAACGGCGTTGGCTACAGGTATTATGGCAAAATTATCTGCGCACACACCTAAATCATGTTTAAAGCAGGTTTTTTTTTTTTTTCATACATATGTAGGCTCCGAACATCACTGCAGACGGTTTTTGAGTGACCAATATGCCAGAACTGTCATACAACGAAGGAACAAGTCTCAGACGTTAGGGAGTTTTAGGGAACCGTTTTTGCCCGTCCGATACGGTACGGTGGGCCCTTGGCTACGAACTGCGCATGGGCTACTGCAGAAGGCTCGAGCATGCGCAGTTTGAACCGGAGGACCCATCGTGCCGTATCGGATGGGCAAAAACGGTTCCCTAAGACTCTCTACTGTCTTGCGGGCTGTGCTTTGCGTGATAAAAGAGCAGCGTGACAGCGGCTTAACGAGAGACATAAGCTTACCTTTCGGTCCGAATTTGCGGTCTTGCATTGCCGGTCCGCTTATCCCATGTCTATCGGAGGCATGTCGCTAAATTCGCCAACCGAGAAAAAAAAAAGTCTCACCCTCACGCGTGGCAAGATATATGACAACGCTTTTGTACTGTATACGTGAAACGGTGCTTGAATATTGGACGCTCAAGTTTTGAGTTATATGTGGCATAGAGCAACACACCTATAAACTTTTTCCGGTGGCAGCTTTTCTAGGAATGAGTCCGTTTATATACTGCCACCGCTGTCGCTTGGCCGTACCGGCGTTGTAACGAGATCGGACGCCTGGCTGACTTGCCGCAACGCGTGCCTGTACAAAGATAAGCAAAAGCGGTAATTTGACGGTTTCCGTGACGTCATTGACGGAAGTCACGTGATCGCTCTGTGGGACGATTCTCTACTGTCTCCGCGGGTGCTCCGAATGATCTTGAAAGAAAAAGAAGAGAAAAAATGTAACTGTAGGAACTGTAGGGAGGGAGATGTTTGTCCGGCATGAAGCCAAACATTTTTCCAGACAGACTTCCCTTCAGTATGAATATCACTGGCAATTTTTGCTGTCGTTATCATCAGCTTCAGCTTCAGCTTTTTTTTTTTTGTTCTTTGATTAAATGGTTAATCATAAAAGTATTTAGGTAGGCACAATGTTTCACTGACAATTAAGTTGATGGAATATTACAGCCAAGCTGTTTATAGCTACGGTTCCGTGGGTTTTTCGTGAGCCTGACCAAAATCTCTACGCTCGCACCGCACTCAAGCGCCGCACGTGCCGGCGTCTGCAGCAGTAACAACTCCAATAAAAGTTACTACAAAAAGACTGTTTTTTGTTAGTTTTCGCGCGAAAACGTGCTTTCTAAAAGCTCAAGGTGACCACAGTAAAGACGAATCATAAAGAGTGGCGCTGTTGTCGTATTTAGCTAGGTCTCGGTGGACGCCAGCGGCCCAGCTTTCAACGGCGAGTTTTCCAACTGTGTGTTCTATAGACCTTTCCAAAAAAGGGCACTTGGCAGGTTCCATTTTCAGTGTTTGTGCGTATGGCGCGTGATTTGCTCGCTTTCCGAAGCGACGAACGTGCGCGTTCTGGACTGTGATTTAACACGTGTGGACTGTGATTTTTGTAAACAGTGGAAACGTCTATACTCTGTTTCACCTTATGATGCACCGCAGAAAAGGCTACAAGCGCGAGCTCCTTGCTCTGGGGCCCATCTAGGCGGCACAAGCTCTCATGAATTAAGAGCAGCTGCAAACGCTATGAGCTCGCGCTTCTAACCTTCGCTGCGTTACAACATATGGTGAAACGAACTATAGTAGTGTTGCCTGGAAGACAAGGTCACGTGACGGGCTCACCACGGAGCCGGTCACGTGAGCTGAAAAACCCTCCAGCGGAAGAATTAACCACCGGGAGAGATACCCGCGTTGATCAGCAAACCGGCCCAGGTGTTTTTAAAATTCCGTACACTTCGTTTTTTTTTTTTTTTTCTACTGGGTTGTGAAAAATAATAAGAATTAATCCCATCTCGCAGCAGAGTGAAAGGCCAGGGTTTACGCAAGAGACAGAAACCGGCAATCGGCAGCACTAATGCTCTTTTTGGCTTGAAGACGGTCAGTAATCCCATACTCTGTTTGAGTGTTTCTTTTTCTTTGTGGCGGGTCGCTCGAAGGTAATGCCTTCCTACTAACCTTATACGCCAGTACAAAGAAAAAAAACGAGCTAAAGCATGGCACGCGGCCGCCCTCATTTGCACTTTAGTGGGTAGGCCTCCTAATTACTTTGTTTTTTTCGGCAGCTGTGCAATTTTACCTACCACTATAAACCTGTGCTAACATCGCCTCCTGCTCTCTGCCCTCTTTGTCTGCTGGGCTGTGGAATGCCTTCCAAGTTTGCGCTGTTGCCCTGCTGTGCGGTATATCAGACACTGCGCATGCGTCCACAGCTCAGTGACTCCGCATTTTCCGCCCGGGTGATGAGCTATGCAAAGGTCTATACTCCATTTCACATTAAGTCCGAAAGCAGACGACGCTATGGTTTCATGAAGCCAAGGAACAGCGCCAAACATCCATCGTCATTGTGATCGTCGTGTTTGTGCGTTTCCTATCAGCTTCTCAACCAATTACGCAGAGAAAGAAAGAACATGATCACGGCGCATTCGCTGTGCGTGATAGGCAAAGCTGCTGCTATCGAACGCAGAAACATTACGTGCACCATGACGTTGCATTTTTGGCACGGCTTGATTGGCCCCTTGGTATCCTAGCGTTGACTGCAGTCGAACCCGATGTGAAACGAAGTATTTTCATGTAGCTATTGCGTTGAAGCAAATGTGTACTCTTTGTGTATGCGCGGCGCATACAAAGAGTTTGTACGTGCGTGACGTAATGAAAGCGACCTCTTGCCTTCTTCTGCCTTCTACGCCAAAGACTCCGAAACTGGACATTTTAAAATTAAATTTATTTTGAGAAAATTAGCACGCAAACAAACTCACTTTGATACCATTTAGCAAACATCCCTTTACACAAATAACGTAGCACACAAAAAACAAGTTCCAGGTTCTTCTGCACCTTCGTTTTTCTGTGTGTCCGTCTTATTTCTATTTATGCAAAAAATACCGGTTTCTTGCTTTGTCTTGACGCTCTGCTGCGCACGCGCTACCCCAATGATTCTTCCCCACCATTTAAAAATTGACAAGAGAGCGGGAGATTACATCGTCCCGTGACGTCACAAAATTCTGTGGCGTCGCGTGACGTCACAGCTATACCAATATATTACCGCGATTTTAAAAATACTGGGCACATACTGTGTAATATTGGCAATTTATAGCAAGATTACGCCAACATTTACCAATTTCGGGTGCACCTTGCGGAAGCCGGCCCAACTAGGGCAAAGCTACAGAATGTTACCCCAATAATGACCGAATATCTCGTGCTGACTGGGGAGGCTTCCCTTCCGAAGGAAGTAGCGTTCGAACTTTGCAATGTTCTCACAAATGCGCTGCCGCCGCACCGTATGGCGCGCTGAAAGCTGCCATTCTTAGGCGAACGACGATTTCAAAATGCAAGCGACTGCAACAACTGCTTTTAGCGGTTGAACTTGGAGATCAACGCCCTTCGCAGCTACTCCCTCACATGCAGACCTCGCTCGGCGAGCAGGCAGCGAGATTCGTCGCTGCACTCGTAAAATAACTCTTTCTGCAACGTCCTCCTTCGAGGGTACACATGCTGTTCACCCCCGCAACGAGTTTGACCTTGCCAGCTCTGGCGTTACACGGAGACAAGCTCGTGGAAGTCGCACCAGCTCAGACTTTTGTATGAAGCTCCGTTCTACGAGCGTCTCCGGGTGAGCAAGCTTCAGCAACTCTTCTTAGCTCCAGTCGAGCAGTACTTACATCATCCTTCTGAAATCCTGCGTCAGAAAGTTTCCTCAATTCAAGAAGTGATGACCCTACGGGAAGAATTCGATAACCTATCCACTCTCGTCGTGAGCTCGCTTGCCGGTCATAAAGGTTCCTGATTACTCACACGATAGGAATGGAGATTTATTCCCTTTTCTGTTTCATATTTTTCTATGTTCGTCGTCTTCCTTCTTGTGTTTCTCTTGGAACGCAAGCACTTTGCGTTCGCGTTAGTGTTATGTGTTCCACACGGTGCGTGCGCGGAGCGCGAACTTGTGGTCTTGGATTGGCGCATGGCGATGACGCGGATGCGCAACGTGGAGCACGCAACTCTAACGCACGTTTGCTTCTATACGCAATACAAAAACATTTCTAGTAAGGTACAATTTCATACCAGCTATTGCACTCCATTGGGACAGTGAAGGGTGTTGTTGGCATTCAGAAATGACTTTTCGCGAGCCATGATCGCGAGCAGTTCCGACGTGCCCGCTGAGAAGAACCGGGTGACCCTCACTCACTACAGCGCTTCCCGTTTCCGTCGCGAGAGGGCGACCTACGAGCTGGAGACGCGAATATAACCTGTTTTCAGAGCCTACTCAGTTACATGCAGTTTCTCTAGGCCCCTCTGTCTAGGCGTCAGCGACATCAAATACTTTCCTATGGGAAGACAGGACACTCTCCTCTTTTCCATCAGACAGAACGGCGGCCGCGACATAAACCTCCCTTGGGGGAGTGGTTTATTTGGCGACGAATCTCTACCCCGCCCCGCTCCGCTCCTCTCGCCGCCAGAGCACGTGAAGGAGACGCCTCGAAATGGGGTGCGCCGTCACGCGTGTTTCCGCAGATGTTCGTTATCGACTTTTTGTGTCTATCCTCAGGGAGGGTCGTGTATTGCCCTAGTAAAGAATTTGGTGCCCCTCCGCGCTTCCTCTTCCTTGTTCTTCCTTTTCCCTTTACAGCGGTCAGATGCTTTCGCGACAGGCCTTGACGAATAAAGAAAGCTATGCCACTACACTTTTTCTAGAGCACTACTCATACACAGTGGCGGATTCAGAGGGTGCTCCTTTTGTCCTGACCCCCCTCTCAAATTCCGCATGTGTAAAATTATGGGGCCATGAAAAAAGGGGGCGGGGGGTTCTTCAACATTTCATACGCTGACCCTCCTTTCTCGAAACACGTGTATCCGCCTCTGCTCACACACACGCACACACGCACGCACACACACACCTGAGAAATTTAGCCCCGAGTTTAGGGCGTGAAATAAAAAAAAAAAAAAAAAACTGCGAGCAAGGTCACATTAGTAAAAGTAAAATACACGCGCCATGCGAGCCAACTGAGGTTTTATACTGCATTTAACCGTGTACGCCCTGTACATTGTACACACATTGTACTTGTACTTACATTGGTATTTCCTTGATGATAGCGAGAGAAATCATAGTGTGAATGCTCTTTCGAGTTGCAGACATCTATATTGTGAATGACGTTGCGTTACGTTTCGGTGCTCGCAAGAATAGAATATAAAATCGCTCACCAACTTTATGCGCTCCATTGCGCGGAGAGAAGTTGTTATTTGAGATGGAAAAATGGCTGCTGTGCGCGCTGTTATTTTGCGCTTCTCATACTTTTTTGGCTACAATTACGGATGCACGTGAGTAAGCTGTCTTTTTTTTTTGCGGTTAGATATCTTTCTGGTGCAGAAACAAAGACGCGTTTGATAGTAAAAAAAATTAAGATTAATTTTTGCCGGCGATTGAAGTCACCTGTTAAAGGAAATTGAATGTCTCTTCGGCATCTTATAAAATTGTTTTAAATGGTATCTGGAGAAAATGGTCTCGGCGCCGCCGTAAACCATTTCAGCAACACAATCTCACTGTCACCTTTAAACCATTTCAGCGAACAAATTTCTTTGAGGGCAGGTCGGTTGTGTACTCGGAGATGTATTCGATATGACGAATTTCGCGGTTCGAGAATGAGGTCCAATTAACGTGGAGGGCGAAGGTGAGGGGTCTGTCATCTCTCAGGAAGTGGAAAACCCGACCTTCGAGGAAGTGCCGGTAGTGTCTCATCGCAGCGTAGATGGAAAACTCGGGACCGAAAATTCTTTAGAGCGTCTCGGCTGGTTTTAACACTCTGGAAGAAGAAGCCGAGTGGAAACCAGCCCGTCTGGTCGCAGTGTTGTAGCGCAGCTCCAGATGCGACATCGGAGGCGTCAACCATGAGCTTAGCGGGGGCATCGGGTCGTGGATAGTCAAGATGGGTTGTGTTTACGAGGGCTTGCTTCGCTCTTGCGAATGCCGCTAGCGCACTTTAGTTCAGTCGACCGGAGTCGTTGGGCTCTTAGGCGATCGCAGCAAGCCCAAGAATTCTCGTAGCTTGCGAAATAAAGTTGGTTGGGGGAAGTCCCTAATGATCTCAACCTTAGAAGGCAACCTTGAGGTACGACTCGATATCTCAGTAACTCGAGATCAGTTGTAATAAAGACGCACTTCGTCGCGTTGACGACGAGACCGTAGCTGCGCAGTTGCTTGAAGAGCAAGCGGAGATGATGTTCGTGCTCTTCAGGTGAGCTGCTGGCCGGGAGCAGGTCGTAGACGTACGCAAACATGAAGGGAAGTCCCCGTGTCACTTCGTGAATACATCATTGGAATGTGTGTGCTGAGTTCCTCAGTCCGAAGTGCATTCGTACGTACTCGAATAACCCAAACCGAGTTCTTACAGCTGCCTTGTGGGTGTCGGATGCCTCGATCAGTATGTGATGCTAAGCCTTTACCAAGTCGACCTTACTGTAAAAAGATATTCTGGCGAGTTCCGTGAAGTCGTGAAGGTGAGGAGGAGGATAGCGTTCCGGCAACCTGCTTGCATTCAGGGAGCGGTAGTCCCCGCAAGGCCTCCAGTCTCCTTCTTTTTGGGCACCATGTGGAGAGGAGATGCTCAGGAGCTGTTCGAAGGCCGGATAATTCCGAGCTCAAGCATGTGCTCGAATTCACAGCGAGCTGTCTGGAGCCGTTCACCAGAGAGGCGACAAGGTCGTGCGTAGACAACTGGACTAGAGGTAACGATGGTGTGAGTCACCCCATGGTGTGCAGGTTGCACCATAATTGAAGGCCCTTTGAATTCGGGAGATTCGTTTAAGATAACTGCATATCCCGGTGATGGTGTGTCGTGGCTTATGCCGACGGATCAGGCCATTGTAAATGTTCCATTTTCAGTAAGGTGTGCCGTGCCGTCGAAAAGACGATGGTGGCGCATGCTGACATCCAGGTAGAAGTAAGCCAAGAAAGCCGGTCCTAAGATGAGACACTTAAAGTCAGCGATAATGGAGATCTACCTGAAAGTCCGGCGCAGTTTTAAGTCCAGGGTCACGGATCGAAATACATAGGTTGGTATAGGAGTACCTGTACCTGCGAATAAGCGTACACCACAGTTGTGGTTTTCTTTTATCTGCGCTTGTGGGTGGGACGACGGACAACTCTGCGCCGGTGTCGACAACAACTCGATTAACTGTAAACCGATCATCAACAAAAACAAAAACACGGCTTTCTGGTTGGGCAGCGTGTCTGGCCGGGGTGTTTTCCTTTCAGGCACAATGACGGCGGCGTTTGACTGCGCGGTGTCCATATAGTTCCGGTGGTACCATCATGTACCTTGATCTCGCTACGGCGATCGCGCTTGTGCTTGAGACAATTTCCGATTATTTTAGAGCCTGCGGCACGAAAGACGTCATAGATCACCGGAAGGTGGTTGAAGGGTGGCGACGGTCGCCGTCAGCTGGTCCAACTTGACCTGCAAATCTTGCAAAGCAGTTGACGAGGGAGGGTACTCTACCAGCGAGAGATGGTCGGCATCAGTAGTATAGATGGCCGCCGCCATGTACTCAGCCATCTCCACTAGATAGTCCAAGGACGTGTCAATTGAGGAGGCGAGAGCCACGCGAATGCCCTAAGGTAGAAGTTGAGAGAAAAGTTCGAGCAAGGTGGGGTTATTTACGTAGAAAGCAGGTTCCACAAGTAGTTGGCGCATCCGGTGCAGCAATTCTGACGGGCTCTGGTCTATGAGCTCATCTGTTATGAGAAGGCGCTGCGGGCAACTGGTTCCCGACTCAGTTTTTCTCAGCAGAATGGTGGCCTTCAGATGACCATAGGCATCTGCCAATGGTGTCGCCGCTAGCACGTCGTCGAGCTCGCCAGCTATCTTCGGCGGTAGGGCGGATAATACGTAGTGGTATATGGACAGCTGAACGTTGATCCTCTTCAGGTGAAATCGAGCTTCGGCCTGAGTGAACCATGCTCAAGGGTTCTTCGCCCAAAATATTGGAAGCCTAACCTGAAGTGTAGATAGTGCCGTCTCACCTTCGGGAACAACCTGCTCTATATCTTGAAGGCCGGTACAGGACAGAAAATGGACGTTCGAGCGCGGCAGAGGGCTACCGGTCAGCCGTTGCGTGGGTTGATGGATCGACTATGAAGAACACATTTGGTATCGGTCTCCGGGTCACCAATATATCTGCCCAAAGTGGCCCTTCATTTATTTACAAAGAAAAACGTAGAAAGGAAGGTAGTCGCCGGGCCAGGAGCTAGGCCGTTGAAAGAGCCGGATGGTTCCGATTTTTATTCTTGAGGTAGCGGCTCTCGAGAAGTCTGTGTTTACGTGGGGCGTGCTGCCAACGGGGCTCGCTTCATGAGCCACGTTGTTTGGGGACTTTTAGCGAACCGTTATCGTGTTCCGCGTACAGCACTACCGAAGCCTTTGAAGCATGCTTTTAAGCGAGCGTCCATGTGATACCATGACCGCGGGGCGCGCGCTTAAAAGCATGCTTCAAAGGCTCGGGTAGTACGGTACGCGGAACACGCTAACGGTTTGCTAAACGTCCCTAAATATTTGTCGCCGCGGAGCCGCTTCCCTCCAGTGTCCATGATGACGCGTTAGCGCGCCCTCGTAGATTTGTGAAGTCATTTTACTGTGAACTCGATGTAGGAGTGCCGCCAAGAACGATATCTTACGTTGCGTGGAATGAAAGTAAGCTTATTTTAGACGTCATGCAGACGGATGCTCCCCACACAATGAAGGGCAGGGAAACGTTGCAATATAATCCTTGCCGATTGTCTTTTTTTACAGCGAAAGCTGTTATGGGCTCTTTCAGCAGCTCGAAATTACGTCCATTTTTTGATATTGTAGTTGTTGGTGATGTCGTAGTTGTTGATGTTGTTTATATTGTAGTGGGCGTAGTATTGCGTAGGGCGTCTCTCGTCGATGTTACCGAGTACTTGAAAAAGATCACCCGTCGCCCGCGGGAATCGAACCTGGGTCCGCTACGTGCGAAGTGGAGGTGTTACCGCAGCGTTAACAACCAGTCTTATGTATTAGAGCAGGCAAGTATCAGTCAAATCGTATATTCAGTTAAACCGGAGGGAACCGCCTCCGCGGCCTCAACAATTTAGGGACTTTTAGCAAACCGTTACCCTGTTCCGCGTACTGTACTACCGGAGCCTTTGAAGCATGCTTTTAAGTGGGCGCCCTGCGGTCACGGTATGACGTTGGCGCTCGCATAAAAGCATACATCAAAGGCTTCGGTAGCGCTGTACGCGGAACACGGTAAGGATTTGCTAAACGTCCCTAAATTCTTGTCGCCGCGGCGCCGCTTCCCTTCAATGCAACCGAATGTACTTGCCTACTCTAATGCATAAGGCTGGTTGTTAACGCTGTGGCGTTGCGCTGTGGTAACACCTCCGCTTCGCAAGCAGCGGACCCAGGTCCGATTCCCGCGGGCGGCGGGCGATCTTTTTTTAAGTATTTGTCAACATTCACGATGGACGCCCTACGGAATACTACACCAACACAATATCAACAACATCAACAACTACGACATCACCACCAACTACAACATCAACAACGGACGTAATTTACAGTGGCGGGAAAAGCCCATAACAACTTTTGCTGTAAAAAAAATGATACAAAAAAGAAAATTGCAAGATATTTAACAATATTTTCCTGCCTATCATTGTATGAGGATCATTCGTTTGCTATGACGTCTGAAATCAACGTAATTTTACTCCCGTCATCATACGGCAGCGTTCATGGCGGCACGCCTACATCGAGTTCACATTAAAATCAAATCAGAAATCCACGAGGATCTGATAACGCGTCATCACGAACAGCTTGGAGTTTTTTTGTTTTTTTTTCGGTCCGTTCCTTTAGATGAGACTCCCTGTGCTGCCTCGATTTCGATGAGTTTAAAGTGGACCGGATCAATGCGTGTGTTACGAAAAACGCCTATTTGTTTCTTCAGAGTAATAGCGACCAAGTGTATGGGCGCACCGCAACTCGGAGCACGTGGAACCAAAGATGGCGCTGAAAAATCCAGGAATCTCGAGTTAAATCCTTCCCCTCACCGGTTTCGGCATGGATGAACATCGTACCGGCGTGTGGTTGTGTACCACTATTGCGTGACGCACACTAAAGCTGGAGTCACACTGCTCATGACATCATACAAACGACAGTCTGCGAGCACGAGTCACCGCACTATCCGTGGTTCGAACTCCGCTTGCCAAGTTTTCTCCTTGAACTCATTGCCATGCGGCATTTGAAGCAGGGATCTCGCGGTGACTCGCGTTCAAATCTGTATGCAGACTTTCTTTCGTATGATGTCTAAGCAATGTGAGCCGGCTTAAAGGCCAAAGGCTAGCAGTGGTACAGCACTGGCTAAATGGTTTATCCACTATGTATACCTGTGTCGTCATACTTCAAGAGCAGACCTTTCTTACGTTGTGTCATAGCCTCCTCTATACGGACAAAGGCTGGCAAATCGCCACAAGACGCGGCCGCCGAAGGTGAAAAGGTAGAGTGGCAGACAACGGATGGGAGGAGAGACATGTAACGGGTGCCCCGCTGCGGCAAGACGCCGAAAAACGCTTCTCCCGAGCGATGGAATGTCAGCTCGTGCTCCTCGCGTTCCTCGCGCTACCGCTTCTTTTCTCGACGGGTTTGAAAACCATGTTTCGGGTCCTCACCGCTGCAAAAGCTGCGCGCTGACGTCCAGGTTCCGCGAGAAATGCTCTCTGCTACCAGATCCTCGCGCTCCAAATCTGCGACCGGGTACGCTATGGCTTTGTCGTCGAACTGCCAGGCTTTGTAAGTATAGAGGAGGCTATGGTTGTGCAATCACGAACGTTTATTGTTTATTTTTTCGACATGGTGCAATGTTATGTTGACGAACTCAGTGCCCCATTAGCCCTCAGAAACAAAGTTAGAACACAACCAGCGGTTTTCGTTTTATAGTCCACAGTATCCAAACACGTTACAGAGGTACATACGCTGTATCGTGTGGGATATAGGAGATTAGGAACAACGCCGGATTTTGATTGCCAAGGGAAGGAAACCTAAAGCCGCGTTCACACTGGCAAGTTGCAACTGTCGCGCGACATCTTTTGTTGCAAAAGCGACAGTCGCAAGTCGCAAAAGCAACAGGTTTGGAGCAGTCTCTTCGAGACCGAATTTCGCGACTTGTCACCCAGTCGCTCGGCGGCTGAACCAATCAGCGGCGCCTCGTTAGTGACGTGAGTGCTCCTCGCGTTTGTTTACATCCGGCACGCCGAATATCTGCGGGGGAAGTAACCGACATGTCCGTTCAACGCCTCGGTCCGCAGTAACGGCCGTGGCAGTTGGCAGCAGCGATGGCACAAGACTACGACGCTGAAAACTGGTCACCTATACAGATAGCCGATCCCCACTCCAGCCTGCCGCTATCCGTTGGCATCTCGCTCATATTTTGCAAATGCGCAGAAGTTGAAAACTGCGAGATCTTGTACGACGTTTATGTCAGCACCCCCTAGAATACCAATAATCAAAGACATATGAGCCAAGAAACTGAGGGACAGGAGGAGACGAGAGAACCCGGGGACTTCAGAACGCCGAGCTGTGATTGGAACGATTAGAGGGTAGACCCAAAGCTAGCTGACTTTGTCTCCACTGCCACAGCCTCCTCTACACTCCCAAAGCCTGGCAGTTCGACGACGGAGCCATAGAGTGCCCGGTCGCAAATTTGCAGCTCGAGGATCTGGTAGCACAGAGCATCAAAGAGCCATTTCTCGGGGAACCTGGACGTCAGCGCACAACTTTTGCAGCGGCGAGGACCCGAAACACACCTGTTCGCTCGGTAGAAGTGTGTTTCGCCGTCTCGCCGCAGTGGGGCGCAAATCACGTGGCTCTCCTCTCATCGGTTGTCTTCCGCTCCACCTTTTCCAATTCGACGGCCGCTTCTCGTGGCGATCTGCCAGGCTTTGTCAGTGTGTAGGACGCTATGCAACTGCACTCGTCGAACGCGTCCGAATGCGAGAGCCAAACGCAGGACGTCGGCGTTCTGCGTTCTAGCACGTTTGACGAGTGCAGTGGAGACGAATGCCAGCTAGCTTTAGCTTGCTGTAGCTTGTAGCTGAGTTTGAGACCTGTCTGTTTTTCTGTTACTTTTGCTCTTCTAAAAAACCCCCCAGTCTCAGGGTAAACGACGAAATGGTTGACTTCCACCAGCTAGCCTGTACTATGACTCTTTTTTTTAGCTTTAGCTCTACCCTCTAATCCTTCCAACGATAGCTCGGAGTTCTGACGTCCCCGCGCGCTCTCGTCTCCTCCTTTCCATCAGTTTCTGCCAAACCTTAAGCTGCAAGACCTGAACCACTGTTTTCTACAAAAGGCACAAACTGGAACATCTCTAACGTAGTAGAGTATAGGTGCACATTAGTATACCTCTATTTTATAACGTACATTGTAACCTATATCATATTGTACAGGTGCACTGTAACCTATTACCTATAGTATAGGCATACACGCGCTTCAGATGTTTTAGAGGTGACGTTGTATGCTGCTGATTTTAACCATTCAAACGGTGCGTTTGACCGAAGCACCACGGGTTTGTCCTTCCATAGAAAAATAGAGGAAGGGGCTGAGACGCGAACGCCAAGCTTGGAGAACGTGTCAATTGGACGCACTTTTCGAGGCTGGTGTCTCGCGTCTCAGCCACTTTCTCTATTTTTGTATGTAGTGACAACTATGGTGGGTCAAACGCTAGAGAAGGGGTTAATTAAATAGAACACGATACGAAACACCAAAATAATCACAACTCAGCGGATAGAAAATAAGCTTTAGTTTAATAATAATCTAAACAAGTCAGCAAAAACAAATGAAGGCCACGACGACCGATCTCCTAAATTCAAAGAACCAGCACGATACGGATTAAAAAGTTATATATTAAATATTCCAGCAAAAAGGGATATTTTCTATAACGCACCACACAGCAGGTTCTTCGGTTTTTTGTCCACCAATCATCCGGGGCCACTGAACTTGGAGCAAAACAGTTCTTGAAGTAGAATCAAGATCTGAGCATCGAAAAGGTGGTGGAAGATTGTGAAGTAATAGTCTGCATGACACATCACGATGTCCTCCTCACGGGTACATGAAGCACATCGGGTGCGAATTCTCCCGACCTTTTATCGGGAACTGCAATCTTCTCGGCCGCCGGCGATAAAAGTGGGGGCCGGCAAAGAGGACCTGGTCTGCAGCAGTCATACCTAAATAAATGAACACAAAGAATAGTTGTCACTAAGCGTGTGGGGCTTCTAAATATTAAGGGGGCACTAATGGTTCAAAAATAACTTTTTTTTTGTTATCCGAAACGATTGAAAAGCGACGCCTGGACATTACCCTCAAAATTCGAAGCTTGGGAACGCAGTATTTGTAAAGTAAAGAAAACAATTGTCAATAGCCGATTGTGAAGTTTCCGCGCGATCGACGGCAGTGCAGAGACGTCAAAGATTGAGTCGTCAAGTAACTCGAGTTTCTCCCCCGCCTCCCAAACGTCCCAACCGGAAGTGCCAAGTACTCTCGCATTCCGCGATTAACCGCGCTTCTCCGTGCGTGCCGCCTATAGCTATATGAGCAGGCGACGCTTGACTTTCGAGTTTGAAGTTCTTTTAGGGCCATTTCAGTGATCAGAATTTTTTTGAAACTGGTGGGAGGTTGAAGAGAAAGCGCAGTAAACCTTTGTAAACGATATGAGGGGCTATCTCGCGCCGTTGCTGCGTGAAAGGTTGCCCCGGCGGCGTCACAACCGAAAGTATACATTGCACATGTATCCGAAGAATGCGTCAGAGAAGGCGGCCTTGCTAGCTGCAACTCCTGACGGACTACTGGAGGATTTCGGATTTAAGTCCTCCATTTGTCCTCGATACTTCGTAGACGAACACTATGGTGTCAGCCCAAGCGTCTCTAGATCGTTGGAGCTACTAAATGGTGCCTCGGTTGAGGCGGAGTGTCGTTCCAACGAACTTCCCGCAGCATGTCACATCACACGAAGCAAAGCGTCTAAACGCTGTTCACCCAGCTGAGACTGTAGCCAATGCAATATGCACGAGTGTACGTGATCACTTTGAAAGACTATTCCTCAGGACGAGTGCTTGCGCTAGAAAGGCACGGATTAAAGCCAGGACTGCGGGCTAGCTTGCGCCTGTAGCTTCGGCTGGAGTCTCAGCTTGAGGATGAACGGAGTATATAGGTAAATCTACGTACAAGGGGTATTCACACCAGGGAGCAATCCCGATGATTTCTCCCCGGCGCGCGCGCATCACGAGACGAAAACGTGAGGCTTAGGCACATCGCAAAGCCTGACGTTTTCGTCGCGGGATGCGCATGCCGTGGCACGGCCGGACTGGAAGCGCGTGCTCTCTTTCTCTTCTTACGGCCTTTGCAATACATGGGTTGCACTTGACGTCATATCCTTCCTCCTTTCTGGTGGCCAAAACCTGCTGTTATACTTCGTTTCACCTTATGTGCGAGCGAAGGCAAAGCTGGAAGCGCGAGTACGAAAGCTCCGTGCCTTCAGGCTTTGCTCGAGCGTGCGAGCTGGGCAGAAACGCAAACAGCACTGGTCTCGCGCTTCTAGCTTTGGCTTCGCTCGCAGATAAAGTGAAACGAAGTATAATGAAGCTGTGATCACTCGCTTCCGTTCGCTCGCGACGCTCGTGTACTGCTCGTAGAATATGCACAGTAAAGGCTACGCTCGAGGAAGTTCGGCCACCAGAAAGGAGGACCAAATTACGTCAGTGCAACCTATGTATAGGGGCAATCGCCACCTCCCGCCGCAATTCGCGGGGGGCGCTGTCACCTCACCCCTGGGCTACCCTTTGCTGTTTGCACAGAGCGCGTTTGAGAGTGTATCTCAGCGCTGTCGCAACTTGCGGCCGAGATTTTTAT
This sequence comes from Ixodes persulcatus, assembly GCA_013358835.2. Classification (NCBI taxonomy): domain Eukaryota; kingdom Metazoa; phylum Arthropoda; class Arachnida; order Ixodida; family Ixodidae; genus Ixodes; species Ixodes persulcatus. The sequence goes on along the minus strand of JABSTQ010010059.1, from coordinate 138,811 downwards.
AGCCTTTGACACCTCATCCTTACGTTTAGACCCTCAGCCACTATCTAATGCGCTTCTGATAAACTCAAAACGGTGAATACTTGACGCACATCTCCGAGCAATTTGGGAGTAAAAAGTAGTAAGTAGAGACAGCGAATGCAATTGCGGAAAAACTATACTCGTCTTTACCTCCAGGACTTCAGGACTTCTGTTGCAACTCAAAAACAGGAGGAGAAGGACCCCTTCTACGTGGAGGAACTTGAAATGATAAGTAATTCGTACACTCTCGTGAAATGTAAGCAGGGCCATTCTATCTACTGCCGTGGTCTGCATCATTTCATAGGCCGCACATGAAGTTGGTCAGCTGCTCTAGACGAGGGTGTAGTAGTCTGTACAATTTTCGCAAGGTGCATATTACAGCCTAAAGTGCTTCCTCGATGGCTTGCGCACATATCCAGCTGATTTTTCGTTTTGTCCGTGGCCGTCTTTGCATGGTTAATCAGAAGTATTCTGAAGAACTTGTTGCAAATTAAACCAGCCAAGTGCTTTGAGCGACTGTTGTTAATGCCCTCTGGGCAACTTAGGAATGGCGCGTCTTCAAGATAGGGTGCAATGAGTAGTTGCAGAACTCGTGCACATTTGTACGCGGAAGGTGCTTAACAGCCTTAAAAAAAAGCAACAATGTTGTCCAGAAGTGCGAGGAACCTAGAATTTAGATAATGAAGCCTGGCCTTGGAATAAGACGAACAGAGGATCACCTCTGTTACTCGTAGTCAACAGCATAACACAGGCGTCGCACCCAAACTCACTAATGAGTTCAAAAAACCGTTGCCAAAACAACAACCTACGAAGCTCGAACACCAGCGCAAAGCAGCTCGAAAGGACTTTCCGAGTGGGGTGAAGTGGGGTGAGGTGTTTTCGCCCCTGGCGACAAGCAAATGAACTACATACGGAGAAAAAATGCCATTGACTCCCGGGCGATTGCGTAGGCCGTAAGAAGGGAAAGAGAGCGCGCGCTTCCAGTCCGGCCGTGGCTGTGGAGAAATCCCCTGGATATGCCCCTGGATTTTTTCCCTCGTGTGAATAACCCTTAAAGAACATCGACCGATTCACCGGCTCTCCGATCATCCTCACTGCTACACGTGCCGAGTGCCGCCATGTTTTCCGATGAAGGATAAAAAGCCAGGTGGCGACATCGCTTCCGGACTACGATTTTCGATATTTCAAAAGAAGGGGCGTTGTGAGTTCGCAATTGCATTAAAAAACACGTGTTACCAATGCCGTTGTTAAATAATGTAGAAGTTGCGCTTACAAATCAACGCAATTTCATAATCGATTAAGTCACAAATAAAACGAAGCGAGGAGTTGAGAACAGAGAGACAAAAACGCCAAAAATAAAAAAAGTGCAACCGCGCGTGGAGAATTGTTTTTTTTTTTTTCGTTCTGGTATCTTTTTTTTTTCTGCTTATGACTTCGAGTTGCATCGTTTAAGATGATAACAAAAATACGAAGTTCGGAGGGATAATGCCCCTTTGAGGATACGTAAAACATTCATAAAGTGGTACCCTACACATTATGATAAGTGCGGAATGGTACCCCTCGTGTCACACATGTAAAATATTAACATTTCTAGGGTACGAGCGGGCGGTGGGAGGTATACTGCATAAGTTTATGAAGTAATATTTTTACTTTCTTGAAGGAAAATCGGTTCCTCTTTATTAATTTGCATGAAGTACCGAGCAGTACTCTTAAGCCAAATACTTCCTTACAACGGATGTATATTTTTACCAACAAAAACTGGACTTCAAGGCCAACCTTCAAAATCATTTTCCGCAGAGTAGCAAAAAACCTCCTCGCCACCCCTCCCATTTCCCCTTCTACCACTGCTGACTTTGCTTCCACGTGCTCCGAAATGCAGTGCGCTAGTACACTCGGCCGCCGATACCGTAAACGAAGGTATATGCGCTTTTCGTAACTAAGGGGGGTTCCGGTCCACTTTAAACTAATCGAAATCGAGGCAACACAGGGCCCCAGTTGGAAGCCGTATCTAGAGGAACGGATTGAAAGTTTCAAGTTGTTGATGATGACGCGTTAGCACGCCCTCGTAGAAATGTGAATTCATTTTACTGAGAACTCGGTGTAGGAAAGCCGCCAAGAACGCAGCCGTATGCTGACGGGAGTAAAAATATGTTGACTTCAGACATCATGCAGATGGATGCTCCTCAAACAATGAAGGGCAGGGACGCATTTTTATATAATCCTTGCCGATTGTCTTTCTTTTGCAGCGAAATCTGTAATGGGCTCTTCCCGCCGCTGGAATTCACGTCCGTTGTTGATGTTGTAGTTGTTGATGCTGTTGATATTGTGTTGGCGAAGTATTGCGTAGGGTGTCCGTAGTCAATATTGCCAAATACTTGAAAAAGATCACCCACCTTCCGCGGGAATCGGACCTGGGTCCGCTGCGTGCGAAGCGCAGGTGTTACCGCAGCGTTAACAACCAGTATTAGAGCAGGCAAGTATCAGTGAAATTGTATATTCGGTTAAACCGGAGGGAACCGCCTCCGCGGCGACAACAATTTAGGGACTTTTAGCGAACCGTTACCGTGTTACGCGTACCGTACTACCGGAGCCTTTGAAGCATGCTTTGAAGCACGCGCCCCACGGTCACGATATCAGCTGAGGGCTCGCATCAAAGCATGCTTCAAAGGCTCCGGTAGTGCTGTACGTGGAACACGGTAACGGTGTGCTAAAAGTTCTTAAATTGTTCTCGCGGTGGAGCGGCTTCCCTCCAATGTAAACGAATATAAGGTTTGACTGATAGTTGCCTACTCTAATACATAAATGAGGCTGGTTGTTAACGCTGTAGCGTAGCTCTGTGGTAACACCTCCGCTTCGCAAGCAGCGGACCCAGGTTTGGTTCCCGCGGGCGGTGGGTGATCTTTTTTCAAGTATTTGGCACACTCTCAAGAAAAAAGGGTGTAAAAGGGTGTATCGTTACACCCTTTGTCCCATATAATACACCCCCAAACTTCAATTCGTAGTACAGCGTCCTACAGTCGAACAGACGGCCCGAAATTTTACGAGGGGCTTGATAGCCGTGTGGTACAGCTTATTAGAATAGCTAATGTACTTTTTACTGACTACAAAAAACATAATCGGGGTTTTCGTGGCCCTACTGTAAAAACTCGGTGTTTTCTTTATGTGGTCTTTGATACAGTACTTTAGCTATTTAAAAAGTTAGAACGCACCGTTATCAAGCCCCTCGTAAAATTTTAGGCCGTCTGTTCGACTATAAGGCTCTGTACGTCGAAATGAAGTTTGGGGGTGTATTATATGGGACAAAGGGTTAACGATACACCCTTTTACACCCTTTTTTCTTGAGAGTGCAACATCGACGCCGGACGCCCTACGCAATACTTCGCCAGCACAATATCAACAACATCAACAACTACGATATCAGCAACAACTACAACATCAACAACGGACGTCATTTCCAGCGGCGGAAAAAACCCATAACAGCTTTCGCTGCAAAAAAAAAAAAAAAAGACAATCGTAAGCATTATGCAACAATGTTTTCCTGCCCTTCATTGTGTGAGGAGTTTCCGTTTGCCATGACGTATGAAATCAACGTATTTATATTCCCGTCAGCATATGGCAGCGTTCTTGGCGGCACTCCTACATCGAACTCACAGTAAAATGAATAAAAAAAATTATGAGGGCGTGCTAACGCGTCATCATGGAGAACTTAGAGTTTCCAGTCCGTTCCTTTACGTGAGGCTCCCAGCGGGAGCCCTGTGCTGCCTCGATTTGAATAAGTTTAAAGTGCATCGGAACAAACCGTGGTTACGAAAAGCGCCTATACGCTCCTTAAGAGTATAAGCGACCGAGTGTATTAGCGCACCGCAACTCGGAGCACATGGAACCAAAGATGGCGCTGAAGAATTCAGAAATCCTAGGTCAAATCCCCACCCCTACCCATTTCGATATGGATGAGCAGCGTACCGGTAGAGTGTTCTAGAGTACCGGCGAGTGGTTGTTGTCGGGAACGTTCAGAACGGACAACGGCCAAGTGACAGCAGCCCAGCTCGTGACCACAACACCCCCCTCCCCCCCCAAAAAAAAAGCCCTTTTATTTGCACGCGCCGATCCTTATATGAGCGCTTTATAAATGATGGTGAACTCTGGCGAGCAATAAGGAAAACACCATCACCTTAGTGGCACCCACTACATCTCCCCTCTTTGAATCTATAAGTCCAATCGCCATTGCGGTAGAATCATACGACCGCAACCTGTGCGTCTTAGCCGAAGTTCTTCTTGCTGAGGCTCTGGCGATGATGCTGGTTGACCCTCACCAGGTGTAGACTGCTGTGAACTGGCTGGCGGTTCCTCTGCTGACTGGCCATTTGAGACGGGGACAAGATGCCGACGGTTTCGCTGCAGAGTTCCCCTGGGCGTTTCCACCACATATGACCGTGGTCGCTGAGCGGGGCCGAGGATACAGCCTTGCGAATTGATGTCCTTAACCCACGCGTCCTCCCCCAACTTCAAGAGAGTCAAATGACTTGAAGACTGCCGGCGATTGTAATTCTTTGCCTGCTGTGACTTGTTTGCGGCATCTCTCGCCTTGAAGTTCTGATGGCTTGGCAATGCTGGTTCAAGTCGTTCGGGTAAACCAGGAAGTCGAGTTTGGAGCTTTCTCCCATTAATAACTGTGCAGGGGAAACGCCATTGACACCAGGTGTGTCTTGGTACGATAGAAAAGTCAGGTACGAATCAGAACTTTTTGCAAACAAGTCCTTCATGGTACGCACCATGCGCTCTACTTCACTGTTACTCTGGGGGTACCGCGGGCTGCTAATCTCATGGCGAAATTCGTAGGGCTGAGCAAAGTTTGCAAACTCGTGAGATGCAAACTGCGGTCCGTTGTCTGACCGCACGACGTCCGGGATCCCATAGCGAGCCATGCAACTCTTGTCAACCGAGATGACCGCTTGCGCAGATGTAGATCCGAGAGGGACGACCTGAGGAAACCTTGAGTAGTAATCTACAATCAGAACGCAGTCACGACCTTTTAAATGGAACAGGTCTACCCCGAGGCGCTGACATGGTCTTTCTGGCGTTGGAGTTTGTATCATCGGCTTAGAGTGTACCACAAGAGTCTCCGCGCACATGTCGCACTCGGCTACAAGATGAATCGCAGTTCGTTTACCAAACGCTTTCTCTTGCACGCTCTTGACAGCGGCGAACCCTCTGGTTCCCTTCATGCAGTAAGGCCAGGATGCTCTGCCGGACAGCAGACGGAATGACGCTGCGGCGATCCAGGAGTACTACACCTTTAAAGACACTGAATACTTCTCTATCCTCCCAGTGCGGAGCATTGTGAGCTGGTACTTTGTTTTTGCTGGACCAAGCTCTTCCACGCTATGCTACTACCATGGATCACTTTTCACCTTGCGTTTGATGCTGGCGGACGTCTTCCAGCCGACTCACGACTGCTAGCGGTAGTTCTTTAAAGACTTCGCTAATGAAGAGTTTCACACTTCCTAATTCTTTCGAAGGTGGCGCGTCACAAGGTGCTCGTGAGAAAGTGCCTGCAGTCACCAAGAGCTTCCCCGGGACATAGTTCACGTTGTACTGATAACGCGTCAGCTTGATACCCATGCGTTGCACCCGCGGTGGCAGAAGCTGCAGGTCCTTTTCCCAAGAAGGGCGACAAGAGTGAGGTGATCTGTCTCGACCTCAAAGTTCAGACCACGAATGTACTAGTCAAACCTGTAGTGGTACCACCTCTGTAGTGGTACCACCTCTAGCCAAAGAGACTGGCCAGAGGTGGTACCACTAGAAAATATCACCACTGAAACAGTAACACGCGATTTCATATCCAGCTGGATCAGCCGCTTCGGTGTGCCTGCCACAATCACCACCGATCGCGGGCGCCAGTTCGAGTCCGCGTTATTTAAAGAATTAACATCTCTTCCGGGCTCAGTACAGACGCGCACGACAGCATATCATCCTGCTGCGAATGGCCTCGTCGAGCGACTCCACCGTCAGCTGAAGTCTGCGCTGCGAGCACAAACCTTCCCCGATGCATGGGTTGACAACCTACCAGCGGTGTTACTAGGTCTGCGATCAACCCTGAAGCACGACTTGAGTTGTACAGTGGCAGAACTCACGTACGGTTCTCCCCTTCGTCTCTCTGCTGACATGGTTGAACCAGCAACGGCAGAAAGTGTAATGGATCCTACCTCCTACGTCCAACGACTCCGGGAAGCCATGAAATCTTTGCGAGTACAGACACGGCAACCTAGCGCACAACAATTCTTCGTTCACCCTGCCTTCGCCAATCTTCACATGTATTCATACGTCAGGATGCGGTACAGAAGCCTCTCAGACCTCTCTCTATACGATGGCCCATACCAGGTCGTAGGCAGAACACCGAAGTTCTATACGGTACTTATACAGGGACGTCGAGGTATAGTTTCCCTGGGCAGACGAAAACCTGCTTTCACCACAGCCCTCGACGCGGAGAACTTCGTTGTCTTCGGTACAAAACAAATGTCAATGTCTATCACACATTACCTTCTAGTGTCAAGATATAACAATTCTTTTTCAGTAAGCGTGATGGACGAACTACTAACACAAGCGTCACTCCTTTTCATGATGTTAGCTGCCTTAATTAGCTCACGTGTTAATTGGTGATGATTCTTTCCAATTACGGTACTATTTTTGAAGTCCGCAGTGCACACACAGTCACGGCAGTGAATGCCCAAAAGTGCTGAATTTGCTATTCGGGTGTTGTTGATGTGTTCACTTAATCTGTCATTTACACATCTTCCAGTTTGTCCTATGTGCGGTTTGCCGCATGAAAGGGGAAAAGAATAAATTACTCTTTCTGAGCAAGGCATGTATAGGGTTCTATGCTTTTTAGTGCAACCGGTAGTAGTTTTTGGTAAGGCGTTAACTTTTTTACATAAGCCTCGGAGTATGTTGGGGGCGGAAAAGGCTACATCGATATTTGCACGATTCTCAATCTTCTTAAAGAACACATGCAAAGGAAAAAAGCTTTTTTTTCAACAGGGTAGATGAAAAAAGAATATTATAAAACGAATTTACAACGAAGAAAAAAAATAGGGGTGTGCGAATATTGAAATTTGCGAATACGAATAAGGCAAAGAACGGGCTTCGAATATCGAATCGAATATCGAATATGTGTCTCGTAATAAAAAATTGCAAAACAAGAGGTAACAGCAGGTTTTATTGCCTTTTTAAAATAAATCAATGCAGCTGCATTTTACTGGGCTGCAGCGGGCTAAAAATGCTTCTAGTAATGCACTCATTACAAATTTTCTTGTAAGAAAGTTAACTGTTCAACGTGTTCAGAAAGTAAGCGCTCCCTACGCGCCGTGACAACATTTCCGCCAGTTGAAAGACCGTTTAATCGGGAAACCAGCAAAATTTCACTAAAGTTTGAAGAAGTTTGACTTATGGACAGTGTTACCCGGCTGCTACACAAATATTTCAAATTTTAGGAAACAAATAAATTAGAAAGTAGTTTATTTTATATTTTATAAAACGTTACCAATGTTTACACCATATAAAAGCAAAAATTTGCGCTTTTAACGCTTTCATTACGTATTAATGTAAAGTGATGCCGATAAACCCAACAAATATTGCACTTTTCCTCCGCCAAGTGAGTCAAATAGTTTTTTTTTTTTTTTTAATTTTCGCGCATGCGCACAAAAGTAGAACTTCAGTCGAACCTTTGTCGAACATCACGTTGAAACTTCGAAAAAGTCGAACTAAGTCTAACTCGAACGTGGGCAGGTTCGCGACATCCCTAGTTTTGAATGCGCGGCAGTGGCAGGAGTTGTTGTCGATGGCGATGCAATGTTCTGTTTGCACCTAGCTTTTTTTCTTTTTTTTAACTTTCAAACATCTATTTTAGATAACACTCGAGATCTATCTTACATTTAGATTTCACTCTCGAGGTTTATTTTATTGTATCAATTTATAGAACGCGCAATTACATCACATATTGCTATAAAAGCGCCACGCAACAAGGCAGACCGATAACGCACGCATCATACGCCTTTCTCAGTGAATAAACATATCCATTGGGGAATACGTGGCAAGCAGATTATTCGTTTCTTGCTCGAATATTCGTAGTTTGTGCGAATATTCGCCGTTTTTCCCGAATATTCGGCTTTGGCCGAATATTCGGGAACTTCCGAATATGCAATTTTCGAATCGAATACGATTCGAATAAAGAAAATAATCGATTCGTATTCGAAATTTCGAATATTCGCACACCCCTAAAAAAAACATTAGAGCTATATTTACGGCGAAAAACGAATTTGTAGTTGGCGCCCGCGAGAGCCGCCGCTGGTCACGTGGTAGGCCTGTGCGCCACCGCGCTGCGTCGCCGCCGCCACAAAGTCACGCTGCCGCCGCCGCAAAGTCACGCTGCCGCCGCCGCAAAGTCACGCCGCCGCCGCACGCTGAGCATTGTGCGACGCCGCTTCAACGCGTTTCTCCACGCCGCCGTCGCCGCCGCCGCACAAGTTCGTCTGCTTCGGGGCGCCGCCGCCGTCGTCTGACCGGCTCACAGGTCTATCACGTCTGCTTGCGCTTTTTCAGGAGTTTCCTCTGGGCTCTAAAAGTTGCTTATTAATCTTATTTTTTGTTATACTTCAAAGATTAATAAGTTACTTTTAGAGGCCATAGGACGTGATAAATAAAGACCAGTCACGTGATAAATAAGGGCCACTTTTGCGCGGCGCCCGCGGGCGCCAACTACAAATTTGTATAGCGCCGTAAATATAGCTCTAAAATTTTTTTCTTTTTTGTAAAGTCGTTTTATGACATCCTTTTTCCATCTAAGCTGTTTAAAAATATGTTTTTTTTTCTTTGCATGTGTCCTTTAAGGTTATGAGAAATGTTATGAAATTAGGGGATGACTACCGGTCTTTGGTTAAGGTCAAACCACATCCCGCGTAACTTGCGGGATGTGGTTTGACCTTTTATAATTTGTTTAAGGAGACTTTCGGCGATTGAAGTTAATAGATGTGAAGGATATCCTGCACTTAGTATCCTAGATACTTGTCCTGCGAAGCTTGCTCGGCCTGAATGCAGACAGGACTTGAAAATAGTCCTTTAAGCACTGATTAACAATGCCTCTCTTTACCAATTTAGACTGCACCGAATATAATTGAGGAGTGTTTTTTTTCCTCTCGGCTCATACGACCAACAGACATGACGGGGCTGAAGAGACATCGTAGGTTGAGAAATCTTAAGGATCCTAGCTCTGGAAGCTCGTGTGTAATCTCTAAAGGGTCTAAACATGTTTTAAACTTGACGAGCACATTGGGCACATGAATTGGGAGGTCTTTTTGGTTGGTGTCTAGGAGTATCAAATAGTCATCAACGTAGCGAAACACCTTTACCACAGTCGAGCAATCTAAGCTCTTTTGAAGCAGTCTGTCGTTGTATGTTAAGAATAAATCACTGAGAATTGGCACTATGCAGGATTCCATGCAGACTTTTGTTTTTGAAGGCAGGTGTCACCGTTCCAATAGGGAAGTGCTTGCGCTATTTCCTACATTATGAATACCCAACTCGCCCAAGCATTCATTCTAAGAAGTTTTATTTCTAGTACTTCGGGCCTATTCGCAAGAACATCTTTGAGCCCGTCCTTTCTTAGCACCATGATTGCTATCTTCATTTGTCAAACGACGACCTACAGTTACTATTTCGGGTTATGATCATAAAATTCCGCAAAACCGTGTCAATGTCTTTTTCTAAGCGTACGCTCCCTTCCATGTTCACATATTCATTCAGTGGCTACACAGTGGAAAGAGCTTCTGAATGCAAGTACCTTGGTCTTCTTTTCTCGCAAGACATGTCTTGGTCAAAGCACACTGTTAAGAATGGAACCTTTGGCAACCTTCTTCCGAGTTTCAACGCTGCGGAAACGAGTCACGATCTGTTCAGGACAGTCGCCCGCCTGTCGGAGCCTGCCCAAAACGAGTCTCAACGCGTCCGTGACGTCAACGGGACGTGTGTGTGTGTGCGTGTGGGTTCGTGCGCTCCGGAAGGGGAGAGAGGCATGACCTAACTGCGGAGAACTTTGGCTACATCGCACTTGAAAGGGAGAGAGGCAGGGCTACGACGCACTTCTGGCTACGACGCGGCGGTCTTTGCTGCAACGCACTTGGCGGCAGTTTGCTACTCGCACCTGCTGCCCTGGCGGAGAGTGAGGGAGAAAACGGACCATATATAAGGCGGAGCGTGAGGCTGCTCCGTTGTTCTCTCGGATTTGACGACTGTATCGCAACCATGTAATTAAACCGTTCGTTACGTTACCAATTCTCCCACCTCCACTGGACCCCTGGGTTCTTCACTTCGGGGAATGGTCGTCGTCACGAGCCAGGAAGCCTCCGGACGTGCGGCTTAAACCCCGCCTCGAACAACTGGTTGGCAGCGGTTGGGATTGGACCATGCGACATCGTGCTACATCTGTGGGTGAGCGTTTGGACTTTGCTTTGAGATTCGCCAGGCTTCAGATTATGGGTAATTAATTTTGAACTGCTGGGAATCCTTAGTGTTTGACTCGTGCGCTAGGTTTGTGTACAACCTCGCGACAAGTTTTATAGCAAAGCCAAATCTAAAGAGCAGCGATCATGGATCTAATGAGGTTACTGAGAACAGATTTACTCTGTTTATGTGAAGAATTGGGTGTGGAGGTGGAGCAAAAGATGAAGAAATCTGAGATCAGTAAAGCAATTTCAGAGAGCGCGGAAGCAGAGGAAATTAAAATTGCGTGGGAACTGCTTCAGAACGCTAAGAGTGAAGCTGCAGCAAGAGAGGAACGAGAGCAGGCTGCAGCGAGAGAGGAACGAGCACAGACTGCAGCGAAAGAGGAACGAGAACAGGAGCGGGCTGCAGCGACCGAGGAGCGAGCGCTGAAAAGGCTAGAGCTCGAAATTGAACAACAGCGATTAAACTCGCAGAACAGTAGAGTTGGGGCTTCGGTACGAGCAAGTGAGACCGAGTCTTATCAAATGAAGAAGCTGCTGCCGCCGTTTAAAGTTGGGGAAGACGTGGGCCTGTTCTTAGTTAACTTTGAGAGGACATGTGAGAAGTTGAGCTTCGCCCCAGAAACGTGGCCGCAACGGCTTTTGACTTTGTTGCCCTGTGAGGCTGCAGAGGTTGTCGCGCGCCTTAGTGCTGGAGACGCGGACGACTACGACAAGGTGAAGTCCAGTCTTTTGAAGCGGTGCCGCCTTTCTGCCGAGGCGTTCCGTCAAAGGTTTAGAAAAGCATCCAAAAAGAGCAGCGAGGGCTACTCGGAATTCGCGTACGGGCTTAAAACCAACTTGATAGAATGGTTGAAGAGCGAGGAAGTGTACGAAAGCCGAGACAAGGTAGTCGAGTGTGTGTGCCTCGAACAGTTCTTTCGTAGCATTCCGCAGTCAGTCAAGCTCTGGGTGCAGGATAGGGTGGGAGTCAACTCTGTCGAAAGGGCCGCTGAGCTAGCCGAAGAGTACACAACGCGTAGAAAGCTGAGCGGAGAGGAAAGCGAACCCGGCCGGAGCGATCAGCGCAAGACCTTCCGACAGGGAAACGGCTCGCGAGAAAACGGGCCCGAGAAGACCGAAGCAGGACAAAAGGTCCCAGAAAAGAGCGCAGAACACTCGAACGGAGACGAGGCGCGGAAAAGCCCAACAGGGCAGTTCGAGGCAAGGAAGCCGTTCCTGTGCTACAACTGTCAGGAGCCGGGACACACAGCGGCCAGATGTAAGAAACCGCGGGTTGTGTTCTCGTACGTGAACGGTAGTGACAAGGACCTGAAGCTTCTTCGTCCCTATCTTCACGAGCTCCAGGTAAACGGAAAGCCGTGCAGGGTGCTTCGAGACAGTGCAGCGACGATGGACGTTGTTCATCCGTCGTATGTAACGACATCCGATTTTACTGGAAAGGTAGTTTGGATCAAGCAGCTGCTCGAAAAGCACAGTGTCTGTCTGCCTATGGCGACAGTAAAGATAACTGGCCCATTCGGAGAGCTAGTGACAGAGGCGGCTGTCTCGCAAACAGTCCCGTTGGAGTATCCTTATTTGTTTTCTAACCGGTCAGATTTCCTGCTGCGCGAAAGGGGTCAACAACTGGGAGAAGGGCTAGTTCAGTCGTGTACGAGGTCCAAATCGCGTCAGGTCGCCCCTTTGTTGACGAGTGATCCAGAGCCAGAGGCAGCTGACGGGGAGAAAGCACTCCCAGAGTTGGAGGCAGAAAACCGGGATGAGAGGGACCAGGTTGTAGAACAGCCTGACCTCGTAGCACTAGAAAGCGTACGCCGTCCCAACGCGCCGGCGAAAAAGGCGGAGGAAGACGGGATCAGTGAAAGATCTCTCGTAGCTCCGGCGTCACGTAACTTTGGTCCTCTGCTACGAGTCGACAGAGTGTCTTTGACAGTCGAGCAGAAGAGCGACCCTAGTGTGTCAGGGTTTCGCGGTACAGCTCAGCAGATTGCTAGGACCAATGTGACGGGGCATGAAAAAGGCGGATTGTTTTATCGGCGCTATAAGGACCGCATTTTCACGTCTAGAAATCACGTGAAAATCGATCACTATGACTTCAGCGTAAGAAAAAGGAAAGGCAAATTTAACGGCAATGCCGATGGGTTGAGCAGATTTTTTTGACATCACGAAAAACAGTAGGGATGATCTCAGAGGTCTTCGTCATCCACGGGAATGAGGATCAAAGTGGGGGCACTTCGTTAAAACCCCAAAATGACCTCACAAATTGCGAAGAAGTTTTGTCTTTTGTATTTTGTTCATAGTGACCTCGTTGGAAAAATGAGTTTTTTTGGCGAAAGGGGGTCTCGATACCCGGAATTGTACCAAATTTTGGTAATCCGTAATCCAGTCTGGCGGGTCTTTGGCGAATTCCGAGCGTTTGACTGCGGTGTGGCGTGGTGTTTTGGGGGACGTTTCCGCTGATGCCTCCGTTGTGAGAGGTTTGGGAGTTTGTTTGGTGCTTGCAGCGTCTTCTCAAGGCCTACTCCAGGCCCACCTCTACAGGCCAGCGATTGTATCACCGGCCATTCGAGGTTTCCCTGGCCCCGGAGGGGCTGTTAAGAATGGAACCTTCGGCAACCTTCTTCCGAGTTTCAACGCTGCGGAAACGAGTCACGATCTGTTCAGGACAGTCGCCCGCCTGTCGGAGCCTGCCCAAAACGAGTCTCAACGCGTTCGTGACGTCAACGGGACGTGTGTGTGTGTGCGTGTGGGTTCGTGCGCTCCGGAAGGGGAGAGAGGCATGATCTAACTGCTGAGAACTTTGGCTACATCGCACTTGAAAGGGAGAGAGGCAGGGCTACGACGCACTTCTGGCTACGACGCGGCGGTCTTTGCTGCAACGCACTTGGCGGCAGTTTGCTACTCGCACCTGTTGCCCTGGCGGAGAGTGAGGGAGAAAACGGACCCTATATAAGGCGGAGCGTGAGGCTGCTCCGTTGTTCTCTTGGATTTGACGACTGTATCGCAACCATGTAATTAAACCGTTCGTTACGTTACCAATTCTCCCACCTCCACTGGACCCCTGGGTTCTTCACTTCGGGGAATGGTCGTCGTCACGAGCCAGGAAGCCTCCGGACGTGCGGCTTAAACCCCGCCTCGAACAACACTGATTCCACCTGTAAAAAAGCACTTGAAAAACGCGGCTATTTTCAACGTACCCTTCGTGTTGCCTCGCAAGAAACCAAACTTCTGACATAAAGAAACACTAATACGCCCTATCCTCGAGTACGGTTCAACCTTTTGGGATCCCTGGAAACAATGTGATATTAACAATATCGAATCAGTCCAAAAGAAAGCAGTACGTTTTATTTTTCGTCGCTACGTCAGAGATTTTTCCACATCCTCTAACCTTTCTGCTCTAAGATTAAGTCCTCCTTCAAATAGACATCCCACTGAGAGCCTTAAAGTTCTTTATGGTCTGGTTAACTCGGCACGTCTCACCTCACTAGACACATATACATAATGTTTCACATAGCCTCATGAACAAGGAGCCACCATGACCTAAACATTTCACCGTTTTATGCACGTACTGACATGTTTAAATACAGTTTTTTTCCTAGATCAATTGAACATTGGAATCTGCGTATCATACACTCTAAAACCGGTCTCTCATAAAAAACGCTGTCCCTCTGATTTTAGAGGGGACAACGATGCTTTGAGGGGGACAGTTCTTTTTAAGAGGGAAATGGAAAAATAAAACACAAACATTTAGAGGGACACCAGCATATTAAGAGAGACCAAGGAAACCGTTTCCTTGGTCCCTCTGAGTAAAAAAGACCGACGGAAAAATTCACGCGTGTCCCTTTATATTAAGAGGGGACTGGTCCCTCTTAACTGGACCAATGTAGTTCGGTCAAGAGGAGAGGCGCAGGCGCACTAATCCACGGCAAAGAGTTCAGACGGGGCCAAGGCTTCGCGCCAATTCACGGAGAGCGGGCAACGGTCGTGGCCGGAGAGTCGCAAGCGTCATGCTACTTCTTTGACTTCCTTCGGGTAAGTAATTCTGTTATATTGACGCTTTTGTTTTGAGTACATTGCGGGTGGGAATAACGAGCCATCGATATTTTCACGCTGGCTGTGAAATGCACGAGCTTTGCATGTAGAGTGAGAGTTTTTAGCTGATTGCATTAGTCCGCGGTCGCTTTCTGGATCTGCTCGTTCAGCTAGGACAAAGCGTCGCTAATCGTTTGCCCTGCCGTGAGCCGCAGGGCTGTCTTTCGCACAAAACACTTTTAGCGGGATAGTGTGTCCCAATGTGTACGCGTCTGTCTTAGGCTGGTGATATCAGACCATTTTCTGTCCGACGCTTTTGTCTACTTTCTAATTTCGAACGCGCGTTCGTTCTTTGGCGCTGCTACGCCGGTATTTTATTACGGGAAATTTCCTTTATTTTATCCGTGAGCGTGCACTGTCGGCATCGGGTACTACAAGGGATAGTATCACCCCCCCCCCCCCTCCCCTCCCTTTAGGCAAAGCGAACATAAAGGCACCCTAGCTCGGGCAGTCAGTGTTCGTAAGCTTGGCTCGCCGATTTCTTTCTCGGAGTGTACTCTAAAGGCTTGCGATTGACCGCCCGAGAGCGTTGATTGACGGAAACAATGTTGGCGATTTTGCGTTTGTTTGCCGTTAGAATTCATAACAACAATTTACACCGCAACGTTATATTGTAGACATCCTTAGCGTTGCGGTGATTATGAACTTTTGCAGGCGATCAAAAAGCCATAGTGTGTGAATGTGTGTGAGGGGGGGGGGGGGGGGGGGACGAGCTTCTAATTCGAACCACAAAAAAAAAAAAGAAGAAAAAAGTTTTTTTCCTCCGCGCGTTTGCGTTCCGTCGGCGTCGCACCGTATGCAGAAAGAGGGTAAGGGTGCAGCGGTGCACGGGAGGGCATTTGTTTTTTTAATATTTCCTTGGCGTGCTCTTTTTTTTTGGTCATATTTTGACGGTCGCGCCGGCAAAACTACCGGACATTTTTTTTTTTTCGGCGCCGACCACGCTTTTGTTTTTGGAGATTTTATTTATGTCTTTATTATCCTCTTCGTTTTCTGTGGCTGGCTGAATTTCTTTTTTTTTTTTTCTGTGTCGCACACCTGCGAAAAATACATAAACATAAGTGTTTTGTTTTTCCCAGGCGCTTTAGGGCTAGGTACACTATGGGCGTTAATTGACCGTTAAACATCTTGTTTTCAGAGTGAGGCAATCGCTACGAACGTTGACATGAAGGGAATCAGACGGGGGTTCTGCACGGTGGAACGCACCAGCCGGAGTGGTGTGCTTACTGCGGCCACCCGCACACCGCCCACAACGAACTCGGTAATTATGAACTCTTTGTATTCTGGTATGTAGGTAGGCTCTATTTACGTTCTGTTGGCATATGTGTTGCTTTTGAAAAAAAGGAACAAATGAATGGCTTGCGTCGAAATGTCTGCAGAAATATACTCTTTTAGTTGATTATGCGGCTTTCTAAAACATGCGTCAGATCTCCTCTGCAGCTTCATACCGCAAATGGAATCCATGTTTTCCGAAGCACATGGGGCTTCTAATGTTCGGCTACTACTAAGTGCATTCTCGTTTTGTCTTGGTAATACAAAAACGATTCTCGTAAATTACTTAAAACAGCACTCAATTCCCGTGTCAAATATTAACAATCGCAGAAGTTACGTCATAAGCTAATGTCACTCGCCATTTCATCGTATACAGAATGGGTTTCGAATTTTTTAACTGTTTGCACTTTATTTTCGCATTTGTTTTCTACCGCCTGCTTGAAAACAGGTGAAAGCGCTTCATTACCTTCATTCTAATTCTCACTCCCTGTATCTAAAGGAAAACCATATGGTCTTTCATTTATCTAAAGGTCGATGCACAGCTTCGGTTCCGAAACACAATGGTCACCATGCTGGGAAAACTGGAGGAGGTAAAAGGGGCCTTTTGCGGAGACAACCCAACAGAATTCTTGAACACTGTAGACCATCCTCCGGTCTCGGTTGGCCAGAAGTTCTCTCATCACCTATGGTACGTGAAAAAGCGGATGCAAAAATAGAAATGTAATTTTGACGCTGACACAATTTTTGCACAATTGCTGTTGCAGGACGACCATACCCCTGACGAAAGAGTTCCAGGACCCAAGACATTCTTCGGTTTGAAGAAACAGATCGTTTCTGGGAACCGGTCAGTGAAACTCTCCGCTAGCACGACTCTGGAGGAGGCACTAGTCATGTGCTTATGAGTGTATTACATAACGGGACTCTCCTACCCTGTGTCATATGGACATACCCTTGGACTCCTCCAGTGTCTGCTCGTTGAAAATGACGAGTTTCGATTTAGTTAACGTCAGAGAAGCTCAGAAAATTGCTTATGGCCGTGCAAAAACAACAGAAATTCTGAGCTTCTGCTGATGGCAAGAAACGCAGAGTAATTTGTTTTTAATGCTATGAAGCAGGTAACTACACCCTAAAAAAAAGCACAGGAATCTACTTTCCTGAACAGCACTTGGATAGCCAATCACCGTAACTCACGGAGGCAGCTCAGAAAATCACGATGCCGAAACATAAGATTAGACCAAAAACCCAGTCTCAGTTGTGACATCAAGCAATGGAAAACATCACGCTTGTATTGCTTAGTGTCACAACTCAGACTGCATTTGTTTGGTATAATCATATGTTTCGGCATCTACATTCACTGGGCAGCTTCCGTGAGTTATGGTGATTGTCGTTTCAAATGTTTTGCGGGAAAGTAGGCGCACGAGCATTTTTTAAAATGTACTCTTATTTTTTGTGTTGAAAAAAAAAAACGCTGAAAACAAAATTGAGCACGGTTGTATTGTTATTGCTTATGATAGGCAAAATGAGTCACTTTACAGCACGACATTTTTGTCTGATAGTTTCCAAGAAACGCCGATTTCTGGCGTCGTTCTAACGTCTTTTTTTATCCTTATAAGGTACCAGAACATCGTTATAAAATTACTATTTTGATACAGACATTTAAATATATTTCCTTGTGTCATGGCAAATAAAACACGTGTTTACATTTAAAGATTGTTACTGTTTTATTTGACATATTGATTCCGCTTATGAAACATAATATACAGATCAATTTTAAATTCCGTTACGGAGCACAAAATACCTTTGGTTAAACATTATCAGCGAAAGCGTGAGAACTGCATCACTGCAGTGCAGCATGTCAGCTGACAGTCAAAACACGAAGGAGCAGAAATTCTACGATACAATAAGAGAGATAACCTAAAGCCGCGGTCACACTGTTTATACATCATACAAAATATATTCTGCAGACATGTTCCAAAACGAGTCACCGCGACATCCGTGCTTTGTATGCCACGTGACAAAGCTACCTCTTGAATTGGTTGCCTCGTGGCGTACGAGGCACGGGTGTCGCAGTGACTCGTTTTGAAACATGTCTGCAGAATGCATTTTTTATGATGTATAAGCAGTGTGGCCCCGACTTAAGGGGGACAATACCCCTGCATTTTAAGCGGGCCACCGTCCCTCGAAATTTAAGGGGGAAAATATCTCAAAAATGTCCCTCTTACCAAGGGGGACTGACCTCGAGTTTAAGTGAGACGCCGTATCGCTTACTTTAAGAGGGGTGGTGTCTCACTTAATTAAGAGGGAGCATCCCCATGTACTATTAAGAGGTCTGTCGCTCCCCTTAAAATTAAGTGGGAAAAATCGAAGAAATGTCCCTCTTACTAAGTGGGACCGGGCTTAGAGTATACGTTCCTCACCTCCAGAACAGTTTCTGTGTGCGGTTGATCTTATTTTATGATGTTTTATGTTTTTCTGTCTTATATTTATTTGTGTTAATTGTGATTCCCCCCCCCCCCCCCCACACACACACTCCTGCAATAGCCCCGACGTGGCTGCAGTATGTCAAAAAATAAATAAAAAAAGTACCCCCCCCCCCCCCCCCACCCCGAAGTTAAGGAGCTGTTTGGGGGCTTTACCACTTCTGTAGGTCACGGGAGGAGAGTATGCAAGATCCTACAATCGAAGTGGCGTAAGCAGGCACGTAGCCAGGATTTTGTTTCGGGAAGGGGGGGGGGGGGGGCGCCATGACAAAATGCTGTATGAGGCGGAGGGGGGAGAGGAGGCCCCAGCAAAATGGAAGATTTCGGGGGGGGGGCAGGCCCCATGGACCCCCCCCCCCCCCTGGCTACGTGCCTGGCCGTAAGTAAACACGACATTACCGTGTTTGCTTCACTTTAAACTGTGTAACAATGCAAGTCCTTTGACAAAAAAAATAAATGGCGAAAAATTTCCTACACTACTGAAAGAACGACGGAGTTTCTGTGGCGTCTCACCCTAAACCATCTTCGCGCCATCACACCAAAGAAAACTGCCTCTCTCTGCAATCCTGTACACATCATCGAAGACGTACAGTTACCGCAACAAGCACTGCACGTTCTCAGCATGGGGCCCGAGTTCGCCGTAGAACCCCAGAAATCGGCACCTGAGTTACTGCCTCTAGTAAGGCGAGTGTCAAGACAGGCTTCCTTACCTGAGTGTGATAGATGCTCTTCAGAGGGCGTAGATATTTTATCACGATATAAGCCTTCTGTAAGTCCTCTGCCAATCAAAAAAATTTAAACTTACTTGAAGGAGAATCAAGGAAGGCGGTTTCGTTGTCATGCCCAAGGAGGAGTTCGGGGTAAAAGCCTTTTTTGCTATCGAATTCGTTTTCGAACGTCACGACGATATCTCATTAGCAAAAGTTAAATGTGAAGATTACAGGGTTTTTTAGGACCTAAGTATGAAAGTACCTTGCCCCTATATTGAAAAAAGCTACCAAATTAGCTTAGAAATATTTTCAGCGCCAAGACGCACAAGGTTGAGCGTCCCTTGCGAGTTATTGTATCGGAAAGAGACACCTGGCAAAAATCTGACTGTAATATTACAAAGAAGACTTAATTTATTAACAATTGATGACTCTTTGTTGGTAAAAAAACTCATATTAAGTCATCAGCTTCCTAGAATAACACAGTGCCAACCAATACCAGGCTTTCTCGATCGACATCAAGGACCTATACCATACTTTACCTCAGGTACCCTTCAGTTGTTGTCCCCATCGGTGTGTAGTTCTCACTTGAGCCACTAGAAGGGCGACGGCTATATCTAATGGGGCCATAGCCTTCAGAACACCTCAGGACTTTCCCAAAGCAGCTTTCTTGATTTGCTTAGGTTTTACCTCAGGTCTACCTTCGCATCTTGGAACGGTAAGACATACTTTAAAAAAAAGGGAGTCCCATCGAATCCTGCATTGCGCCAATTCTCAGTTATTTATTCCTAGCATACCACGACAAACTGCTTCAGAAGAGCTTAGATTCCTCGACTGTGGTAATGGTGTTTCGCTACGTTGATGACTATTTGATACTCCTGGACACCAACGAAGAAGACCTCCCGATTTTTGTGTCCAATGTGCTCGACAAAGTTTAAAACATGTTTAGACCCTTAGACCCGAGAGCGGCGCGTTGCCGAAGGACAGGGACGCGGAGGAGATGCCGAAGGGAAAGCGGCAGCGACGCGGCCGTTTCGGGAACCGGTTCCTCCGTGGGGGACGCTCCCCATGGAGAAGATAAACAGCACCATTTTTGGTTTTTCACCAAAGTCGGACGTCCTCTCTTTTCGTCGTCAAAGAGCACGAACAGCAACCTACACGTGAAAACTAGCGTCGCCCGAACGAATACTGGTTTTCAGTCGACCGTTAGAACAGCCATCTACAGCGCACAAATTTGGCATGACTACCATTTTGCAGAATCCGTCGAGTATTGTGCTCCCAAAGTAAACACGACACCGACATCTGAAACCAAAACCAAACCGACCAAACATCTCCCGTGTGTTCTTTTTTATTTTGTTTGGTTTGCCCACAGTTGCTCATTGCCCGTTTCGCGTCCAGCGTAGCAAAGAGAAAAGCAATTATACTGTTTTATTTACGGTTTAGTAATCATTTCCGGTCCGATTTATACTTTTTATGGTTATTCAAGCAGAAATTAGAACTGTATTCCTAAAATCGCGAACCAAAACGTGACCGAGGGCGTCTCTCGTTTCGACCAATCGCTGACGCGTCTCTTGTGACGTCGCGCTTCTTGGCCCCCGACAGTCACGTGACCTCCGCTTCTCCTGGCTTCTCCCGCAACTCTCAGGGCGTCGCCCAGTTGATCCCGGTACGAATATTACCGCGACTGTTAAATTGATTTGCGCGGCACACAAGCGCCGGTTTCGGCTGAAATTTTGGCCACGTGGTCTGAGACGTGCCTGTAACCCAGTTCAATCACCAAAAAAATATCCGAAATTGCCTTCATTGTCCCTTTAAAAGACTATTTTCAAGTCCTGCCCGCATTCAGGCCTAACAAGCTTCGCAGGACAAGTATCTAGGATACTAAGTGCAGGATGTGCTTCACATCTATTAAATTCAGTTGCCGAAAGTCTCCTCAAATAGATTAAAAAAGGTAAAACCACATCCCGAAAGTCACGCGACAGATACAGTAACCAAAGACCGGTAGTCATCCCCTACATTCATAACATTTCTCATAACCTGAAGAAGATTGGGAATCGCGCAAATATATATCGATGTAGTCTATTCCGCCCCCATCAAACTCTCAGGCTTATGTGAAAAATTAACGCCTTACCGAAATCCATTACCGGCTGCAGTAAAAAGCATAGAACTCCATACACCCCTTGCTCAGAAGGAGTGAATTCTCCCTTTCCGCTTTTATGCGGCAAACAGTACATAGGACAAACTGGAAGATGTGTAAATCACAAATTAAGTGAACACAACAAGAACACCCGAATAGCAAACTCAGGACTTTTGGACATTCACTGCCGCGACTGTGTGTGCACAGTGGACTTCAAAAATAGCACCGTAATTGGAAAGAACTATCACCAATTAACATGTGAGGTAATTAAGAAAGCTAACCTCACAAAAAGGAGTGACGCTTATGTTAGTAGTTCGTCCATTACGCTCACTGAAAAAGAATTGTTATATCTTGGCACTCGAAGGTAATGTGTGATAGACATTTTTTTTGTTTTGTACAGAAGACAACGAAGTGAGATATGACGTTTTTTCATACGGGTAATAGAAAAGGGAAGACGAAAATACAAACTGAGTTGTATCTTAGCGCGACATAAGTGACCTTTTTTTTGGTGGGCGTATATTTTCAGTGTGAGTGAGTCTACTTTACGCTATTTCCTACATTATGAATACCCAACTCGCCCATGCATCCATTCTAAGGAGTTTATCGGATTTTTTTCATCGGACGTTTCAAACTAGACTGAGCGTGAAGCTATCATAAGTCTGCGACGCAAGAAAGTTTGAATAGTTTATAATTTCTATACCAATTATGCACTTCAACCCCTTGTTCATAATTTGACGCAGTGGCATGACACACTGATGTTCGTTGCACAACAAAAACAGTGTGCGCCTATTTTGTTTAGGTAAATAGTGTTGTCACATCTATAGTGTCGTACATCACCCGGTATGTGCAGGGGAGCCCCGGACCCAGCCAAGCTTTCTATAGAACAACACGCTGTTTACAGACAAGTTTGCGTTTGCCCATTGCTGGTGTGATCATTGCGTGTGCGCAGGAATCAAGATTCGCGTGAGATAAAGCGTTCGCCCAAGCGCCACAGTGGCGTCACGTCAGAGGGTTAAGTTGATGTATAGATGCTTTTCAAAACTCTATCAAGCAACACTGGCGGCCGACATATTTTGGACGTCGTTGATGCAGCAGTCCTATCCAGTGCGCATCATCGGATCCGGGTTCACGCCGAGCGCTGACGCAGCAAAAAATATGCCGGCCTCAGAGCTCCACTCTGGAGCGCGCCCTTTTCAAAAGGGTTTCGTCGAGGCTTCTTCTCTGGTATCCTTAGCAGCACACATTTGCTGCTGCAACAAATTTGGATAGAAGTTGCAAGCGAGAATTTTATCTGTTTCCTCTTGTCACAATTAGGCCCTCTATTTCTTCTCGGCGCTTGTTCTAAGCCCATTGTCATATGTTTTGTGTAACATGTTCTCATTTTCTTTTACTCACAGGAACCGTTCAAATCTTAAAAGTGTTTCCAGCGATTCTCAGCGAACCAAGTTCGACGAATAAAATCTCAATGAGGATTCACGACAACCTTATGCTAAACCTCGAAAGAAGTTCTGTATTCTCAGACAAGTTTCAGCTCATAACGCATACCGAGAACTCTAAGGTCACGTACCACGTGAGTAAATTCTCTTTGTCTTAAACCTTAAGGCATTTGAAATTGCTCTTCGCGATAAAGGAAAATGTACTCGTAGTGTAACGTTTCTTTCACGAGTTCCAAGTTTTACACGAAAATATAGTCGGCAAAAGGGGTCTTGACCTTCATTTACCGACACGCATAATTCACACTATCTGCTTCTGCTGAACAATCTTCCTTTTATGAAGCAACCATCTGACTACCAAAAAAACCCAGTTGAACGTCAGGGACACCCCTACTCAGGTTTGCGGTACGTCTGACATTGGGAGGTAGCTCACATAATCCGCAGTGCTAATTTAACTGGAACACTTACCAATGTCGTCTCGTAGCGCAGCTGATTATACCTCAATCTGGTTCTATTTGAATGCCGGATTAGCCAATACGATTGGTAAACCCCACCTGCGTCATATCTCGCCCTATAAAACACTCACATCTGCAGCTACCACCACGCAAAAATTACGCGAGACTAATCGCAGACATAAATGAAGTGCATTTAGCGAATGACAATGCTCATAAAGCGATCTGGTTGGGAGAACTGAAATTACTCAGAAAACATGCAAACTAAAATGTTTTACACTCTAATGGTATAAACGAGCTTGTCCCAGGGGTAATGCCCTTAACGTGTTACAACAACACCTTTAGGATGGCACGCTGAAAAATAGTATGCTCAAAATATCAAAAAGCCTCGTAGATTGTTTTTTTACGAGCAGCAAGTTTGCACACAGCACATACAATTTTGACATACACAGCAAGTAATGAGTTACGCACGAGAGAGGTATGATCTAATTGGTGACTGCTCTGCTGCTTTACATACTTGACAATTCAAATATTCTAATCCGCAGGTGCTCTGCCTCCGCAATTACGAAGGTTACGTGTATATTGATTTGTTCTAGTCAATATTTCACGTAATGGATAATATATCAGAGTTCAATTTACCTTTTGTCAAATTATCCAAGCATCAAGGAGAATGCTGGGGACGTAGGTACGCGTACTGCACGCGCTCGCCTAACCAGTATAAAAGATTCGAGGTAAAATGACCAAACTAAGGCGTTCGCGAACGCACGTGCAAAGTGCGAACCAGTCTACTTTTGCGGTGCTCCTGTGCATTCCTATGGGAAAACGCGCATGGATTTTGTCTCTTCGCCGGAAAATAACATGAATAACTTTTATTATTTCGGTTGTACCGGATAGTACGTACCTTTAATGACATTGTAAAAATGTAATTGCTTTAATTACAGCATTTTTCTTTAGCATTGAACGATGTTACGCTTCGCTATATTTCAGGCCCAATCCTCTGTTTCATGGCAGGTATGTAAAAACGAGAGACGATTCTGAGCTAAATAACGATCGAAAGTGATGTAGAGTGTGTTCAAGGTTCGCTAGCATTCCGGTGGCGCTTACATATTTGTAATATGCCCATCCTGTCACTCTATGAATACGACTCCGTCGTGCATTTCCACGATCGGTTAAAGAACATTCGAATGTAAAAAAATAAAGTACGTGGGCTACGAAAGGTGTGTCTTTTTGTTATTTCCTATGTCAGGCAGTTTTTATCGGGAACCTGTTTTTGGCTTCTCCCTATTTGCAAAGATTTGGAGCGTGCGGGTAATGCTTTGAACCCAGAAGAAGCATCTTCGCACATATTCATGAGTAGAAACAATCAAGCAGTACTTATTTATTGAAAATCAGACTATATTACGTGGCTTTCAATTTATTTTGATCGTCTGCATGCACAAGGAGTCACTTATCCAGTGTTAGTGCGTAGTTCTTGCCTTCTCTCTCAGTTTTCCAGATGCCTGTCGTTCGTTTGGCACGTATATGCCCCATGCTAGAAAAGCGCCGACGCCGTGTTCGCGCTAACAGTGTCCGACAGTGCACATAAATACATGTATGAAGCCGTTTTAGCACCATTTTTCTTGCCACGAATTTAAAATAAAAACGCCGTAACTGACCAATTATTTCGTCCGCGTGACTGAGAAATGTTCCAATGTGCCTAATACGCACGAATTATTTGTGATATTTGCTCTTATAATCGAGCGCAGAGAGAAAATGCACTCGCTTTTTCCCATTGAAATGCATTACCGGAAGTCGATTTCGGACTGGTTGCTGTCTGCTTCAATTTGCAGCAGCACACTAGCGCCAGTTGAACCTCTAGCGTACATTATAATAACTCTATGGTCAAACCTACTGGCGCGAGCGTGGGGCTTGATCTCGTTGACCATTTGCACGCGTTCTCGCGCAAAAAAAAACCATAGATGAAGCCACGCACTCGCGCCAGTAGCTTTGACAGCGTTGCACGCTAAGTACGAAACAGAGTATAGGTACGCGTACTGCACGGGCTCGCCTAACCAGTATAAAAGATTTGAAGTAAATAAGCAAACTAAGGTGTTCGCGAACGCACGTGCAAACTGCGAATAGCTTTGGATGTTTGCTTTGGTATAGGCTGGTCGCCAGCACGCGCAGTGCGTCTAACTACACTCATGCATGCTCTGTGGTGTTTGGGTAATTTTGAAAACGGTCCAATGAGAAGTATCTCCAAGTAAAACGCGTTGGCAGAGGCATCAATTATTCGAGATCGTCGCTAAAACAACCTCGACTAAGGTGGATGTAAGTGCGGCGAGTACCCCTCAAAAAGGGTGCTCGCCTTACTTCATCGTAGCGCACTTTTTCGCACCCGTTTTACACTCTTCAAAAATGACGGGTGTTCAGTGCAACAGAAGCCTATCTTACGATTGAGAAGCGTGTATTGGTTCGAGACAAGGGTGCTGAAAGGGCGTGTACATGCGTGCCAGTATGAAATTACGTTTTTACACCCTATAACGGTGTCAAATTTCTTACTGTGTGAGAAGGGCGTTTCGCAGCTCATTATGGCTGCGCGGACTGCCTTTCAGTGTTTGATCTCACGATTGTCTAGATTCGCCGCAGAGATAGAGTCACTCATAGCATAAGAAATCCAGAAATTGGCTTATCATGTTCACCTTGCTTGCTTCGTGTTTCGTTCTCTGGCGTTCGTATCGCCCAATGCCACCATCTGATTGGATGCAAAGCGATAATAGGACCTTCGGGACTCGCGACTGACGCCCTGCGTTTCTTAAATTGTCAGTGTCTACACTCTAAAAAAAGTCCGTGCGTCTGCTTTCCCTTACAACACTCGGAGAGCCAATCACTGCAACTTACAGAGGCGGCTTTGCGAATGGCAATGCCGAAACATATGTTTAGACGAAAAAACGCAGTCTGAGTTGTGACATTAGACAGTTTTAGTATAGCGTTGCTGGCTCTTACGTACGCAATACGCAATAGTATAGCGTACGCTAAAAATGACCTGCTCGGACCGAATTTAGTTGTGCGTTACGTTTTCGGGTGAACACCGCGCATGATCTTGGTTAAATTTGCTAGAGCCGTAGAATTCCGCGTGCTTATAGCGCAACCATGCTCCTGGAAAGAAATATTGAAAAGGAAAACGTGTCCAATCATTTTATTTCAAATTAAACCAAGCCGCAGCTGCCTCGTCAAGCGCGCTTTTCTGCGGGGTACAGAGGCTACGAGTACGAGTGCGTAGCCAAATTCGATCACGGAGCCTCCGTCAGTCGTCCCGTGGGAACGGCAGCTTTTATCAATGCTATCGCGAAATTAAATTCATGACCTACTGATGTCCAGTGCATAGCGAGAACTTCGGCGATTTCTTTTAGAGTCGTTCGTCCGTCGGCGAAGAACTGTGCGAGTAGGCTTAGCGTTGAGCAGATCGCAGCGTTGACGCACATTCCGAGCGACGAACATTTTCACTGTGCACTCCTTCAGCTGCACGGCGATCTGATTCGACCACCGTAGGTCCCGGAAAGAATTGCCGAGCTGAACACCACGCAATTTCACGTAACACAGAACTTCGAAAACACCACGTCGCCCTTGCTGCGCCAGTCGAGGTAACCGCCATCTTGAAACTGGCGCTCTCGTTGGGTCCGAGATCTCTCGAAAGCGTCCCGCAGAGCCCGC
Source organism: Ixodes persulcatus (assembly GCA_013358835.2). Lineage (NCBI taxonomy): Eukaryota > Metazoa > Arthropoda > Arachnida > Ixodida > Ixodidae > Ixodes > Ixodes persulcatus. The sequence continues at coordinate 112,031 of JABSTQ010010059.1, read as the reverse complement.
TAGCCCGCCACGCAAAATCCCCAGCGTTGCGTGCGTACACAATACGCTAGCTCTTCTATTGCGTTCTGCGCACGCGCACTCCCGACCCGCAATTTTATTGCGTACGCAAGGCTTTAGCGTACGATCCACTAAAACTGTCTATTAAGCGATGCAAGCGTGACGTTTTGCATTGCTCAATGTCACGACTCGGACTGCGTTTTTTGGTCTAAACATATGTTTCGCCATCGTCATTCGCTGAGCTGCCTCCGTAAGCTGCGGTGATTGGCTCTCCGAGTGTTATGAGGGAAAGTAGACGCGCGAGCTTTTTTTAGAGTGTATTTGACTGGTCCGCCGTGAGTCACCCGGTAGCAAACACGTGTGAAGTTTTGTTTGTTTGCTTGCTTATATTCTTGTTTCTTTTTTTTCGTTCATTAATTGATTTGACACACAGCCAATTGAGAGGCCAAAGGAGGTCGGTAGTGGTTTTAACTGTGAAAGCTTTTTAAGTAATGAAATTACAAGAAAAACTCGTACTGATGTCACCCGTATCCTGAATACATTTCACGCGAAGTGAGCCTGCACAAAAATGAATTCTTGGCCATGGTGTAAAAATCCAGAATCCCATAATCATGTTGGCTACCATGTGTTTCTCGAGCAGTTTCTTATCATAGTTCTATCTGACTGTAATGAAGTGCATTGATAATTTGTAATTTTTTGTAATGAAATGTCATAATTGTAATAAAGCCATAAATAAAAAATGATTTGTATTTATGAATTTTTACATAATAAGCGTTTCAAAGAAACGTCATAATTGTTCTTTATGCTATACAGATTAATGCATCCGATCTAGAACACAATTTGTATCACGACACTGAGAAATACGCTGCTATCATGATTACTGATGATGATGATGGTCTTCGTGTTGTGAGTTGGCTTCAATTTTCCTGATCGCTTAGTTGAACATAAAAAATTAGTAATGTGTTTTCTAGATATATTTCTACTGTTATGTCTGTTATTTTATTTAGGAATATTTGTTTGACAGGAGAATACATTTTTTCTTCTTCAAATACGTTGCTAGATCGGTGTTGGGCAGTATCGTATGAGCAGTTCAGGAATATATTTTGTATTTGTTTCTAAATTTCGATGCAACTATTCTACTAATTTTGGTATTTCTATATCAAGATAAAGTTTTAGGCGTATATCTAGTATTGCGCTACAATTAGGAGTCGATCATTTGTGCAATTTTCGAGGAAATGTAACCCTCCAAAGAGAAGTTTAGGCTGACCTTTTATATGCTCTTTTAAGAGGAGTGGCGGTGTTGTGAAGGGGTGGGCTGGTTGCAATGCAGGCCAAGGTTCGTTCGGGATGTTTTGTCTCTGACAACACGTGACTCCTTTTCTATTATGCAGAGATAACAAATAATTTCCCAATGTGATTGAATATGGTAGATTCCAAAAGTTATATGCGTGCAGGTAAAACTTACAGACAGGAAATTGTGGGTTCAATCCACTCCAAACGTATAAGACCACTGCAGAAATGAAGCACCATAATTGGACGATAGCATGATGAGGTTTTTGACGTTTTTTGGGAGGACACAAATCTGATGTAGAAGTATCTGTGTTAGTGTTTTTCTCGAAAGGGTCATAAAATGCCCCACATCACCGCCAGCCAAAAAGATACGCTTAATAGCTCGAACTAAACGCCTAAATCAAGGACTTATGGTCCGCTTTAAGGTAGAAAAAAAAAGAAACGTAGATATTTTGGCCAAACTTTCTAAACTAAGGGAACATATTACGTCCTATCCAACTTTTTCGGCGGCACGTTGGGCTGTGCCTCTTTGCCATAACAACTATTCCATGCAGTCTCTAAAGTATATGCTACCTACTTTAATATATTTTCTTTTAAACAAAAACGTTGATATAATGTCTGTCACAATGCAATATTTATTTTCTTATTTTAATTGAATATATTGGTTTTCTGCGATAGGATTTAATCTATTTTGTGTATACAATGTTGACATTTTGCTGTTACCTTGTATTTTAATCTGTCATATGGAACCGTAAGGGAGCAGGGGGATCCGTCAAGCTGTTAAAGGGATGCTGAACCGAAATCTGGATTCCACAAAACACGCGGCAAAAGCGTGCAACGGGATGCTACAAACACCAAAACATCTACTCCTACAGCGATATCTCGAACGGATGACCGTATTTTTTCAAAAAAAAAAGGCGCATTTGACAGAAATGTTCACGTCATGTTTCTCCGAGAAGGAAAGGGAACGGCCTCGCGTCTTCTCCGTCTCGCCGCCGTCTATTCGAGATATAACCTTACGAATAGTGTTGTAGGGGCTGTTGCGTCCCGCCTACATCTCCTGCATTTTTTTTTTAAATCTAGATTTCAATTCACCATCCCTTTAAACATTTTTATTCCCCTGTTCCCTCCATTCCTGTATTGAATGGGAAATAAACTTTATTAATATTATATTATTAAGGATAAGGGAGGATGAGACAGCATAAGGAGTAACTTGCAACTTAATGTTTACATTGAAAAACACTTACCTATATATATATGTAAACTTTCAGTTGCGAGTTACGCCTTGTGTCTTCTCTTCCTTCCTTCTTGTCTTTTTTTTTGGCATTTAGTTCTAAACGAAACACCAACTTGCCCAATTTGATAGTTGGCTGTTTTGATGTGCTTGATCATTGTTGGAAATTATTAATAATTCTGCAGCAAAATATATTTGAAGCGGAAAAACTTCAACGTCGAAATTCAGGCTTCGCTTACCTATGTATACTCAACACACAGTTTTAAAAAACAAATCTCGTATAATTTATCTGAGTATTGTAGCTTATGCTTCTTTTGTGTGTTTTCATGTACACTACTAGTGGGCGCACCAAGCCAGTTCTACGCGGTCTTATTGTATGAACTACTGAAAAAAAGTAAACGATTACAATTACAATTACTTTATTGAAAATTTAACTGATTGCAGTAATCAGCTACTGCATCACAAAAGCAATTTAAAAATGCACCCGAATGTAATATTGACTTTAACGTAACTTTTTTTACTTTTTATTACGAAATCAAAAATGCATACACATGTTAAAAGTGGTTAGATTTTGCTTCCCTTTGTCATTCGCACCTTGTTAAGCTTCAACAGCAGTTGCCGTTCAAAGATCTCGTCAGTCATCTTCCCGCGTTTCCTGGTGAAGATATCTTGCTGCGACGCTGAATGACCCTCTCGGCGGATGCGCTTGGGGGAAGAGCGGCGTTGTATCGCACAAACACTTTGCGTACCAGTTCGTGGGGTAGCAGTGCTTCGACGGACGATTCACGGTTGCGCTTCACTTTTGCGATGCACTTCACTGTTACGAGGCACTCTCGACAGCTCGACAGTCAATACGTTGCTGAGCGCGTTGACATTCGGATCCTTCTGGTGTTTTCATATATTTTTATAGTTGTTTGAGGTTAAAAAAGTCTCCTACATTCACGCAACATAGACCAGTGATATACGGGCAGACAAAGTGATTTTTTATATAAAAAAAACTCAGCTGAATAATTTTGGCTCTTTCAGAATCATATAATAGATTACATTCAATTGATTACAAAAATATAGTAATTGAATTACCGCGAACGTTGCCAGAAAATGTAACAGAAACGTTAAAAAGCTAAAATAAAATATAAATCATTACAAGTAATCATTACCTGTAACTCGTCATGTATAAGTCTGGTTCTACGAAGTACGAAAACATCTCAAATAGCTTTTTTGAGGGGAATGTATCATTATATCTATTTCCGCCGCTGCAAAATGTAATCCTGTATTTTTATTTACAAACACCTTTCTCTTTTTTAAGTGTATATCTCCGATATATCGCAATACGTTTTTACAAATGAATTTAATTCTAAATAATTTAGCTATATTTGCCACGTATTCCAGTTTTTATACTGCCAAATACTTTTTAAAGTTCTGCCCTATCCTGGCTAGGATCTACACAGTTTTCTTAGGTTTACAGATTGTTTTTAAAGAGAACCGTGAAAGGCTACACTAATGCGGTTTGTGCAGTTGAGTTATACGACCAGGGGAACATAAGTATAGTGAGTCAACCGTTGCGATGAAGTCAAATCATCAGCTTAAAGGTCCTAATAAACTTATTAATTACTGAAAATAACATATAGTTTCAATTAGAAACTTGGTGAGCGTCATCGAAAAAAAAGGAAGGTTCAGAAAAGTTCAGGGCGCGTGGAGAGCGCGGTTGTGCGCCAAAGTTACCACTCTTGCAATAGGCGCGAGGCTAGTGGTGCGCTGAGGAAACGGGCCTGAACGATTTTTAATGCGAAAGCATTAACTGTCCCATGAGGACGAACCGACGTCATCAGCTTTGAAGCCGCGACAAACGGCACCTTCAATCCTTTCTCCAAGTGAAGCCAGATCCCAGCTATGAAACCACGCGGAAAGCCTAGCCAAGCGGCACCTAGTCTCCCCGATCCCAAAGGAGCGGAGTAAAGCTGATGGATTTCGGCGTGGGTCCCATTGGCTGGCGGGCGTCGACGAGGCTCCCATTGGCCGCTGCGCGTCAGTTTCAATGACCGACACCCCATGGCGCTGCGTGTCCGCGACGCAGCGGCTCCACCGCTCCACGCCCAAGGTCGGCGCGCCGAGGACAGCGCGCGCGCTCGACCGTTGACGCAAAGAAGAGAGCGGAACAGCGGCGTGCATGCTTTCGCATTCACAACTCATAAGAAGTGCTTAGGTGTACCTCGAGCCTTTTTCCATCTATCATCCATGTTTTCCAACCGCTAGTTTACCGCCCGTTGCACGAGTGGTAATTTTAGCGCACAACCACGCTTTCCACGCGCTCAAATTGTTTCTAGAATCTACTGATTTTGTGGTTTTTGGTTACACTCGGGAAGTTTGTAATTGGAACCACATTTCCATCTTCCTATTGGAAAGTTAATCAACAACTTTTAGTTTATTAGCCGATTCACCGTGACGATAAGCCTCACCCTGGCCGTATAATATTTCAAGTGTACAGTTCGTATTAGTGTAGCCAGTGTAGCTTTCATGATACTTTTTTAAACAAATCTATAAAGCCGAAGTAAATGTTTTATTCTTGGCGTTGACATTTCAACCGACGTTAATTTGATTGAAGGTTAACCATACTGTTGCGTTGATGCGCATTTTCTCCACATGACGCAATATTTTCCGGAATCACGCTCTAGAGATTTCTAGTGATCGGAATCTCGTAACGGCTTCTTGGTGTTGTGTATATGAAGTGAAAACGAGTGGAAGCACAGGTGCCAAATTGCAACGTAAATAATGATAAAAAGAAACATTGCCTACATCAAGTTGATTGCGCCACAGGGTTGTGACGCGTAACTTCTTTCAAGGGTTTAGTTCCCAGTTATAAAATTATCCGGCCGAAGTGCAAAACGCTGCCACTACAATCTTGAAAATAAAAAGAACCCAGAATTGAGATGTGTATGATTATCATCAAAAAATGATAAACACAGACTTGTCATAACAAGAGAAACAGTCTAATCAAATGTGTCGTTTTCCCCATGTGTGAGGCATCGTCAGTAAAGCGAAAAGCAACGTTATTTGCTGCTTGCTCTACTGACTGTGCCTCCCACATGGGAGATAACACTGCAATTAAAATATTTGTATTGTTATATTACGCCGTTTTTATATTTTTTTTTCTACTACAGTCATTAGAGCTGCAAAATTTATACGCTTTTAAATATAACATATATTGAGTGGGTGACGTAAATTTATTGCCCAGGAAGGTATCTTGGGCGATACCTTGCGGATAAGGCCGACATCTGTAGAAGAACGCAACGCAGAAGGACACGTAGCCCACGAACTATTTGAAGTTCAATTGCGACATCCGGGAGGTAAGGATTTCTTACGCCCTCCCGTTGCGCTGTTACAAATAGCAGTCATTTGAAACTCGAGGGTTTTGTTTATAGATTTATGCGCAATATCACCTCGATCGATTTATTATAAAGCTTAATAATTTCTCTGCTCTTCGCATTAGCGTTTAATTCGTGTAAAAAAATACCGCAAAATATTTTATTACCGCTTATGGTAATGCTCCGAACGGAAATTATTACAAATAACATTTGTAACAAGTTGCTGAGGTTGATGACTTTCCGCGTTTTATTTAGTTGTAAAATTATTACAAACTACTTTTATCAATGTCAATCTTATGTTACTCTACTTTTCCAGTTGTAGACCTTGTAAGTCACAGTTATGACTGTAGGAACTGACATAATATTACTTGGTGGGCCACTGACGACCCCGATATCTATGTTGTTATACGTTCTTAAACGCTCCAAGAACACCTGACGTAACCGGAAGAAATTTAATCGCTGAAAAAAATATTCTGGCCTGCGTAACATATGATCAATGACACGTGTCCTCCTCTCCGAAGAGCGAGCAAAGGGGGGGGGGGGGGTAGAAAGGGGGCACGGATGTTTCTTTGTTTTTTTCGATGACATAATTATGGTGAACGCACGTCTTAGGTATTTAGAGACGTTGCGGGTTACATGCTTGTAAGAATTAATATTGACATCAATCAAGTATGGTTCCCGCGACAGCTTTAAGCACGTCATTTACCTGACACAAAAATGTAAGACCTCAGAGACCGTAAATGTTAGTGAACGGCCGTCTTCTAGCTTTTTTTTAATTTTATTTATTTATTTCGTTCTAGAAAAATCCTGTTCAGAAGAAATGCCTAAATATACAAAATTCTCTAAAACAAAAAGTACCGACTGGTAATAGGTGGCGTCATGAGATATAACTCAAAGAGATAAATTTGGAGCAATTTTCGAAAGGTGAACAAAGTTAGAAATTCCAAGTTTGCTCTGGAGCAGAGAAGAGTCGGAGCACGATACCGCACGAGTGTCCCCCATTTTGTTCCTTATGACGACTCCGGAAACTGTGCAGCAGAGTCGCGGACGATATGAAAAAGCCCAGGAGAGCGCGTTGCTCCGAAGACCTCCAGTATTACCTAACCGAAGAAAACTGAGTTATCATCGAGGCTACTGTGGAAACGAGCTGCATTTTAGCGTCTGTTCGATTTCTTTCATTACTCCCCAATTTCGTCAGCAAACGGTTGTGAGTCAACGCCGATAGCAGCAGTGCTCGGTGAAATAAAATAAAAACCGCTTATCGTCATCTATCCCGCGAACTTATGATCAAACACCCGAAAACTGATCTCGCTACCTTCCGACCCGAAAGATTCTGATACGCATGATTTTGTCTTTGGTCAAGTGACGCCTCTGATAACGGCGAAATTCGCATTAACTCACCACAGACTTGTCAAACGGCGTGTAATGACAAAAGTTGAACAGCCATCTGACGTCTCGATAATAATTGAGATAAATAATTTAAAAAATAGATTCCGATTTTAGCATAATCCGTTGTCCTGAAGGCTAAAAGGCAAACTCCTTTTGTCAGTAGTTCGCGATTTCAAAGGAATGTGAGTGGCACCTCCTCAGGACCCTCACCCTGTGATCTTATGTAGTTTATTTATAAAATAACGTCTTTTTTGCTTTTTACTTTGTCGTCAATTGTGACCTCAAAATTCGGAATTTTTCGGATAAATCCGAATCAACAGAAAATTGACTGGCGAGTGTTTTTTCGGATTTTTGTTTCTTTTGCACTCATCTGAAAACACGGAACCCTTTTTATAGGGTACAGATTTGATGACTGAAAAATAGTCGAAAAACAAAACGGAAATTGGAAGAAAATTGGAGTTTACGAATATTGTTCCGGGTTAATTTTTATAAACAAGGTTATTTACTGCACGTAAATGAAAGTAAAATATGGCTTTGTTAAAACGTATTCGCCATATACGTATGGCCGAAGCCCCCGTGTTTTTTTTTGTGTTTTTCTTTGAAGGAAATAGCGTGAAACTACTTTCGGAGCGTTTGATGTGTCCTGTCAATTCTGGTACTCATTTTCGCACAGTGGTACAGCTTTAAGAACATATGACAGACGCTCTTCTGCGACTGAATCCTGATTTGATACACTAGTACAGGTTTCTCAAGATAAGTATTGTCTATTCGGAATGCAACGTACCTGGGTATAAAAGCGTAGTTATGATTCAATTTACATTCCAGAAAACTGAACGCATTCTAAAAGCCGAAAGTGTTTTTTTTTTTCTAGAAGCTATTTTTCATAATTGCAACCCTACTGCTATCCTTTTTCGGCCTTGTTTTCTTTTTATGTAGGAGACGACACATTTTATGTTGAAAGACGAGATGCCAGTACTTCTTCGGAAGGCCCCATCACGCCTCTATCAGAGAGATCTGGCTCGGGTAAGGCCAATATTGTCAGGTACAAACAATGAAGCGTTCTATCGCGGACCTTGTTGTAACTTTATTTTTTAACGCAGAATTCCACTCTTACTGAAGCTAACTCTGCTTTAGCTTTGAAAAGAGAAGCGTGTCGCGTTTTAAGAGAGTTTGGCCGGCTGCCCAATCATCTGTGCCGCGAACTTCACCAGCAACACAACGCTAAAAAGAAAAAAAGAAGGAAACAAAGCGCAAGAGAGAGTACTCCGAGACGCTTTGTTAGGCTCCGCCAGTTGCAAATACCTTAAAAACAAAGGCAAGAAGAAAACAAATACAGTACAAAAGGAGTATGTTTTGATGCTAGACAAGCCGTCGCCTGCCTGGAAGGCTTATCCTGGACTCGGGAATTAGCGCCCGCAGAGCTTTCTCAACATACGCAATTCTGTATATAACGGCTTAATTGATCGATCAAAATACAAGTACAAAATGTTTCGTTATGATTAACGCATCCTTTACACTAATACATCTCATCCAAAATGGAGTTCTTCGCTTGTCTTTACTGCGCCCCTCTTTGTGGTCTCTTAATATGAGAGTACACAATACATATCTACGGAAAGCCTTCTTTTAACTAACTACAAAATATCACGCCCGCTCAGATTCCATAGTAAGTTCCATCACCTTGTGACGCAACGTCAGATTTCACCATGCACTGAAAAAACTTACAGCACCTTCAGTGGGTCTAGCGCTTTTATTTTTTAGAGCGCAGCTATTAGGCGCCCGTTCCAGGAATGAGCGGCGTCGGCGTAACCGCGCGTTGCATTATGGGACGTTTGCCATAATGACGTCACACGTGACGTCACTTGTGACGTCGCGAGGGTAAAATTTTCCCGCTAAGTTTGGCGGGAAAAGTTTTCGCAAAATTTGTCGGGAAATTTTTCCGCTAAATTTAGCGAGAAAATATTTCCGCTATATTTAGCGGGTAAATTTAGCGGGACACTCTTTCTGCTAAATTTACCGGAGAAATATTTCCGCTAAGTTTAGCTTGACAATTTTTCCCCTAAATGTTGCGGAAACGTTTTCCCGCTAAATATAGTGGGGAAATTAACGTCACGTGACCTTAACACCAATTCAGTTTCCCCGCTAAATTTAGCGGGGAAATTTTCGCTGAATTTCCCCGGTACATTTAGCGGAATATTTTCCACTAAATTTAGCGAGAAATTAATATTTTTATTTTAGCAGGAAATTTAGCGAACATTTTTCGCTAAATGGGAGGGGAGCAGGAGAGGAGAAAAGGAGGGCATGGACGGTGAGCAGGGGCATACCCTCCCCTCTGTACCCTCCCCCCTCCTCCTCAAGAGCTGCGCTCTGATTCGGCATTGCAAGGAATTGTAAACGTCTTTATTTTTTTAAATAATATTACTTTGTCTGGAGGACTGCTTTTTCAAGTTATTGTGAAAAGCTTCTTCAACGCATAGAAGACGATTTCGTCTTCTTCCCGTTGAAGTTCGAAACCCCCCTTCAAACACTATTCACGACCCGTTTGAAGAATACAGAGAAAATGTGAATAACACGACATTGAAGAATGAATTCAAAACTATTTTCACGTAGACGACGCACTCTGTTGTCTGCTCGCTGCGCCCATCGGGAATCGGAAGATGGCCCCACAACTAAATAGCGTCGTGAACTCGGTCGTCTGCGAACGCGCCCAACCTAAACATTGGAAAGTTTGTTGCCCTAATTATTTTACCGGAAGAGAACTGCGCCTCGAAATTTCACACGGTAAAACTGATCTGCTCAGTGCACATTCACTGAAAGTTTGAGTTTTTTATGAGCAGGAGACGGTTTCTCTGGATGGTTTTATAGCAGAAGGTCCGCTTGACGCACCCTATATGAAGCACATTGCGAAACAACCTTTCGTCACAGACGTGTGATGTGATGTCGGATAAGACTTCTAAAACATTTGAGTGCTGTGTGGCTTTTGTTTTAAGTCCTGCTGCGCAAATAAGCTATGTGAAACTCACTTTGGCGGAACCCGATAACTGTCATTTTTAAGCTCTAAGCGCAGGTAATATTTTTCATATCGTTAAAACACAAACATGACGAACGCGACTCTGACGACATGAGTAGGCAATTCGCAGCGTGCATCTTGACATGGTCTCCCTTCAAATCTTGCGTACAGATTGTAGGTCGGAACCTCTGTAGAATGAACGAATCACCGCCACCGCGCAATATGCGGCGAAAAGAGCACGTAGAAAGTGCATAAAAACCCTAATCTAGCGAAGGGTGCAAATGGATAGAACATTATATGCAGCGGGAAAATTGTACGGCAACCATAAAGTCAATAATGTAAACAAAATATCAGTGCAGAAGAAAGAGCATGTTGGAAGTTCAGAAAAAAAACCAATCTTGCTGCAAATGCATAGGGTGTCGATGTGAGCAGCACAACTAATCGCTAGAAGCTTTTTGAGTAAAATGCAAAAAGGCTCGGATATTTTGTTTGCTTACCTATACGGCGCGGTGTGGGTACCTTGCGAGACAATTCTATTTACAGCCCACTCTTATCAAACATCAAACATATAAACAACAAAGTTAACTACATCCACAAATAAAATTATGTTTCAATTTGTATATTATTTAAATAGGGTACCTTCGCACAGTTTCTCCGGAAGTTCATGTGGTCATCGATAAAGCTCACACCAGACATTTCAAACTCAGGAGCAAAATATTGGAGTATTTGGCCATCTTCATGGCCGCGGTAAGTGTCCTCAACCTAATATAAGTATTATCTAAAAAAAAAAAACACCATAATTTATTCTCCTAAACCTGCTTATTACAATTTCGATCAACATTTCTAATATGAACCTCAACAGTAGGAACTTAATGCTTGATTTCGGCGCGACCCTGGTGATTGATATGTTTTTTTTTTAGCATCACGAGGGGCCGCACACTTCAAACAACCCATATTTAAAATTACATATGGCTATTAACTCTGACTTGCGTAAGGTCACGCACGAGATATTTTGAAATTGGTCGCAATATTAACATTTATTCAGGATATTTAGCGACCCTGATCAATGTCATTCTTCAGATCTGAATCACAATAGGCTTGCTAATACAAATAAATATCGGCGGTTTCTGAAACTAAATGAAAATCTGTGGTCGCAAAACGTAAAAGCTGGAAGATATATTTCTATTATACAAAGAGCGAGAGGAGAAATGTTCTCCTGACCATTTGTACGAAAAAGGTTTATCGGTTGCAGAAACGCACAATCGATACTGAAAGGGATTGGAGCATACCTGACCAATAGCCGGGCCGGCGAAAGGGTAATACGTGTCGCTGCAGTCGTGCAAACCAACACGCCGAGAATTAGATTCTCGAGAGGGTGCCAATTACGAAGCGCGAGGGAGGTGGGCAGACAGCCGCGGTTCCTAAACCGCGTTTTCAAACCGCCGCTATCCTACCTCCAGCGTTCACTCGTACAATAATATTCTCAAGAATGACAATAGACCTATTGCTATATTACCCAAGCATCAAGGAGAATGCAGGGAATGGTGTTCCACGCGCCACAATCTCCCCGCGCAGCACAAGACGTCGAGATGACGCCGAAATAAGGTCCTAAACGTCGGGCGACGTCGAAGTCCTTAACAAACTTTTTATCGACGGCATTGGTACGTCCACATGAGAGGTTCCGACAACGTCAAACACGCGACGTAGTGACAACGTCATAAGGTTCACCTCGACGTCTTCAACAGTAATCGACGTTTGTTCGACGTCTTGTATGAGAAGTTCTTTGAACGTCGAGCAGGAGACGTCGCAACAATGTCCTGAGCAACACCTTAACGTCTTCGACATTAATCGACGTCAGTTTTACGTTTTCTCTGGGAAGTTATTTGAACGTCGAGCACGAGACGTCCCAACAATGTCCTGAGAAACACCTTGACGTCATCGACATTATTCGACGTCAGATCTTTGTTTTTTCGGGAGGTTCTTCGAACGTTGAGCGCGAGACGTTCCAACAATGTCTGAGCAACACCTTGACGTGATTGGCAATAATAGACGCCAGTTCTACGTTTTCTCCGGGAAGATCTTTGAACGTGGAGCGCAAGACGTCCCAACAATGTCCTGAGCAACACCTTGACGTCATCGACATTATTCGACGTCATTTCTACGTTTTCTCCGGGAAGTTTTTCGAACGTTGAGCGCGAGACGTCCCAACAATGTCTGAGCAACACCTTCACGTTATTGGCAATAATAGTCGTCAGTTCTACGTTTTCTCCGGGAAGTTCTTTGAACATGGAGCACGAGACGTCCTAACAATGTCCTGAGCAACACCTTGATGTCATCGACATTATTCGACGTCATTTCTACGCTTTTTTGGGGAGGTTCTTCGAACGTTGAGCGCGAGACGTCCCAACAATTTCTGAGCAACAACTTGACGTCAGTGGCCTTAATAGAGGCCAGTTCTACGTTTTCTCCGGGAAGTTCTTTGAACGTTGAGCGCGAGACGTCCCAACGATTTCTGAGCGAACATCTTGATCACCCTTAACAAACGTTTTATAGAGCCCAAGGTGCTGTCATATCACTTTTAAAATGTATCATCAATGTCAGCATTTTTGATATTGTGCACGCAATCCACCTTTCAACCTGGCTGAGCTGCAGAAATCTCTTACAATAATATCATTCTCGTGATTGTTGTTTTAGCAGGAATGGCTTAAAATGCCAAGAATTCACAACAGCAAAAACCAGGATTTAGGTCGAAGTCAGCGGGGCTGTTTATAGCATTTTTAGCGTTTCTAACTTAAGATCAGCGTGTTTGAAGCTGTAAGAGCATGATAATAATGTAAGAGATTTCTGCAGCTGAGCCACGTTGAAGGGTGGACAGCATGCACAGCATCGAAAACGCTGTCATTAACGAGAAATCTTAAAAGTGATATGGCAGGTCCTTGGGCACTACAGGGCGCTTGTTTAGGGTGACTCCGAATTACACCCAAGACTGTGTATTCATGGAAGTGGCCGAAATTACCGATCACTAGGGAGCTGAACGAACACCGTTCCCATGATTCCTGGAGTGCGGTTCGGGGTGCTTGGGGGATTAAGCAAATGGGCTATTCCGTCCGAATATACATGCTTTCGCGAACATACCTTCGAGCAACGAAGCCAGATCTGGTTGACTCCATTTTTCTAGGGTGACCCAAATCTAGACCGTTATCAATTGACATCCCGTTCAGTCTCGACGTATCCTCAGTGTTTTATGGTCATTAATTGGGACCTTATTTCAACGTTGACATAACGTTATCACAGACGTACGCTCGACATTTTATGTCGTTAAATGTTACGTTATGATATCGTTAATATGACGTTCTCAATTGACATCCCGTTCAGTTTAGACGTATACACGACGTTTTATGGTCTATAAATGGGACATTGTTTCAATGTTGATATAACATTACCAATTAACTTTCTGCCCTATTCAGACGTACACTCGACGTTCTAAGGTCGTAAAGTGGGACGTTATGTCGACGTAAAATCCACGCGTTTTTCCAGACATTAGCCTGGCCGCAGCACGTGCGGCGCGTGGAACACCAATCCCTGCATTCTCCTTGATGCTTGGGTAATCTAGCAATAGGTCTATTGTTGAGGCGACGAATGACTGAAGGAAACTAAACTTTTAATGGGGCGAACTTTTGCCCGAAACAAAACAGAAAAAGGCTTGCCTCCCAGGCGTCGATGGCGGTGTAACAGAAGGATCGAGCGCAGGGGCGAGATTGACTACGGCTCGCCACGCGGAGACCCCTTTGTACACGCGTGGGTTTCTGGAACAGTCGGCGTGGAAGGTTCGGCGGGTAAAACATTCGGACCTCGAATAAGCAACAGGGATCTCGAATTCACCAGAACGCGACCTTTACAGAAACAACAAAAACGTACATCCACGGCCAGGCGTTGAACGTCGGCACGTTACGTAGGAGTCAAGCATGATAACCATTCGGCCACGGGCGCGCTTGCTCGGAGACGCGCGTGCTACTCACCCCCTTTAGAAATAGCATCGTCTCGATGCAAAGTGCAATGAAAGAAAACCGAGCAAAACAAACAAAACAATAAAAAATACGAAAGTTGGTAAAACAAAAAAGTCCCAAGTGTAGTACGGCGTCAGGCGCACGACGTGGACGACTTCAGGTCGTGGTGGGCGGCGTGATGATGTTCTTGTTCCCCTGGGCATCACCTCATAGTTCAGAGCTCCGAGTCCACGAAGAATGTTGTGGGGTTCGAAGTACCGTTTTAGGAGTTTCTCGCTGAGAACGCGGCGGGGAATCGGTGCTCACATCCACACCCTCCGGGCTGGAAGTGGACGTCCCGACGCCGAAGGTTGTAGCGGCCATCGTCGACAGGCTGATTGGGTTAAATCCGTAGTCTGGCGAGCTGGCGGACTTTTGCCCGTTGGGTAACGACCTGGACGTCGTCATTTCTGTCGACAGCCGGTCCGTGGGGTAACATCACGTCCAGCGTCGTCGTTATATTGCGACCATGAGCCAGTTGAAATGGTGTCATCCCGGTGGTCTCTTGCACGGCCGTGTTGTAGGCAAACGTGAAGTAGGGCAACACCTCGTCCCACGTCTTGCGCTCTACGCCGACGTAGATGGAGATCATGTCGGCGATGGCCTGGTTGAGTCGCTGCGTCAGCCCGGTGGTCTGAGGGTGGTACGTACGGTGCGTTCCGCGTTAGACAGCGTCTGACTTGCGTAGGCGATGACTAGCCCTGCGCCCTCCTGCCTTTGGACTACGTACCGCGCCAAGTCTGGTGTTACTGGCGTCCGTGTTGACCTCTGTATCAGCGAACTGGTCGAAATGGCCAAGATTCAGAGGCGCCTGAAGCCTTCGTTTGAGGTCAGTCGAATGACCCCTGGCATTCTTCTGTCCATTCAAACTTTACGACGTACTTCGTGAGGGGCGTCAGCGGTGTGGACAGCTTGGCAAAGTCGCTAGAAAACCGCCTGTAGGAAACACGAAGTCCGAGAAATCTTCTCACTGCCTTCTTGTTAGATGGCGGCCTAAGTGTAGGACGGGACGACTTCGAGCCGTCCTAATTTTAAACCTGGGACGACTTTGAACCTGGCACGACCTCGAGCCGTGCTTCATGCCATGAAGACCGCCGACCTGTCACTCAAGCCTATAAAGTGTCGGTTCGCCTATGGTGAACTAACGTTCCTTGGCCACATCGTGAACAACGGAGTTCTTTGCCCTGACCCCACTGCGATCGCAAGGACTTTCGAGAGAAACTCCCCATTTGGTATCGGCCTTCCTTGTTCCCTAATACGTGTAAAGTCCTAATAATGCTAGTGCATTGAGAACGTTACCTAGATGGCCAGGAAATAACAATATTAAAAGGTTTTCATATATTTTAGCGTTATTTTGAGAATTTACTCCGACAAACACTGCACTAATACGAATTCCGAAAACAGGCATAACGTTTTCGGTTGTCCCAAGGAACAAAACAAATGGAACATATTTTTTGTGAGGAAAGTGCGCAATGCATGTTTTGAGCCCGACATTTTAAATTACACTTTTTTTTTTCTGCGACATGGGGCCAAATTACAGATGTGCCAAAAATATTTACGAACCACTGCCTTCCGAAGCACCCCGAGATGAACGGAGCTTTTTCGTGTTCTCTCACACTATCTCTGTCTCTAAAAAAAATATTATGCACCAAAACGTTTTAACGTACAACCTGAAGAGCTAATTGAGAGCAAACATCCGCATGCAATGAAAAAAATAGCAAGAGTGTTGATCAATGAACAGAGGAAGTAATAATTAGTGTCAATTAATAAAAAAAAAACGTTACATACATACCACCGTAACCAATGTATGAATTGTACTGATTATTAAAACAACGCTTTGATATGTATTAGTAAATAGCAGTGTGTACCGAATAAAGGCCCGTTCCACCTGCTATTGTGTACCTGTGTATGAACCACTTCTTATTCTATAATGTGTTTGATTAAACTCATAGATTGAGTTGAAATTAAAAATTATGGTTGTTAGTTACTTGCCGCGCCCCACGCACAAGCCTTATTGGCTTATGTGGGTCCAGATAGAAATGTATTAAAAAAATGGAATAAACTGTATTGTATTGTATTGTGTATATATGTTACTACCCGTGCTATCCGCTCTTATACGTTCAAAAACTGACAAGTTACAAAGGATAGAAAGCGTGATACAAAATGAAAGAAACCATCCATCTGAAAGAAGTCAGATTAAAATCTGTTCATGAGGAGGTATGCCTCTTTTCCTTAACAGACGCCTGCCTTACTAGCAGCGTGATTTTGAATTCGTTCTAGTCACAGTAGTATATTTGGTATATTCACTTCAACCCATTGTCCTACGGAACACTTCCCACTTTCCTCTTTTCACTCGTCTCCACTGGCATCACTTTCCGGATAAAATGTACCTAAACAAAAGTGAAAACTTTTTATTTATGCGGTGCATGCATCCGTTTTATCCTCTCTCCTATTGGATGTTATATTTTATAGGTAAATTTAAAATATAGGACTCTCCTGTACGTGGACCTGCAGCTCGTCGTGACCAAGGTCACCATTTTTCACGTGAGTAAAACATCTTCCAAGTTTCAGTCTGTACACACTCCCTATCATATTTTCGTTGATCGTTTGCAAAACGACGGGGGCGGTGAGGACGTGGCTTTTGGCACGCGGGGAATACGAAAGTGGGCAGTTGAACGCGGAGTTTTCAAAACGTCGGGCTAATGACGCGGAGCTTTTGCGACGGGAATTCTGCACGCGGGCAAATCGTGATACACCCCTTCGGTTGTCCAGCGCGAGCTTCCTTAAGGCTTCGACGTCTAATGGGTTTTCAGCGTGCACGCGCAGTCAATGGAGAGAAAAAGGCACCGAGCCCGAGTTGGAGGCCGGGTATTCGAGAGAAACGCCCAGCCATTCTTGTTCTATCATGTGACCCTAGAAACACGTGTAACTTAAAGCGGAAATGAAATATCCTACCTGAATTCTCTTTTCATAGATTATACCTTTGACACCGAGTTAGAAGGTATCGCAAACTTCCTAGGTAAACCGGATTAAAAACACAATTTCAATCGATCTACCCAATCCAAAAACACCGCAGGGGCTTGAAGGCCGAAGCTGCGAATCCAAAATATACATTGACAATATAAGTTGTTATAAAGCCGAAACCGACCAGGCCCACGGGAATTTCATTGATTATGGCCCGATATGAAGATGTTTGGCACAGGCCGCAACACGCATTTATCAAGCTGTGGGTGGTTATAATCTGATTAAGGAGAGTAAAATGATATTTGCTTCTGTTGTATTGCCCGGCAATGTAAAATTCGAAGCAACGTTTTTTTTTTTTACTTTTGTTTTAATTATACGCCTATATTTTTTACAGAATATTTCAGAACCTTTTATAACGAGATCCGAGCATAATCCAACCGTCATGATGGGTGAAACGCTGTCGAGCTTCAACACCTACGTGGGAAGGACGGACGACTTCAAAAACGATGACATGGTAGTGTTGTTGACCGGGTATGTGTACTGGAACGGCAAAAGGCTGCGCGGCATTTATGAAATAATTGATCGTTTTATATGCATTTTGATCATTTGAGCTCTATGACAGAAGTTAAACGGAAAAACCATAATTACTCCATTCTAGATAAAAGCCAAACGAAAATGTTCGCATTTTTCACAGAGAAATCAAACAAAAAACCTACTTTCATATTTTGAATGTGAATGACGTTAATATTTGTTCATACGCACACTCTGGTGCCATAAAATTAAAATAACGCCCCAAAAGTAAATTAGGAAAACGAACAAAATCGCCGTAAATTATCAATTCACTTTAGGTGCTCCGAAGCTTTATTCCTGATTCTTGACAGAAATGACGTGAGTGTGTAAAGACTACTTCAAAATGTATGAGCAAATTTTCCTGACGAGCTCACTCTCTTGTTAACTTACGGAAGAGTCTACTGGGGATAGCCTAACGTTTTTGTGGTCGCGATCGCTTGAACGTTATGTCAACTAGAAGAAATGTATCGCCTCCCTGATGCGTTCAGAGACTTTGTCATCTGATAAATTTTATTACCAAAATCATACACTTTCATAGTATACAAAAAATAAAAAAGTGGCGACAAATATGGTTAAAATGCAAAGCAGGCTTTAGGCTATAGAAAACAAGCTACAAGGTTTTTATGCAGATCAGAACAGGCTTGCTAAGCCCGAAAGTTTTGAGATTGACTGCAATCCTGAAATAGGTGCCCTTGTTAGAGAAGTCGATGAACTGGAAAATTATTCCAGGCGGAACAACCTCATTGTAAAAGGCATAAAAAATGAAGGGACCGCAAAAGATGTATTTATGATAAAGGTAAACGATCGAGTATTTAGTGATGGCCTGAATCAGAGAATAAATAAATAATACATAGACTGGGTGAAAAGTCGCCGTGTTGGGATCGCCCTGCTAGACTCAAGTTTTCGGACATCGGTGAAAAGATAACTATTTTGAAAAACTTGCTTTAAGCTTAAAGGCATTAGGGAACGCTTTTCTAAACGAGTTGTTGAAAAAATAAAAAGCCTATTGAACTCTACTACCGAAGAGATGAATGCGAGCCAAAGTCAAATAGATATTTCATAAGATAAAGCTAAATAATGTTTTATACGCTTGGAATAAAATTGCGAATGAGATGTACAAGTCTCATATTTCCTAGGGAGCTGAGAATGACTGACTGCAGAAAAGGATCTTATTTGCTTCTAAATTATGCATGTGAACCTCTGTAGAATCTTAGAGCACGACCCTGATATTATTTTAATCGTGAAAATCTGGCTTCCTTATAATGTTTTAGCTTCTGATGTCACGCTCTCAGTCTATACAATAGCACCGCAGGTCCGAGCAGTGAGGGGTGACTGTGCCGCAATCGTGGTTTTAAAATAAAATTGGTATTTTCTATCCTAAGCAATGTGAGTGGTATTGAAACGTCATGCATTAATATTAAGTTGAATCCCCGGACAAACTACAATGGAGGCATATATCTACCTACACCTCGTCGGTTGATATTTTGATAAACTTAGAAATATATAGATTTAAATTTCAGTCACTAAGATAATATGATTAGTTAATTTTGGTTTATCGGCAATTAACAGGATTGCACATTCTCTTGGAACAATTAAAGTCGCTAGTTGCAAACGATTATTAGAGTTCGCTTTTTGCTACAATCTGACTCAGGTCGTAACAGATTGCACAAGAATATATGTACTACAACGTCATCGAGTATAGACCTATCCTTTGTTTTCGAATGGTTGAAATCTTTTCTTTGCACATATAAAGCCGGCAGGGTCTATCTGTCCATAAACTGACGCATCCGTCTTTGGATATAAGCCCCTGTACTTCGAGCGATCATTCTCGAAAGAAGATTCTCAGTTTTGGGGCCGCTGATGATGTAAGCATTCTAGATTGTCTGGAACAGTCGTGTGAAAATCTTTCATTTCTTTATCAAACAAACGCCAGCACTGACACGTTTCGGTAACTCTCTTTCAAACATTGATTATTGTGTGTGTCCACGGTATATTCCAAGATGCAATAAAAATACTGAAATCCAAAATTCCTGGATTACTGAAAAATTCTGCATGCAAAAGAAAAACAAATTCAAGCCGAAGTGGAAGGCGAGTTTAAATACTAATAATAAAAACGGTATTCGTCATGCGTCAAGTACTGACCCAGTTTGTAAAGGAATCTATGGAGAAGTTTTAAAATATAACTCTTACAATATTTCTCAGTAAGGCGCCCGGTAAGTTTGGCAATACATGAGGCCATTGGCAAAATCACATTCTTCAGTGATCTCATGATGTTAACAAGATAGTGTTAAAAATATATTTCTTTTCTTATCTCTTTACTAGTGATAAGCGGAACGTAGCCACATTTCAGTACTTCTTCAAAAAAATATCCCTCCTATCAACAACATAGAAATACACAAGCAGGGAGTTGTCAACCTTTCGATACAAAAAAAAAAGCACGGGACCCGATGGAGTTCCTGATTAATTTTTTTTTAAATATACACTATGTGGGTTTCCCAATTTCTTACCTTGATTTTCCAGTCATCTGCAGAAAATGGTCATTTTACAGACGCATGGAAACGTGCGAAAATCATACCTGATTTACAAAAGCGGCAGTGCTTCAGATGTCAGTAATTATCGTCCATTTCACTCACTAGCAACATGCTCTAAGATACTTGATCATGTAACATTGCAGCACGCGGGGCCGAGCAAGCAACGCTCGGTCACGAACTTCGAGAAGATTCGTGTTTATTTTGCTCGGGACGTAACCTTTATCATTGCGTCCATATTTCCTTTTCCCCAAAGTGCCTGTTCATTCTCAGCCAGAACGCTTCACGCTCAAACCTTCTGGGTGGAATTATCGAGATGCCGACTCACACTGGACAAGGAGCGGCCTGTGACCTTGTCTAGTCAGTCTCGCTCTCGCTTGCTGTTTCGCCGCCTAAATCGCCGCCCGCTTTTCTGTTGTCTCGACGCTCGTTCCTTATATTGTTTGGCATAAGTTCGCCCCATCAAACTTTCAGATTGAGAAGGAATTTTCGCCGCTTCTGCTCCTGTCACTTGTTACATTTCTGGTGGAGGTGCGGGTAACGCAGCTTATGAAGCGTACCCCTCCGAGGCCTCGCAGCGCAAGCCCAGTCCCCGGCTCAAGAAGACCATCCGTAAAGACACCCGAGACCCGAGGAAGCCGCCGTACCAAAGACCAAACCCCGGAGTTTGGACGTCTACCGGACACCCAGAGGAAGAAGTCGACGAAACCAACTATGACGTCCCAGGGCCTGCAAACTGAGACACCCGCCGCTGCCTCCCTGGTCGTTTACCTGCCCGTCGCCCCTCGAGCTCCGACGATTTTCCAGGGCGAGATTTACGAAGACGTCGAAAACTGGTTGCAGCAATAGGAACGGGTGGCACTGCATAACCAATGGACTCCGGAACAGCGTTTTAGGAACGTCTATATTGCCCTCGAGGGAACCGCGCGACGCTGGTTCGAAAATCATGAAACGTCGCTTAACAACTGGGAGCTCCTCAAGGCAGAGCTGCGTCGAAGATTCACAGACCAGCAACGACGGGAACGCGCCGAAAGAGCAACAACAGTTGAGAGCTCAAGGACCAAACGAAAGCGTGGTGATCTTTGTCGAGGACGTTCTTCGGCTATTCAACCACGCGGATCCCCAGGCCGCAGAAAAAAAAAAAGAAACTGAAGATCCTGATGAGTGGCGTCAAAGAAACGATCTCTGGTAGCCTCGCACGAAACCCGCCTACCACCGTCGATGGTTTCGTAAAGGAGGCAACGAACATCGAGCGGGCCCTCCAAGCCCGTGCCGTACACTGCCAGCGACTGCCCAACGTCGCTGTTCCTGCGTTCTCTACCCTCGACGTCAGTTCCAGCTTCGCGGGTATCCGACAGATGATACGCGCCGTCATCAGCCAGGAGTTGAAAAAATTGCTGCCGGCTGCCGGACGCAGTCCGATTCAAGGTTCTACGGGCGCTCGAACCAAAGGCTCCCGTAATCATCGCGGCGTCCGAGGTACCGACCATGAGCTCCGCCGCCAAGACCCGACGACCGCCGCCTGCAACTCGCCAGTTCAAACACACGGCGCTCCCTCGACGTGAAGCCCCTACGCCACATTACGCTCGGCGCACTGAGGAACAAGCCCCTTATGTCCGAGCCGAACCTCTTGCCGCAAAGGAAGATGGATGTGTGGCGCACGGCTGAGCGACGCCCGCTGTGCTACCACTGCGGGGAAGCCGACTGCGAATACCGCCGTTGCCCGTACCGGCAGCAGGGGCTACGCGGCTTCCACCCCACGACCCGGTCCCATGCAAGGTGAGCGACCCGGGAGATCTACGACAACCTACGACGTCCACCCTCTCCAGTGCATGCGCCTCGACGTGGGTTCCGGTCGCCCTCACCACGACGTCCAGCCGCGCCAATGCATAGGCCCCGCCGTGAAAGCCTGTGGCCTTCGCCCCTGGTCGGGGAAACTAAGCGCGACAACTCCTGGAGGCGGAGTTGCCGAAGACGACGGTCGGAAATATCTTCTAAGACCGTCGGAAGCATCGAAACTATGATTTTGCAACTGTATCCAACAACCTAAACGTTGTTATCGACGGCCACGACGCATCCGAACTCTTGGACACCGGAGCAGCTACTCAGTCTTGAGTAGGAGGCTCTCTCGCCACCTTCGGAAAGTAACGACGCCTTGGGATGGCCCGAAAATACGCACCGCTGGAGGGCACTTCATCATGCCTGTCGTGGTTAGGGTGACCCCCTTCCTGCTAGCGAAATGCGGGACACAAGGGAAGGGGAGGGGGGGGGGGGTAGACGACATTTATTAACAACATAAAAATCGACTCTAGCAAACCTCTATGCATCAAATGGAAATAAGAAACAGTAAATCTTTTTCGGGTTATTGTTTCCTGTCAACGCAAGCTTTTATCAACGTGGTCCTACGCAAATTTGTAACATTATGTTCTTTTTCGACCGTTGTGAGTTGCAGGCCTTTTTGCCTTGTGTGGCTATCTTAAATAAAACAATACGTAGACCCTTTCGCATTGACACAGCGATTAGAATATAATTACAATATTTATACTTGAAGTCTTGGCGAGCAATTTTTCTTATAATATTTTGCCAACAAGAGGAGAAGCACAGCGGAGCATGCAGTTCGTATCTCCTGCAAGAACGACGGTTGCTTCCCGCAATGCTTTGGGTAGAAAATGGTTTATCATTTCGATTCACACGATTACCAGCAACCGCCGCGCTTCCCCGTGCCCTGTTGTTCGGCAGCACCATGAGTTGCAGAGTGAATTTTACTGCAGTATGAAATGCGGGACATTTTGAAGATTTGGTGATTTCTTGCGGGACGCGGGACACGAGCCCCCAATGCGGGACAGTCCGGCGAGTCGCGGGACGGGTAGTCACCCTAGTCGTGGTGTGTACTACTCGTGTCGAAATTCACGGGGAGACTTGTCCAGTCAAGTTCGTCGTCCTTTAGGACTTTGCGAGAGACGTCATTCTTGGCATGGACTTCCTACGTGAACACGGTGCCGGGATCGACCTTGGAACGAAGATGTTGATGCTCCGAAAAGTCATCCTACCTCCGGAGGAATCCAAAACGAGGCCAGCCCCCGTCCGAGTCAATGTGAACCACGTGAACCTGCCGCCGCGGTCGAGTGTACTTGTGCTCGTCGTGACCGATGCAGTCGCCTGCTGGGAAGCTCTTCTGGAAGGCAACGTCCAGCTGCTTCTCAGAAGAGGAATAGGCGTCGCAAGGGGCGTAACAGAGCTGCAGGATGGACGCACTGTTGTCTTCGTGACGAACTTTCGTCAGGAGGCACTAACCTCGCGAAAGGCGCCGCTGTAGGTCACGTCGAGGAACTCCGGAACGCCGCCGAAATCGCCGCGGTCTCCGATGAGTCCTCGCCATCTCAGCCGTACAGTACACCGCTGCCGCAGCTCGAAGTTAACCCCAAGCTCAGTGCCACGGAACGACGACAGCTCAGGAACCTCCTCGCCGAATTCAGCGACTGCTTTGCGACGACGTCTAAAGTGCACCATACAACAGAGGCGAAACATCGCATCGTTACCAACGACGATGCGCTCCCTGTGTATCGGCCGCCGTACCGGGTCTCCCCTAAGGCAAGAGGGCATTCATGAACAAGTGAAAGAAATGCTCAACAACATCATCCTGCCTTCAAGCAGCCCGTGGGCCTCTCCAGTCGTACTGGTGAAAAAGAAGGACAGAACGTTTTGATTCTGCGTAGACTACCGAAGGCTCAATGCGGTGACGAAGAAAGACGTGTATCCGCTGCCCCGCATTGACGACACACTGGACCGGCTGCGTCACTCCCGATACTTCACATCGATGAACCTGAAGAGTGACTACTAGGCATATCGAAGACGACGAACGGGACCTTCGTTACGCCAAATGGACTGTACGAGTTCAAGGTGATGTCCTTCGGACTGTGCAAGGCGCCAGCAATTTAGCAGCGTGCCATGGACACCGTACTGGCAGGCTTAAATGGCAGAGCTGTCTCGTTTACCTCGACGACGTTGTGGTATTGTCGTCTAACTTCGACGAGGACTTGCGACGCCTTCGTGCCGCTCTTCAAGCATTAAGGACCGCCAGACTGACCCTCAAGCCGACGAAGCGCCAGTTCGCCTACGACGAACTGAAGTTCCTAGGGCAAGTTGTGAGAAACGACGGAGTTCGTCCTGACCCTGAGAAGACTCGCGCCCTAGCGGTCTTCAAACCGCCCACGGACAAGAAGGCCGTCCGAAGATTCCTTCGACTTTGCGCGTACTACAGGTTGTTCATTGTATTTCGCCAAGGTTTCTGCGGCGCGCGCGCGCCTCACCTAAGACACCGTGAACTTTGAATGGGAAGAACAACAACAGACATTCGACAAGCTCAAGCGACGAATCCGATCGCCACCGATTCTTGGCGATTTCGACCAATCACCCGAAACAGAAGTTCACACGGACACCAGCAATACAGGACTCGGCGCAGCACTGGTTCAACAACTTGAGGGCACACAGCGCGTGATCGCCTAGGCTAGTCGGACGTTCTCGAAAGCAGAACAAAATTACTCGACGACTGAGAAGGAATGTCTTACCCTCGTCTGGGCCATTACGAAATTCCGCCCGTACTTATACGGGCGTACCCTTTTCGAGTGCTTACCAACCAGCACTCACTATGCTGGTTAGCGAGCCTCACTGACCCATTGGGACGCCTCGCTCGATAGAGCCCACGACTGCAAAAGTACGACGAATTAAGCTTCATGGGGTTAAAATTCGTTTCTTTAATCACACTTATTCGAGATCCGAACAGGCAAATCCTCAAGGCCTCGCCATAGTATATTAATTCCAAAACGATATGTTCGTAATGACTGTTCAAAATTCAATTTCTTCCCTAGAGCAAAAAAAGAGTGTCATGCTTTACCCGATACAGCTCATCTACAGCCGGGACACCAGACGCCCACTGAGGCAGAGTAACTTCCGGCTGTATAAACATACACACACCATTTTTGTTTTCATAGTGATACTTTAAAATGCATCGAAAATATTGTTTGACATACCCACTGCATCTCAAAATTTGACAGTGACATTTCCTTTTCGTGTTGATGAAGGCGAATATATGTGTTACTTTATTTTCTTCTCTGATACTTTTCTACCCCTTGACCCATGCTTTGATAATGCCTGACAGGATGTTGGAGTTGTTTGTCACTGTTTTTTAACTTGTATGTCTTGTTTATTTTACGTTGTGATTTTCACAAGAGCAATAGCTCTAACAGTTCGATAGTATAAATAAATGAATGAAATTGTAAATGAAAGAGAAATATTCGATTGACCTGTAACCAAAAACATTTGTAACAAAAGAAGTAAGCAACTGACAGTTTACCCTTTCTAGAGGTCCTCGAAGAACATCTGCACTCGTATTGACCTCAAGAAAGGAGTAAAAATAGTCCGGCCTCCCGAGGAACGTTACTAATTTGCACAGTCATGTGTTGAATGATGTTATATACGGGTACACCTTAGAGTAGCTCTGTTATTTAATAGAGACGCATACTTCTCAGACGCTAAGATCATCGTTTCTCTCTTTAAAAACACGTTTTGTAAGAGCTATTTTACGCAGCGCGTGAATATTGCGCAAAAATGTTTTTTTTCTTCATGTGACAGAGAGTATATTCCCTGGCAGCTTATGAAGCGCTGTGCGTAAGCGCCCAAGCATCTCATTATCGCTTCTCAGCCAATGAGATAACAGTATTAGCCGATATGAACGCCGAAGACCGAATCATAAAGCAAGTGGCGTGAACATTATAAGCCATGCCTTGCGTTTTTTTTTAACTGTTAGGGATTATAGAGCAGATTAACCTTTCTGAAGGTCCTTGAGAAAAATCTCCGGATCTCCATAAAATGCTTACTTTCAGACGTCTGCAATATATAAACATTAAGATAAAAAACGGCACCCGGAAAGTTTTTCCTTCGTGCCTTGTAGACATTGCGTTTAGACTTTTTCTTTACATTATACAGGATGGACATAGGCTACGTGAATTTGACAACTAACAAGGCTTTTGGCCTGGGCATTTCAGGTGAAACTTTTTTTTCCCTTCGTTTTGGTGGCAAATCTGGAAAACTCAATCGCCCTGTCTAATAATGAGATCTCTAATCGTGGTAACTCAATCCCTATAAAAAAATATATAAATATATATCGTCTAGTAAACGTATAGGAAGTAATATAAATTATCAGAGGCGTTATAGGGTTTATTAGATCTGTCATATTCTATGTTTATTTGACTGATTCACACACACATATATATACAGTGCAATCCACTTACAAGGATAATGAGAAAACTTGAAATTTGAATCGTTATAATCGATTATCATTGTATCTCGACTAGAAACTGATCATTTCCAGTCTAGAAACTCTAGAAACTGATCGTCATAAGCGGTGCATCGTTATATGTGGTATCGTTACCCAGGCAGCACACCAATGTTGGTCCGACGTCGGCCTAACATTGGCTAACACCGGCCTCAATATTGAACAATATTGGAAGCGCTACCCCATCCAACGTTGGCCCAGTCATTAATTCCAATGTTGGGCCACTGTTCAACCATCATTCCAGCCAATGTTGGCCCCATCGTTGGTGCCATGTTGGGTCATTGCTAAACCATGGTTCCAGCCAATGGTGGTCCCACATTGGCAAAGACCGGCGTAATATTGGACAATACTGGAAGTGCGACCCGATCGAATGTTGGCCGTCATTGGTGCTGATTTTTGGCCATCGTTGCACTCGCCCAGCCGTTTGAAAGTGCACTCGCCAAGTTGTTTGCAAAAAGGAAAGGACACAGACAGAAGGGATATATTTGAAATCTCCTAAAAGTTTATTACGCACAGCCTATTCTGTAGACAAGTACAAACTAAGCAATTTGTAATATGTGACGAGGTACTACTCAGCTGTTATACAACTGAGAAGATTGCAAAGCAAACAACAACCGGGTAATTGTTGGGAAGTGTCCAGTCTCCCGAGAGCTGGCAGAATTTTTTCCCCGAAATTCAACCGGTAGTCGCCCCTCATTGGCGGTGCAATCAGTTCATCGAGCGACATTTCATCGACAGATCGTTTCATCAACACGCGATGTTTCATAAAAAAAGTCAGAATAGCATTTGTTTTTTTCTTTTGCAAATAATTGTTGCAGACTTACCATGAAGCGGCGTGAAAGGGTGGGCTGGTTCAGTGAGCACGCGCCTCAGGAATACACACGCTTTGAAATGCCCCTACAGCGTGAAATTCGTGCAACGAATGTCAAGGAAACGTTGCGTCTCAGGAATACGCGCCCGACAAAATGCTCCTACAGCGTGCAATTCGCATAACAAATATCGATGAAACGTGAATGTCAACGCAACGTGTATTCACGAAAAGGTGGCCACGAAACGTGTTTTCGCGAAACGCAGGGTGAATAAGGAAGTCAGTATTCTACCTGCAGTTGCGACATTATTTCAGACAGATAATGGCGACTGTCGGTAAGATTGCGGGAAAATTATTCTCCCGGCTCCTAATTCTAGAGGTTATCCGGAAGAGTACCCGTAGAAGAACGGACAATGATCACCAAGTAGGTTGCAGCGCACTTACGTTGAAAATACCGGACTTGAAAGATGTAATCCGAGATAGATGTTGACACGGGCACTGCAGACCAACCACACAAACACAAAAACTTGAAGGAAGTGATCCGTGAAGATTCAACACGATGTAGCACACGCTGCCGTTTGCCGAACTGAACACTGAACAATTCACAAGAATGTCTTGCGCTTCTTTGAAGAAATCGATACGGGTAGGACTTTTCGAACGAGAAACCATTTACCACAGAAGCGAAATCCACAGCAGGCCCGCAGGCCGCATCGCACGCGAAACTAGGTCCGGTCTTCGCAGGCATTCCGGGTTTGTCAACCGCTAATGCGTCATCCGTCAAACCACGTGATCACGCTTCTGCCGTTTCCCGTGCACAGAGAGCGGATTCAAGCGATCAAAAGTGAACGGCTCATTGGTCCGGCGAGTACGCACAGTCTATCACGGCTTCAGCTTAGGGAGAGAGAGAAAAAGAGAGAAGGAGTAGAAAGGAAGCAGGCCAGAACGAGGGTGCGCTTACCAGAACGGGGGTGCGCTTACATCACCAATATTGGAAAACTCTTGGCTTTGACAGTTTAATATTAACCAGCTTAAGCCAGCGCATATTCAATATTGGAAAGCCATTGGCTCTGACAGTCCAATATTGTACAGGTTATGCCGGCGTATATCCAATATTGGAAAGCTATAGGCTTTGACAGTCCAATATTGGACAGCTTATGCCGGCGTATAGACAATATCAGAAAGCCAGCGGCTCCGACAGTCCAATATTGGACAACTTATGCCGGCGTATATACAATATTGGAAAGCTATTGGCTTTGAGAGTCCAATGTTGACCAGCCTATGGCAACGTATCACCAATATTGGAAAACCATCGGCTTTGATAGTCCAATATTGTTCAATGTGATTCCAATATTGGGAAACATATGGCTCAGTTGGGCCATTGTTGGGCCATTCTTTGCCACATTAAATCCAATGTTGGCCCAATACTGTGTGCTGCCTGGGTATAAGTGGATTGCACTTTTATATATATTATATATATATATGTATATATATATATATAGAGAGAGAGAGAGCTCGGAAGAAGAACCCTTGGTGAAAACAGCAACAACCAACGGACGATTTATTCATCGACGTTTCGGCCGGAGTCCGGCCTTTGTCAGGAAAAGACGTTTCGGCCAGACTCCGGCCGAAACGTCGAAGAATAAATCGTCCGTTGTTGCTGTTTTCACCAAGGTTTTTTTTCTTCCCAGCTATATACCCACGCCTTCGGCCTCCCGCCGCCATGCCCGTTGTATATATATATATATAAATATATATATATATATATATATATATATATATATATATATATATATATATATATATATATATATATATATATATATATATATATATATATATATATATCTTTCTTTCATTCTTTCTTCTTTCTTTTTTTTTTTTTTTTGGGGGGGGGGGGGGTGATTGTAACGGAACTTGAGGCGAAGTGACGAAAGGTATGGTGTATATTTCTTGAGAGTTGACTTGTGTCCAACAATTCATCTGAAAACGAAATACTCAGCGGGAGGAATCAAGAGCCGGCAAGAGAATGCCATAAGCGGCTGCTAGAGCGTGCGGCTTTTATCCAGGCTTCACTTTTGGGCTTTACGGTATGCCGAACACCATAAAGTTATTACAATAAACGCTAGAGGCTCAGCTGGCGCTAGTGTGCTGTTGCATTTTGAAGCAGACAGCAAGCAGTCAGAAATTGACTTCCGGTAATGCATTCCTACGGGAAAAAGCGAGTGCATTTTCTCTCTGCGCTCGATTGTAAGAGGAAATATCACGAATAATTTGCACGTACTAGGCACATTGGAACATTTCTCAGTCACGCAGACGAAATAATTGGTCAGTTACAGCATTTTTATTTGAAATTCGTGGCATGAAAAACGGTGTTAAAACCACTTCGTACGTGTATTTATGTGCACTGTCGGACACTGTTAGCGCGAACACGGCGTCGACGCTTTCCAGCATGGGGGATATACGTGCCAAACGAACGAAGGACATGTGGAAAACCAAGAAAGACGGCAAGAACTACGCAGTAACTCTGGATAAGTAACTCCTCGTGCTTGCAGACGATCAAAATAAATTGAAAGTCACGTAATACAGTCCGATTTACAATAAATAAGTACTGCTTTATTCTTTCTGCTCATGAATATGTGCGAAGATGCTTGTTCTGGGTTCAAATCATTACCCGCACGCTCCAAATCTTTGCAAATAGGGTGAAGCCAGAGAACAGGTGCCCGATAAAAACTGCCCGACATAGGAAATAACAAGAAAACACACCTTTAGCAGCCCACGTACTTTATTCTTTACGTTTCGAACTTTTCTTTAATCACTCGTAAAGATGCACGACGGGGTCATTTTCATATAGTGACAGGGCGGGCATATTAACAATATATAAGCACCAACAGAATGCTGGCGAACTTTGAACACACTTTACATTCCTTTCGATCGTTGTTTTGCTTAGAATCGTCGCTCGTTTCTACATACCTGCCATGGAACAGAGGTTTGGGCCTGAAATATAGCGAAGTTTAACATCGTTCAGTGGTAAATAAAAAATGCTGTAACTCAAGCAATTACACTATCACCATATTAATAAAGGTACATACTATCCGGTACAACCGAAATAACAAAAGTTATTCATGTTATTTTCCGGCGAAGAGACAAAATTCACGCACGTTTTCCCATATGAATACACAGGAAGACTGGAAAAGTAGACTGCATGCTGTCTGCTTCAATTTGCAACAGGAAGTCCCGTAGACACTAGCGCCAGCTGAGCCTCTAGCGTTTATTGTAATAACTCTATGCCGAACACCTAGCCAAAGAACGCTTCTCGGTAAAACTTCGTGAATTGACATTCCTGTAGAGAAGGAAGATGGCAAATAACGCAAAACAACATGATTCTACCGAATGACGGAGCTCAGCACATGATTATACCAATCAAATGCGATGTGTGCAGTCACAATGAGCATGACTTTTCACGTACTCATGGTCGCTGCAAACATCGCGTTTTTTTTTTTCAGATCTACTTGTAATATATGCTTTGTACTTTGCTTGTATATTTCTATAATTTGCCGTGATAGCTAGGCTTTCAACGTGTTTAGGAGAAAAGTCAACTCACTAACGTCTTTTTAGAGGGTACACGGGCCACAATGCACCATACGGAAGTTAACCATAAGAATAAAAACAGACGTTTTGTTCGCGCTGTATGTTATGCATGATTGCATAGGCTCGGCTTGAATTTCACTCAGGGCTTGCAAATCTCGGAGGTGCGTGCGGTTTGTGGACAAGAGGGGCGCTTGCTGAGGACGTGCCAAAGACGTTCAGCGGAGTTGTCACCTTTGCCCACGAATGTGGGCACCTGTGAGTTAATGTAGAATGATTGAGCTGCAAGAGATACTTTTGCAAGGGTTAGAAATGTTTACGCAGTCTAGCGCCAACTTGATTCCTCCAAAACTTGGAAGTGCTTGTTTAATTTAAGGCAGACCAAATTGCTCGTGCAACACTGCAGAAGGAGGCAATAAGCTACGTGTTGTGAATCCCACAGACAATTATTTGACATGGTAGAATCTCTCAAGTACTTTTTAGTTCAAGAAAAAATGAATCTAAGTTGCAAGTTCATATTTGTTAAATAAAAGTTCCGCTTGCCGCTTAAACAATTGGAATTTCTGAATGAACAATACAGTCTTATAGCACCGGTCCTAGTCATTGACTTAATTTGATTGTTGGGATTATAATCGAAAATCTGACGTAACGTAACTTTAGAAACATTACCCCTTTTATTACACTTTATTCATCTTGACGTATTTAAACTTGTAGAAGCGTTAGGATCTAAAATGTATTAGGAAAAAGCAACCAAATATTGTTTTAAATATATTATACTGATATGTCTGCAAAAGTTATCTCGAAACAAATTTCGCTGGTACTATATCCACAAATTGCCTCTCTCCCCTTCAACTCCGCACGGCACTTCGGTAGACTGGGAGTAGCCCATGACGGGTCGCCACCACAAACCTACGTGAAAGGCAACATTGGAGCCGAGGGATGCCCTGCCAGCGACAGATATATCATGAGTCCCTTGATGGGCGTCACAAGTATCTACGAATTTTCCTACTGCAGCGCCCAACAGCTCTACATGTTTGTGGGGTAAGAACGTTTCTGTAACTATTCAGACTCGTTGAGACATTTGCCTTTGATGGTGAAAAACTGAGTTGCAGTCTTTTTACACTGTTTGCAAAGGGAGAACGCCCTGGTTCCATTTATCGGGTAGCTAAGGTCCACTTTCGATCTGCAAATATATATTCGAATTTTTGAGTCATCGTTTTTTTACGTTGTGCTTGAGATACTACTAACAATGTTAAAAGAAATCGTTTCTCAGGGAGATTTCATCTCGTAAACACTCTAAAACCTTCAGTCTAGTTATACGCCGAACGGAAGTGCATGCTACAGGGCTCGCTGATGAATAGGGTTAGTGTTGTCTCGCCTCTCGTCGTAAGCGGATGCAAGAAAAATAAATCTAGTTATTTTGTAACTGCAAAAAACAGCAGAAGTTTGGTTATATCGAAATACACTAGCAGCGACCACAAAAACCTTCTTTAAACGACGAACGAAAAGCACTGCCCCCAAAGTAAGAGCTGTCTTTCACATTGTTCTGACTTCGGAGACAGTGCTCTTCGTGCGTGCTGCGTTTAATTGTGTTAGAAATTGTGCCTTGGTAGATGCGCTGACCTTGGACTGGTTTGGAGCAGACGTGTATAAAGTTTGCAATGTCACCACGGGATTGCGCCACAGTCTCAATGGCTGTGGAAACTGGCTGGGAAACACATTTTGCAAGCACAGATGGCGGCGAGGTGTATATTTCGAGAGGCTTGGCGACATGGCGCATAGCAACGGAGGCCACACTGGATTGGCTGGTCGCAGGAAGCGAGCCGTGACGTAACAAATAGCATCCGAAGGTCGCCGGCGACGTCCCCCTTTCTCCAATTCTTTTGACAAAAGCGCCACAAGACGGACAAAAAGTAAGAGACACAAAACAAGCACTTGTGTTGTGTCTATTAATTTCTGCCCCTGTCTTGTGGCGCTTTTTTTCAAAAGCAATGATGTATTAACAATACTCCTCTCACCCTTAAGCTGAGACTAGGTGGGTGCTATGTGCCCGCCGGACCAATCAGCCACCTTCCTCTTATCACTTGACACGACTCACCGCGTGTGGCCGGGAGCGTGATGACGTGGCGAAAGAGAGGCGTATGACTGGTCCAACGAGGACATACCTTCTCCTGCAGTCTCAGCTTAGGGGTGAATGCCGCGCAGTTGGAGGACGGCGGATGTATCACAAGGGCGCGTGTTGACCCACCCCAGCACCCGCGTTCTCGAAGCTTCGCGGCGACAGTCTGCGGAAGGCTTATTACAACATATTAACCCCCATTTGGCCACCCGTAGACACCGCCTCGCGGCGCCCCGCCGGCGGCCCCAGGTACGCCCTATAGTCCCGCTGTCCCTCGGTTGCTAGGTGTTACATAACGCCGTCGCTCTCTGTAACCAGCCAATCCTGTGCGGCCACAGTCCTTCGTTGACACCCTAAGTTACCTGATCTGCTTGCACCGGGGAGATTAGGGGTTTCTGAAAAAAACGGTTAAAGTGCAGGCGAGCTGGTGTAAGTTATACATGATGATTGAAACCTGAGACTGTGGTTTGAAAAACGGAAACCCGTGAAGGAGGCAAAAATAAAATAAAAGAGCTTACAATTCCCTGTGATGGCAAATTAGAGCGCAGCTCTTGAGGAAGACGAGAGGGGGTATGTAGAGGAGGGTCTTCTCCTCCTCCTCCCTTCCTCCTCCTCCACCCCCTCCCTCCCCCTTCCTCCCTCCTCCCTAATGACGTCACTCGTTACCCTAGTAACCCTCGTGACGTCACTCGTGACCCTCGTGACGTCATTTGTGACCCTCGTGACGTCACTTGTGACTCTCGTGACTTCACTCGTGACCGTCGAGGCCTTCACGAGTGACCTTCGTGCCGTCACTCTTGACCCTAATGACCCTCGTCATGTCCAACGTCATTAGATTAGCTCAGTTACGGAACTGCTCATAGACGCTGCATGCACGAACAGTACCCCCCCTCACTCACCACGACTCGCCCGGCGTCGCTCGACGCGCCGCCGGATGGCTGCTTTGGTAACTGAATCAAGATACGTTCTTTCAACGTTACTAGAAACGTAAAAACCAACGGAAAAAAAAACTCTTTTTGTAGTAACTTCCATTGAAGTTAGTACAAAATGAGGGGCGCGTGATGTTCTCTAAAATTTTTAGTTTGCAAGGTTTTGCAGCACAATTAATATTGTTTTTATACATCCATGCCTCAGCGGTGATTTTAGGTAGCGCGTCCCGACTTAGGCGCATCTTAACTTCATCGAAATGTCGCGGCGCGTCCGCTGGGGAGACGGGGTGGTACACCTGTAACCCTTTCGAACGTATCTGCTTCGGCTCCGAAATGGCCGATTGAAGCCAAAAACAGATGTCACGTGCAGTTCCTCAACTGACCGCTGCGGGAGAAATGGCGGCGTTGTGATTGCTATTTGGCGCTTCAGCTGTGCTTTTTGGAACGCACAGTTATGAAATGAAAATGTAGATGGCGCTTCGAACGACGGCAGGCGGATTGAAGTGAGTGAGGGCGGGTACCCCCCTCCGCGGGAGTTACACAACTGAGGCAATCTAGCAACGTTGGTCATGTCACTCGGGACCATCGTGACGTCACACGTGACGTCACGTGTGACGTCATTATGGGAAACGTTCAATGATGATTAAAAGGTTAAAAGGCGCGAACAAAGAGGACGAAAAAGACACACGTACGACACGGACAGGCGCCAACTTCCAACTGATTTATTGAAACGCGAATCATCGTCAAACTCGATCCCAATCGCCTAACCACATGCAACTGATAAATAATTTTATCGCTCATTACACACATCCTTCAAGAAACACAATTTCTTTGGTTAACAGATAAAGAGATGGCATGCTTACGCATCTGTCGGCCGCTTTGTGTATACAGAAAGCTTCGATTAGTTCTCTTTCCATTTTTTCATTCCCTTTCTTGATAAATCTTGTGCGCTCAAACAAAGGTTCGCACCCACATCGTTTGCAGTGCTCCGCAAGATGCCCACCTGAATTATTGCGTACGGCAAGCTGGTGTTCGCGCGCTCTTTCATTAAAGCATCGGCCAGTCTGACCGATGTAAACTTGGCCGCAACTAAAAGGAATCTCATAAACCACCTTAGTCACGCATTCGGTGTATCTTGTTGCATGTTTTTTTGAGCACACTACAAACTTTCGTTTTGTCAAGGCGGAGCATATCTTTGAAAGTTTGCACGGGGCTGAGAAGACTACGTTAACCCTGTGTCTAACAGCCATCTTTTTTAAATTGTAGGACACTTTTTGCAGATAAGGTATCACCTGCACTGGCATCTTGTCTGTCTTTTCACGACTTTTGTCAACACCCTCCCTTTTAAACTTCTGTAGGAGCCTTTCACACACACTGGTCACTAAGCTCTTCGGGTAACCGGCCCTCGTCAGGCGTGCAACCTGCTGATCAAAGCTTACCGGAAGTCTATGCTGGCAGCTTTTTGTAATGGCTGCGTGAAGGCAGGTGTTTGCAATCCCCCGTTTTACGAGCTTTGAGTGGGCACTGCTAAAAGAAAGGAGGCCTTTCTTAGTTCGTGGATTATAACTCCAGCACAAATGATCCTTATTAAAAAAGAGCTTTAAATCTAGAAACTGAATACTGTCATCAATAGGCATTTCCCAAGTGAAGTTTAGTCCACCAGACAGTGAGCTAAACAGATTAACAATTTTTGCCACGTCATTTTTCAAACAATTCGCCGTACATTGCCCCAAAATAACCAAAAAATCATCCACATAGCGGAAGATCTTGACTACATTCATCCCGTCAAGAGCCCCCGATATGCGTTTGTCCATGGCAGAAAGATAAATGTCACAAAAAACAGGCGCCACAGGTGAACCAATACAAAAACCACTCTTTTGTACGTAGAACTGTTCATTAAAAACAACGGCCGTGGACTGCAAGTAGAATTCTAACAGCGCTATAAAATGGTCGCAATTGACACCTGTAGAATTCTGGAACCCCACTTCACCTGACTGCGTTATGCTCTCACGAACAGCGGCGTAAAGTTCATCATGGGGAACCGAGTAAAACAACTCTTCTGCATCCACAGAAAACGCTGTGGCCGCATTCTGCAATCCTGTTTTTAAAACATGAACTAGTTCCCCGGAGCTACGAACCAGAAAGGGATCGTCAATGACTAAAGCACTTAGATGACGCTGTAAGTACCTGCTGACCTGGACCTGCCAGGCACTCTTTTCCGATACAATCACTCGTAAGGGACAGCTAGGCTTATGAGTCTTGCCGCTAAAAAAGACCTCCAAAAAAACATTTTCTGCCTTGTTGACCGCCTTTCTTACTCCCTCAAGGTTCATGTCTTTAAGCAACTGCAGCGCAGCCGTCCTTTGCTTCTTCGGGAGAAATTCGACAGGCTTGAAATTCTTTTTAATAGCCGCTAAAGCCTTGTCCTGAAAAAGGTCTTCCTTCATCACAACAAAACCGCCCTCTTTGTCGGCTTCTACCACTGTAAGCCCACTGTTCCTCATAAAGTCAACGATTTTTCGAACCGGTGGCTGTTTCCCCGATTCTCGACTCACTGTGTGCTTGAGACAGTCTGCTCCTTCGCTGATGGCCCGCTCTCTGTCCTGTTCACTGACGCGGTTGGCAACCCGGCGCACCATGCCCAGTAGCTCATGTCGCTTTGAAGAAGGCTCATAGCTGTACTTCGGACCCTTTTCCAGAGTCATCCGTACGTCGTCCGGCAAGGAGACATCGCCCAGTACAGTGACGTTGTTCGCACAAGTAGCCGCACTTTTCTTCTTGGGCGGAAGGTTCATGCGTACGCGCTGCCACAAAAAGTCTGTTGACTGGGCCGCCAACCTCCTGTACCCAGCAAGCCGACGGTCTGCGGAGCAAGGTTCACTCCCCTCGTGAACCAAAACCTGCAACCAGTCCTGATACATTCGGACCTGTCGCCAATGCTCCAACTTCACAATCTTGCACACTCTTCTGGCATGACCCCATGATGGCTCCAGCAGTCCAAAAAGGGCGCGCACCTCCGGAGGCACAAACTTCGTTTTGATGCAATGCGTTAGGAAACGGGACTGGCATGTAGAAATGGCGATTAGGTTAACCCAGGTGATGGCTGGATCTTGCTTGACGTGATGAAATAGGAAAGAGCCCAGAGTAGAAGAAATGTGACGCAATAAAACTTTGGTTGGGGCTAGTTGGTTCATATCGATTAAAAGGTTAAAAGGCGCGAACAAACAGGACGAAAAAGACACACGTACGACACGGACAGGCGCCAACTTCCAACTGATTTATTGAAACGCGAATCATCGTCAAACTCGATCCCAATCGCCTAACCACATGCAACTGATAAATAATTTTATCGCTCATTACACACATCCTTCAAGAAACACAATTTCTTTGGTTAACAGATAAAGAGATGGCATGCTTACGCATCTGTCGGCCGCTTTGTGTATACAGAAAGCTTCGATTAGTTCTCTTTTCATTTTTTCATTCCCTTTCTTGATAAATCTTGTGCGCTCAAACAAAGGTTCGCACCCACATCGTTTGCAGTGCTCCGCAAGATGCCCACCTGAATTATTGCGTACGGCAAGCTGGTGTTCGCGCGCTCTTTCATTAAAGCATCGGCCAGTCTGACCGATGTAAACTTGGCCGCAACTAAAAGGAATCTCATAAACCACCTTAGTCACGCATTCGGTGTATCTTGTTGCATGTTTTTTTGAGCACACTACAAACTTTCGTTTTGTCAAGGCGGAGCATATCTTTGAAAGTTTGCACGGGGCTGAGAAGACTACGTTAACCCTGTGTCTAACAGCCATCTTTTTTAAATTGTGGGACACTTTGTGCAGATAAGGTATCACCTGCACTGGCATCTTGTCTGTCTTTTCACGACTTTTGTCAACACCCTCCCTTTTAAACTTCTGTAGGAGCCTTTCACACACACTGGTCACTAAGCTCTTCGGATGCAACGCGCGGTTACGCCGACGGCGACGCCGCTCAAGCCGGAAACGGGCGCCTAAGAGCTGCGCTCTAAAAGGGACAGACGTTGTCTGTTCCTTTTTCTTATACTCCTTCACGAGTTTGTTTTTCAAAACACAGTCTCATGTTTCAGTCGTCATGTATAGGGTTTCTGGATGGTTCCCCCAGCGTAAAAGTGCCGAGAGCCTGCAATCACCATGCTTTGTTATGTATGGCCGCTGCGCGAAATCCTCACGCATTTCTTTTTCGTGACCTTAAGCCTCAGTCAGGCTTCTCATACAGCGTACAAAAAAGGCGGTGTTTTCAGCAGACATGATGAGAAAATCAATGGCGGGCACGCTTCAAGCAGTTTCGAACCATGTTTGTTTCGTAGATATAAGTATGCTTCGATCATCGCTTCGGACATCGCTGTATAACCGATGGGACACAGCTCAAGCTCTTTAAGGTTGATTCGTCCGTATCACAATTGAAACTGTAAACGTTTAGGATCAATAATATAAAAAAGTCTATTTAAGTCTAAATCTCGGAACTGTCCCTGTTTTCAGTCGCACAGATCCAGGCCTGAACTGCCTTAGAAATAATCCTAGGAGGCATACTGCACGAGTCTCGCTACAGAGATGGAATAAAACACTCGTTTCGCCTGTGGAATTGTGTAAATTGGAATATCCGAACCATTCAATATTACAATACCTTGAGGTACGTGTATTCCGATTACTTATTACAACCTAAAGCTTGGAAACGTGAGTTCTTATTACCGTGTTTACGTCCATTTTACCAGAAATATCCTGGGCGAGAGCCAGCTCAAGGTATGGCCACGTGCCACATTGTCTGCGAAGCAACAAAGGACGCACGGACGGGTTACCTAATCATTAACGCGCCCGACGGCATGCCCTGTGATAAGACCGACCCAAACAAAGTATGTACCTTAGAGACGTCGTCTTTCGAGAACATATGAATGTAGCCCACTTTCAGGTTATACACAATTCAGCCCAAACAAAAAAAAAATATTAGTCCATCTTGATCCTAGTGATTTAGTTGGGACGCACATAATGTGAAGGTTGTTTAGAGTTATGCGGGTTGCTTATTTATGAGATTTTGCGCGGTCATAAATACGTGCAACGAGCTTCGTTCGTATTGTGAGGGTCATGCTTACAGTGCTCACCAAATTTATCCGGAACACGCCCACGGTGTCGCATCTATTGGGAGATGCGACACCGCTGCGTGTTCGTATAAATTTATCCTGGTGGCAGACGGAGAACTGATTCATGACGTAGCTCTTCATTAAACAACCCAAGCAGGGGAGGCCGCTCCCTGGACCATGGACACCTACAGCAATTTGGCCGGCAGGCCAACATATACTTCCCGCCACCTTCCGCGGGGGGATGCATACATGAATGTAAAATAGTCGGCGATTGAATGATTTATTCATTAAGCATTTGGTGTTTCAGCTGAATGAGGCAGAACACGAAGATCTACTCGAGGCCAAAATAAAATTGCTTTGTTGTTCCCGTCCCAGCAGCGATCTCAGCCTTAAACAAGCTGCCTCCACTGCTGGACTATTCGATTGAGCGCTACGTCATGAGAGATTTTTTTACTCATGCCAGGGAAGCGCTCCCATGAGATAAAGCGCCCTTTGTGTGTTCCGGGTAAGTTTAGCGAGCACTGTGCAATGCTTACGATGGTCACGAGGTCGGGACCACCACGGGCCACCTGGTCACGTTATGTTACATTGTCAAGTTATGGCGTCAGTAACATCGCTTGGTTGGTGTCACGTGTGAATTGCCATGCTGATAACGTCTCGTGATCACCATCCGCTCCCTTTGGCGGGGGTGCGTTTTGCATTTAATTCTTGGGAGCTATTATATATTGGTGTAGATGGATAGGTTAGCAATCAATTTCCATACTAGCTTCAGCGGTTTCGGAGGTGCTGCTGTGCGGCCGGCGGCGGCGGGGGACGGGCTGAAAGATAGAGGGGGAGGAATAGCACGTCTTGCCATAGATGCCGTGATTGTGTGAGGGCCGAGGATGATTGGGAGAGAGTGATTTCCCTGCGGCGATGTGGCGGCGCGCGCCCTGCGATCACGTGGGATTTTGCGTACGAACACCACCGAATTTCATCAGAAACGGGCGCAAACTGCTGCCGCTGAGAAAGTTTAACAATTATGATATCAAGATACGAGGGACAGGGTTTGATGTGCCTATCCTACATGGTCTGAAAATATGTTCATCGCGACGAAGAATTCACTCAGCATGTTGCAGTCAACCATTAAAGAGGGTCCTCTGTGATTTTTTGAGCTACCTAACTAACTATATATTCGGAATCACAGGTTTTTACCCTCACCGGCATGGTATTTAGTATCGCGAAATTAAGAATAGTCATTGAGAAATCGAGAAATAAAAATGATGCCAAGACCAATATTCAAATATACCGCACTTTTCAGTGCCTTGACGTCAGGGGCTGCGAAAAATGGTTTCGTGCTGCTCCGCTGGTGATGGCGCGAGCCTCCAAAGCATTTATTTGACATTATGACCACTGCTTGTAATCAGTTGGGAACAAAATGTACAGCCTAAAGAGTGAACACCGGCATCCCCTGACGTCACTTTTTCATTGTTGCCAGTAGAGACTTTCACTGTGTAAAACACGCTGAGGACCAAAATTGTAAATTCAATAACTTAGCCAAAATATTTTGGTTCAATACTTGAGTTACTATTTCAGTGATGTTTGCTGTTGCTGTTGTGTTCAGCAAATTGTCAGACAAATCGGGTGAAGAAAACGCCGGGGTACCCTCTTAAAGTTTGTTATCACGTTGAGCGACACCTGAGTACAACTTTTATTATGCTTATTTTTTACTAGGTCTGCATAAACAAGGAATGTGTACAATTTCCCACTGACGTCACTACCCTAACGAAGAGACCACAGAAATCACAAGGGTCAAACTAGCATACTTTAATGAAACGGATCGCTGAGCATACCGGTCAAGAAACGAACACTGAACAACTGCATCTCTCACTAAATTTAGAAAATCATTTTCCTCACAACTCATTGTGCCACTTAACCTTATGGTTATGAAATGTTTGAACACTGAGCAACTGACTCTCTCAATAAATGTGAAAAATAACTTCCTCACAACTGAAATAAATTAGTCATTGTGCCACTTAACTTTCTGTTTATGAAATGTTTAGAACACTGAGCAACTGCATCTCTCAATAAACCTAAAAATATATAGTTTGTTCACAACTGAAATAAATTAATGATGGTGCCACCTACTGTTTATGAAATGTTCGTAATATTTTATACTGTCAGAAAAAAGATCCCAATCTGAAAGAGAACTTGGTGCATTCTAAGAAGAAAAAAAGGTGTACATGGGTGCGTCGCACACCTTCTTTTTATTTATTCACCTGGCGGCGGTTCAAGCGGCGTACAGGTGCACCCATCATATGTATCTCCTCTCCTAAATAAATGGTTTAATGCTTAGAGGGTGTACTTGTGCACTTCCGCATGTCCCTTGACTGACTCGTCTGGATTAGCTGAGGCTGGATTTTAGCAGACGTTTATTTTAGCTATAAAATAAAGAAAAAGGAAAAAGTTCAGTTTTTGATTGATGTTTAGATTAGTTCGATAATAGTTTACAAAATAATAGTTTTATTCCGGCACATGCTGGCAAAACATTTTTCGAAATCAGAGTTACTGCATTTGGAGGCAATTTAAAGCAAATCAAATAGTGCAGCCACCACTGGCAGCAGCGCAATGGCTGGCGGGCCGTCGTCTCTGACGCGTTCTTCGGTAACCTCTGCAGCGTACTTTTGATTGTGACTTCGCCTGCGTGGCCAACTGCACGTCTTCTTCGACTTCAAACCGATTTCATGAATTTGAGATCGCTGAAACTGCCCTAAAAGAACTTCAAACTCAAAAGTGAAGCGTCGTCGTCTCACAGAGATAGGCGGCACGCACGGTTGGGACGGCTCATAGGTGAAAGAAAATCTAGAGTTACATTTTGACGTCACTGCACTGGGGCGGGTAACGCGTGAACTTCAAATTCGGCTTCGGGAAATTGTTTTTTTTAATTTTTTTAAATTTTTTTATATGCCGTGTTCGTGCTATTGGGTTTCGAAGTCTCGAGGACAACAGTACGCTTACAGAGCAGCTCGGCGCGAGTCACGTGGTACTCACGGTTCCAGGGGGCGCCTGCCCTACGGGAAAACACATCAAGATCGACGCAACATCGAAAACAGAGCTGATTAAAAAATAAACACCGAGTTCACACTCTTCAAAACTAGTCTGTCGTGAAGTTGATAAACCACTAAGCACTTTATGAAAGTTTTCATAATATTGTATGAGTGTGAAAAGTTTGAGAAGCCGATTTCCAAGGCAATGGCGTTTGAAGGGACAATTTTTTTTTCGCAGCGGAGATGGACTTTTTGAGTTCCATTTCATTTCATTTATTAATCCTTAAAGGGTAACTGCAAAGAAAAAAAATTGTATTTTTAAACAGCCTAATTGGGACAAGCATGTCACAAAACTTTTTTTCAAACAAAACAAAATTTTTTTACAGCAATATTTATTGCGCGGGACTGATTTTAGTTTGCGGCTATTTCGCCCGTTTTAAATCCCGCGCCACAAAGTTGGTATTATACGTCACGGAGTGGCTGCTATACGTCACGGAGTGACGTATAACAGCCTATTCCGGGCGCAGTCGAAAGAGCGGGAGTTTTAAATGTGGAGAGGTTGTGACTCCGACTAAATTACAGTCCTGTGGCGTAAATATTGCTAAAAAAGTTTTCTTTTTTCGCGGAAGATTTGTTTTGTGACATGCTTGTCGCAATTAGGCTGTTTAAAAAAACACTTTTTTTTCTTTGCAGTTACCCTTTAAGGGTTCTCTTTTGAGGGAATTACATAAGGAGGGGGCAACACAAGATATTATACAAGAAATGAAAAACAACAGCATAAAAAATACATAACAATGCACACTCATGCAACGTAGCTAGGAAACAAAATTTAGTGTGGAAAAATACAACATGATGGAGCTTATGAAAACCACAGGGTCAGTTATTGTAATGAGCGATTCTGGAACATTTCTCCCACAATTGTGAGTGGGAGAAATGATTTGTTAAAGGCATTACTGGAACCTACTATACGCTGAAAATTGAAGGAGTTATTGAGGGGACGAGACGACCGTGTGGGAGTGCGCAGGAATGAGCTTTGAACAGTGGGATGAGAGTGACAAAGGTTATGGAGTAAGCAAAGACGTGCATCCTTGCGGCGTACCTCCAGAGTTGATAAATTTAGGCTCGTTTTCATAGCAGAGACACTGTTTTTATAGTCATAGTTTGATAAAATGTAGCGGGTTGCTCGGTTTTGAAGTGCTTCAAGTTGGGTGATCAAGTAATTTTGGTGCGGATTCCATATCGTAGAAGCATATTTCAATTTTGGTCGAATGAAGGTTTCGTATGCAAGTTTTCTAAGCTTTGGAGGAGCAGCATTCAGGCAACGCCGGATGTAACCAAGGGTTCTTGCTGCGTCCGAAGAAATTGTGTTAATGTGATTAATCCATGTCATATCGGAAGTTAGTACGACATCAAGATATTTATACGTATCGACTTCTTCAATGATCTCGTCGCCCAGCACATACTGGAAGGAGGAAGGGACTCTTTTACGAGAAAAGTGAATTAATTTGCATTTAGATTTATTTAGTGGCATCAACCGGTTGTTACACCACTGAGAGACATTATCTAGATCCTTTTGGGTGAGTTTGCGGTCATTAGGTGAAGTGATCTCGCGATATAGAACACAGTCGTTTGCAAAAATACGTATGTGAGAGGAAATAGAATTTGGAAGGTCATTAATAAATATTAGAAAAAGAAGAGGTCCAAGGACTGTGCCCTGGGGCACGCCAGACGTAACATTATTTAAATCATCGGCTGGGGCATGAGCGGGTCACGTGAACGGTGTAACGTTATTTTCGCGCGTTTTCAGAACAGCGCGAGAGACCGTCGATCCATGTCGAGCAGCATCGAGGAGATCAGAAAATGGAGTCTCGAAAACTTGTCGGCTACGAAGAGATTCACAACTAGGGTCTATTATGCAGAGCGCAGCTTCCCAAACATGGCAGGTTGCTGTGCCTTCGGGTGCAGCAACCGAGCGGAAAATGGTAAACAGCTTT
Organism: Ixodes persulcatus; assembly: GCA_013358835.2. Taxonomy (NCBI): domain Eukaryota; kingdom Metazoa; phylum Arthropoda; class Arachnida; order Ixodida; family Ixodidae; genus Ixodes; species Ixodes persulcatus. The sequence goes on along the minus strand of JABSTQ010010059.1, from coordinate 67,742 downwards.
TCAGAATCCCACAAGGAAGTGCAAATCGCAAGCCTCGTGAAGTTGGCTCAATTAGATTCGCCGCAACGGCTTCGTTCCTTGGTGTTGACGCCGCCAGTACTCTGACCCCTCCATACCGCTCGCCGAACAACTTCCACATGTCTAACGAAATTCCAGCTGTGTAATTACGCTCCGAGCAGAAACCGGAGCTCAAATCTACGTACTAGTAGAACGTTCGTCGAAATGCGAACGAGTAGTTAACAAACACCAACGAAATACAAGCATTCCGTAAACTCTAAATCCTTTCAAATATTTCCAGTCGATTGTATATTACCAAGCCCGGTGGGAACCTTTAGTACCTTCGCGCACACGTAGTTTGCTTGAATGAAAATAATATTTAGAATATTCGGCTACCGCATGGGCGATGGAGACGGAGCCGCTGGAGCTGGAGAGGCCGGAGCGGCCGATGAACCAGTGTTGCTGTTTCTAGCTGCTTCCGAGTAAGCGTCCCACACCGCGCCGCGTCGTCTACTGCATGATGCTACTGAGGCAATTTAAAAAAGAATTGCATATTTACGTGGCAAATAATTTAGCGCAAATTATTGTAAAATGTTCCTTTATTATGTCAAAACCTATTGTTGTTCCGTACATCCTCAAAATATTGAAGAAGAAACAATTTTCTCACGTTACCCTTGCATTTGTGGCCAGACTTGGAACCTCCGGGCATTCGCCGCTAGTTGCCGAGAGATGGCGCCCTTACAAAAAAATTTAACCAATTTCTACAGAATTTCTAGACAGAATTATGGCTAAAGAGCATAGATTTCCTAGGGAGAATGTATCCACTTTTTTAACCATTGTCTACAGATTATTGACCGCTGCTTCCTACAGGTTTTGTGTAGACTTCAGTGTACAGATAATGTGGCGACTCTGTACAGCAAACATACAGACATTCTAGCAACACTCCTGTCCCATTTCTAGCTCCACGAAGAGAGTTTCTAACGAATTGCTGTAGACAAGTGGCCACAGTTTCTATCATCTCACTATGGAGAATATAGCAATTTTTATCCATTTTCTACCCACTTTCTACAGGCAAATCCCCTCAACTCTATCCGTTATCTGCAGAAAATAGGTCACTTTCTATCTTTGTGTAATGCTAGTTATCAATTCTGAAGTGTACCGATGCATATGCTGGATGCAGGGCACTTGCTTCATTACACACTCAAAGACCAGACAAAATGTTCTTATTTTTCGTTTTTTTTTTATTCTCAGTTGTTGAGCAGTGTTTTGTTCTACTTGTTCAGCTTGGTCAGCATGCTTGATAGGCTGTGCTTGATCTTTGCTGCATCGACCTTGAAAAGTGCACAGGTGTGGCCTGAAAGAGAGAGAGAGAGAGAGATGACAAGTTAGCATCTATTAAAATCTCCAGTTGAGCAGCTCCCCAATACTCAACTGGGGACATGCACTTGCCCCATTCACAGGCTCACTTGCCCGATAATTAGGAAAAACGGGCATGATACGTTGGAAGCAAAAAGGGTGGGAGATCATGTATGATGGACGATAGAGGCTGTAACCCCACCAATACAGCTGACCCGGCCAAACACTCCAATCAACGCCGAGCTACCAGCTTCTGCCTGCAGCTTTCATAGAAGCCTAGACTTTGCAGGGTAAAAAAAGTTAAGTGTCTTCAAATTACTGCTCCATTAGCAAGTCTATTTTACACTACGGACGTATACAGGGTGTTTTTTTTTTTGTTTTTTTTAGTTGCACCAAATTTTCAAAAAGGAACTTGAGATAGAGTAATTTGAGCCCTGGGAAGTGTTAATGGCCATAGCGGCCTCTAGAAAATACGTGAAATTAGGTAATTAGCAAATTAACTAAAATATTTCAATTAACTTTTTAATTTTTGACTTTAGGGTGCAAAAAGCACTTACAAATAACGCTGTACAGGCCCTTTCGGGCCGATCGCTCTGGATTACACGTTGAACTCGTCGGAGATTCCTGGCACAGAGTTCGACACGGTTCAAACTCATCGGATAGTGACAAAACGTACATTGCGTAGCAAGAATACCTATCCCAAATGGTCAGGAGGACCTCTCCTTGTCACTCACATGGAAGAGAAGGCGGTCCGTCGTGTCTTCGGTCCGTCGAAGCTAGTGGTCACATGTATGCCCACAACAAAGGAAGATCACCGGTGTGTAGGCGCTGCCGAAAGAATATCCATGGTCTTGGCAATCCGTATGTTGAAGATCGCACTTGGCACTAAGACAAAATGCGCTGCTGGTGATCGGAACTCTGGAACTAGATTTACCACATCTACCACAGAAGCGAAATCCACAGCAGGCCCGCAGGCCGCATCACCCGCGAAGCTAGGTCCGGTCTTCGAAGGCATTCCGGGTTTGTCAACGGCTAATGCGTCATCCGTCAAACCACGTGATCACTCTTCGGATTCAAGCGCCTACCACGCCTTCAACTTAGGGAGAGAGACAAAAAGAGAGAAGGAGTAGAAAGGAAGCAGCCCAGAACGGGGTGCGCGCTTACAAAAGCTAATCTGCAGGGCCATCTCAACAATGAACACAACGAGAAGTTTTGTCACTTGTACCCAAGGTTGATAGTGCAGTGGATGTTATGCGTGGCCTTGGGCTTTTAGTCAGGTTCCGTGCTCTGCCTTATCACCAGCTTCGAGACTGTAGTCACGTGACCCTAACCGGAAACGCGATTGGCCTAAAACACGCATAGCGTCTACCCTGCTGCCAACACCGATTGAACAGGACAGCTCTTTGAAGGCCAGCTTTCGAATTTCTAAAGAAGCTGTCCAGCCCAAAAGCGATTCTAAACGGGGCAAGTTTGAAGACACCATGTTTTACGTCGTATAACTCGTATTATAATTTAGAATGAAGAACTAAGCGCGACTATTTTTTGCGCACGATGTCCAAAAATAAATAAATATATATGTATGATATATATATGAATATATATATATATATATATATATATATAAATATATACCTATTTTTATCAATACATTTTAAATTATTTGTACACTGTTAGGTTCGAGTTTTTAAACTTCAAATTTTTTTTACGAAAGAGTTACACATAAAAGACACCACGGACAGCACATCGTCTGACTTTCAACACACGATGAATCGCCGACGCACGCTGACAGAAGGTTGCGATGCTATCCTCCTTTCTGTCTCAGTCAGCTGGCTTAAATCATCAAGCTTAGAACATTCTCGCAGTATATCGCCTTTAGTTACCCTCGTTGGAGGTTGAAGTCACATTCTGGTCATATAGTCCTGTCTTAAAAAAAGGCTAGCGTGCATGATTGTTTCAACCTATTGATTTGGAATCGTGGTGACTAAATCTGGTGTTGGCAGTGGTCGAGGCTGCAACCTACAGCATGTTTGATTTGAAACCTGTGTTATTGATGTATATATACTCTGTGTGATTCTTTTTAAATGTTTATCAGGGCCAGATCTTGTGACAATAAAATACTGTGACTATGTAGTTCACTTCAAGCCTGTTGTAAAAGCGTTTCTTACTAAACACAAAAACTGCTTATGATTCATATCAACGATTTTGTCATGTTTTCAGTGTGTATGGTCTATCAAGTCAGGTCTGTAGAAAATCTACGAATATGGCGACGCAAAGTCTAACGACCGTTGGCGACAGACAGTTGGTAGGATTTCTGACGACTGTGCTCTGTAGACTCCTATTGACAGGAAATCTGTAGAAACCTTGTAGAAAAATGGCGATAAGATAGGAAGTGGACAGGTATGTTAAAAAATCGTTAAGATGTCTATAGACTGGTTCATATTATTTTTGTAATGGCGTTCTACAGGGTGTCACAAAAGAAAATTTGCATGGTCTTTTTTACAGCAAAAATTAACTAGGCATCGCCGAACGCTCATTCTCCGCCCAAAGGTAGAGCTAGAGGTCACAACCAAATGCCAAAGTTTCAGCCCGATCCGATAACTTAATCAAAAGTTATAAGTGATTTTCTGAAAATTCCAATGGGAAAATGGAGCCCATTTTCGCCCGTTTTCGGTTTCTGGCGCCATAGAGCCCCATGTATTCGAAAACTCCGTCGGCCGCCATTTTCCCATTGAAATTTTCAGAAAATCAGTTATAACTTTTGATTAAATTATCGGTTCGAGCTGAAACTTTGGCATCTGGTTGTGACCTCTAGCGCTACCTTTCGGCGGAGAATGAGCGTTCGGCGACGCCTAGTTTATTTTTGCGGTAAAAAAGACCGTGTAAATTTTCTTTCGTGACACCCTGTAGATTGCGCGACTCTGCTCCGAAGGAGCTTTATAGTGCTCTAGTTGCGCTATCTCCCGATAGGCAAAGCGAGCGGACAGCAGAGTGCGTCGTGTGATTGCTGCGCCTAACGGGAGATTGCGCCAAAAGTAAATAGCGTCGACAACTCGGTTGTCTGCGAACGCGCCCAGCCACGATTGCACCAGTTTTTTGCTCCCATTGTGTGCAGAAATGGAACTACGCCTTGAAATCCCAAACTGGCAGACTGACCTGCTGAGTGCACATCCGGTGAGGGGTGGAAATTTCTAAATGCAGACGCCGAGTTTTCCGGCTCTTTTTACAGCGGAAGGTTCGCTTGGGACATCCTATATATAGCTTAATAAACGCGAGGCGTGGAAAGTCTCGAGCATCTGATTATCACTTTGCAATCAATCATATTGCGCTATCAGCCAATAAGAACGCACCAGAACAAATCACGCGCCAGGTCCTGAGTTTCTTAAACTGTCAGCGCCTGTAGTAGGGGTGTGCGAGTAGTAGTTCAAACCGAATAGCACTGCGTCGATCATAACCTTCACCGGGCAAGAGAAAGCCAGGATAACCGGTTTCCTTGGCATAGATTATAATGCAAATAATGCAAAGATGCTAGCGAGCTGTACAAGAATGACAATAATAATCCCTGGAGAAGGGGAACACGGGGGACATATGACAAGCACAAATCTCCAAACTCAACTAGATGACAAGTGCTCAACCGAAAAGAAAAAAAATCAGCCTGGTCATGGTATCGAGCCAGGGAAACCTCTTTATTTCCAGTGGACCGCTCTACCTAACGAGTTAACCAGGAGTTAGACGCCGGTAGAGACCCCAGTGTACGCTCGTCGTCGTCTTCATCGTCAGCGTCGTCGTGTAGGAAAAATGATTCTCGTGTTGGCTTGAGATGCTGTCTGTTTCTAGAAGGTGCTCACTTGTGTTCTGACAGAACGTCATATGACCTTTGTGCAATTTTACGAAGTTCCTTCGGTTTCACGGTCCAGCCAGACGGGGATGCAACTCTGACGATATCCTCTGGCCTAAGATCCTGCAGACAATGCCCACGCTCATGTTGCTTCTGTTTTCTCACGCGCTCCTGGCGTCTGTGCGAAGTGTGACACGCGGGATCGCAGCCTTAGCCCCTTAAGAAGCTCGCCCAGAGGACGGCCGTCTTCCAGTGGAGTGATTCGATAATTAATAACTCCCAGCCAGAAGTCTTCTCCACCTTCGGATGATTTCTTGAGAATGCATTTGGCTATTTGGACGCCCTTTTCGGCTAGTCCGTTAGAACGTGGAAAACTAGGACTCGATGTGGTATTCTGAAAGTCATAGAGAAAAAGAAAACGTTTTAAACTTTCTTGATGAAAATTGGGGTTCATTATCTGAGCGAACTTCGATGGGGAGGCCTTGTCTTGCAGATGGGGCGCCTAATGTCTCAATTGCAGTTCGGGCTCTAGTATCCTCAAGATTCTCAATCTCGATAAAGTTTGAGCGTGAGTCATAAATAACCAAATAAGGATGTCCTGCGTCAGGCACGTAGCCAGGATTTTGTTTCGGAGGGGGGGGGGGGGGGGGGGGGGCCCGCCCATGACAAAACGCTGTATGAGGGGGAGGGGGGAGAGGAGGTCCCAGCAAAATGGAAGATTTCGGGGGGGGGGGGGCCCAGGCCCCATGGGCCCCCCCCCCCCCTGGATACGTGCCTGTACTGCGTATTCATTTCGGTTGTCGGCTGTACTTAGCCGACTCGTTCTAGTATCCTGTCGACTGCGACATGGTTTGCGCGCAACTAATGATCACGCATATCAGTCGCGAGATATATTATGTTTAATACCGCGATGGTCGTGCACTTTTATACCCAAACCCCCTTGTGTCAGATCAAACCAGCGGTGACGTCTTATGACGTCACATATCTGATACAATTGTGTGATTCACATGTCACTGTGAATAGATATGTCAAGTCGTTTTCAGGAAGTATTGGTGGATATGAAATTCATTGTAATCTCAATAAACAACCTTTCCTAACGTTAGCAATTTCAATGCGTTCGAACTTCTCTTATTGATTTAAAGTAAAGGTAAAAGTTCGTTATGTCTAACACCCTCGGCTCCTCCTGATAGTTTTCACACTTAAGTCTTTGCTAGACCTGCCGCATAAAGTTTCCTTCATATGGTGCGGTTCGTAATTCTGCGCTTGCAAATTCGTTATTGAGATCCTTTAAACGCGCCCAATACTCCGATGATTTAGAGCGGGATCGGTGTTCGAGCGTGTGAACACACCCCAGCTAGGACCACGTGGAGCAAAAGCTCACACTGCGGAACCCACGGATCCTGGGTTCAATCCACACCCCTGCCCTTTTCTGTCTCGATGAGCATCATAGCCGGCGTGCGGTCGTGTACCATTACTGCATGAGGCAAGTTATCGACCCCGGGTTGGCAGTCGTACTACAAGCAAAACTTGTCATCTACTGCGGAGACACCTGACGCCTGTTTGGGCTGGTTGACGTTTCGCTCTCTACTCATGAACAGAATTACGATAACTTGGGTGCATCAGACGTCAGCGTTGTATCCTTTCCTGTTACCCACAAGAAAGTGTGAGGGAACGCTTTCTCCTCAGATGTAACAGCATAGGTTCTGAGTTTCAGAAGTTAAGTTGAGAGCGAATGCAGAGTCTGTTTTGTTCTAATAAGTTTGTATATTTTTTCATCTCTAAATCGGATTCTTTCAGAGCTTTCGTTCATCATCCACAAAATTTAGATTTCATCAGATGTTTAGGGCCATCGACATAGGATAGTTGATCCTACATGGACCCACGTGCTTCCGTTTCCCCCAAGGCTCAACCAATGAGGCTCGCCCTTGGCTGCCTCGTCACCGCCTGTAATCTGCACATTACCCATTGATTGGCGTGCTTCGTGCTTTCAGCTTGACGCGGCAAAGACGCTTCACGGAAGACTTGCTCTCCGTATAAGGACAGAGCCTTCAAGCATATTCACGAATTTGTCGGAAACACGCGCACACGGGTAATTAAATACGCTCAGCTCTCTCGAGAGGAAGCCTCTCAATCTGGATGCACCGATTTCAATTCCGGTGCTCAGCGATGCGGAGAGCAATAAGATCAGCTGGCGGGCTAGTTGGTTGTCCATCACTAATAAAATAGCGCAAAACAACAAGTAAGGAAGGACGAGGCAAAATAACGCCCTTCCTGTCTACCTCGTCCTTCCTTTCTTGTTGTTTTGCGCTATTTTATTCATGACGCGGAGAGTGCATTTTCTAATATAACTACTATCGGATTAAGAAACGCAGGACATGGCAAGTCCAGATCGTCTATTATTTATCCGAAGCCAGTAGAAATGCGGCATGGTCAATGAGAACTCCGAGACACATGTTACAAATAAAGAAGTGTTAATATAATAAGCCATGCATTCCCCGCTTTTCTTAAGCGGTCATTGACTGTAATCTTAGCAACTTGAAAGTGGCAAAACTTACAAGCAATACTGGCTGCAACGACTGTAGAAAGGGGTACGTGCGAGACACTCAAGTGAAACGTACTCCTTCGCATAATCAGGACGCAGCTTTCGCTCCCCGCCCATTCGCGCGCAGGTACTGAAAAAAGCCTGACTGAATTCCAAGTCTGATGTACCCGTCATCGGCGCAGATAGGGCGAGCGACAGTGCGTATAAGTTCAATCTCACACAATGAGAGGCAGAGAAAATGCCAATGGACGTCTAGGAATGAAACACGTTCAAGAGAAAGGCCTGCATCCGTTGTGCTGCTGGAAAGGCCAGACGTGCTCGACTATTGTCGTATGAGGGTTACCAATAATTTTTTGATAAAGGTTCAAAAGACATTATTTTGTTACACTTTAGAACAAGAGTTTTAAAAAGTATAAAAACAACTGTTTTCAGATTCTGATTGTGGTGGCACAAGGTGGTCGCCCAGGTGCCGCATGTTAAACCATCTCTGGTTATCTCCACGTAAAGTCGGCCTAGTATAATCGGCCACGCGAGTGGCGCTCCCTCGCTGATAAAAGGCGGCCGTAGAAGAATGCGTGGGGGTCGTATCGTATGGTTTGCTCCGGGCGATGGTGAGAATAAATAAATTACTATGTCTTCTTAAACCAGCGCGTTGTGTCATTCTCCACGGTGGGTAGCAGCAAGGGAAACACAAAAAGGTAAAGGTAAAATCAGGACGTGTTCCCACGATATCAAGTCCCGAACTTTCGAGTTCGGATAAATACAAATGCAATTTGTTTTATTGGCGAGTGTTTTACAGGATCTACTGAATTTATCAAAAAAAAAAAAGCAAAATCCTGGTTATAGTTGACGTAATATGTATAATGGCCATACCAAAACCCCCATTGTTTCCAAAGAAACGTACCACCAATCCAAAATCACTAAAACTAAAATCGTAAAAAAACACGCGTCTATAATTCTGTAGTTTCATAAAAGAGCCCGTTTTGAACGACACCTATACGACTTGTACACTCTAAAAAAAGGGTGTATCCTTACACCCTTTGTCCCATATAAGACACCCCAAAACTTCAGTTCTACGTACAGCACACTGACGTCGATCTGGCGGTACTAACTATCACGAGAGGCTTGATAGCCGAGTGGTACAACTTTTTAAAATTACTAATGTACGTGTTACTGCACTACAAAAAAATAATCGGGGTTTTCTTGGCCCTACTGCAAATTCTCAGTGTTTTCTTTATGTGGTCTTTGATACGTACTTTAGCTATTTAGTAAGTTATATCGCACCGTTATCAAGCCCCTCGTAAAATTTGGAGGCGTCTGTTCGAATATAGTCAGCTCTACGTCGAACTAAAATTTTGGGGTGCCTTATATGGAACAAAAGGGTGTAAGGTGATACCCTTTGTTTTAGAGTGTAAGTAAAATAATCCGAAGCACTACATAATAACATAGACAGATTGAAATTAAACCTCGTATAATCTAACATTGTTCCAAAACAATGACCTCATAGCTTCCGAATAGCAATAAGCTGAAGACTGAAGCGACTGTTACTAAACCTTTCTGTGCATCGCCCGTTCCAAGACAGCTAGTACAGAAGAAGCCCCATCCCGGCATTATCACAGATAATGTGCAGCTAAAATAGAGTTTTAGCGATGAATTAGTGATATAATATTTCTCCTAAAGAATTCCTTCTTAGAATCGTCTAAATCTTCGTGAAAACGATATAGACGGACGTCTGTTCCCCAACGTTATGTCGGTAACATTACGTAGCTCCTCCTCACTGTTTCCAACGCACTGCGACCTAGTGGCGGGTTCGAATCCCGGCCGAGGTGCCCGCAATCTGACGGAGGCCTGCGACCTATCCCAAGAGGCGTTGGCGGTGCAACGCTCGACATTTACATCTAAAGAATGAAAGCGTTTGCTTCCTATGTTTTCCGTAGCTTGCCAGCTGTTTCGTGACGTATACTCACAGCACACAGGAAGGACGTTAACCTCTTTGGACTTTGGCAAACAGGTCGACTAAAATTATAAAACCACTAATATATCGGAAGCCTAATTTGTCCAAAAAGACTGAATCGAAAAAAAAAATAACAGCGCCAAAAACGGCAGACAACTAAAAGTACACACACTAAAAAAAAAGACTGATTATTGATTAGAAGGCGCATTGTTCCTTGTCGTTGAGTTACTCAAGTAAATGCCCTTGCGCTTGCTTACGACCGAGTGCGTTGTGATCTCTTCCGACGACAGGATACACTGGTGCCATGTAGGGAGTGGACGTGGAACGCTTGCAATCTACGCACGTTTGCAATTTTTTTTTGTACATCATAATTTTTTATTTAGCTTGAAAACTTTTGGACAGTGTTTTAGACGACCCTATCTTATACGTACATTTTATCTTGCAAAGAATGCAAAAACCTTGGCTCTAGTAAAGCGCAGTTCCAGGGCCACCTCATAGAAGGCGCTTGCATATCAGTGTGTTTTAATCCGAAAGCATTAACTGTCCCATGGAGGGAACCGGCGTTAGCAGCTCTTGAAGCCGCGCCAAACGGCACGCAAAGTCCCCTTTCCCATGGAGCGAAGCCTGTATGTTGTCTGTAGCAGCGAAACGGAGAATAAACTCCCCTTGCCTGGCGCGCCCCCTAGTTTCAAGGAACGCCACTCCATGGCGCTGCGGGCCCCCCGCGCCGGTAAAAGGAACACGGTGGCGCGCGCTCGGGCCATTTTGCTCCTCTGGGCGCCGACGAACATGGCGCTGCATCAAGCATCTACGTAGTCGGCGGCCGCAAAACTCCGCGGAACGCTCCGCGGTGTTCAATTGGACATTCGTGCTTTCGCATTCACAACTCACAAGAAGTGCCTAGGTGTCCTCGCATTTTCCTCGTCGTAACCTAGATCTCGAAAACTCGGACGTAAGCAAACGCAAGCGTGTGAACCAGCCTTAAGTTGTTCATGACTTAGCATCGACTTTTCATGAACGAGTCATGAAAGGTCGATATCTGAGCCTACCTTGTGCACATGTGTATCTGACTCATAGCAAATAATTTGAATAAAACAAATTAACGGACAATATTTAAAGATTGGAAATTAAGCTGTTGCGCGCAAGGACAGTCTCACACCACAATAGTAATATTTAAATATCACGTTGTCTTAATTATTAATCTTCGCAGAACGTATAAATGAGTTCAGGGTAAACAGTTCGGGCATTAAATATTTCAAATTTTGAGGGTGTTTGAAGAAAAAATATTTATTAGCGGCGTTCTAACAGTGCATTCCCAGTATAAACTAGTAAAAATATTCCTATCAAACTATGCTGTGCATTTTCTTTTTCTTCGTGCTCTACTTTGAAACAACATTATATACATTATATAGTCTATTTTAGCTCAAAACAGCCTGAGGTACTCAATTCGATTCAATGTTTATTTTAGTGGACGAGTGTTTTGAGAGATAATCGCACGGCGAGATTTAAGATTGAGGGGGTCCAAGTTTACTCATTTGGCCGCTCTAGAGGCGGACAAGATTATTATCCTTACTGTTTCGCTTCGTTCGAAGAAAAATAAGTAGAGATAAGAATGATATTGATAGTGCTGATTACAATTGTAATGATCAGTTTTATGGAAACCAAAGAATATTTTTAAAACCGAACTTGAATTATGTGAAGGACACTCACACCAGGAATGAAGATGGCTATATGCTCATTATTTCGGTCTGACTCTCAAGTGTTTGGTGGGAGCACTATCGACTAACTTCCGTAGAAACTGTGGCGCGTATATCTAAATCAAGAACGTCGGAGAAAAGTAGAAACGGGACTAGAATAATGAATTTAGTTCACATCGTTGCTTGCATTTTTGAAGTTACCTGTTAATAGTTAGCTATCTAAGCGATTATCACTCTGTCAACAATTATCATTATTTTCAGCTACTCAAAAGTGAGCTCCTTTCTGAGCCGACAAAGACTACCTTCAAAACGTATTGACACTGGCGTTTGGGCTAGGTGGCGCAAGCTACTGCCCATTATAAAGGGTACAGCAAATTATAGCATCCATCCATCTATCTAGCTTAACAAAAGCAGGGCATGGAGCGTCCCAAGCCTCTCATTATCGCGCCGCATCCAATGAGAATAAGGTATCAGCCGATCTGACCGCCGAAGAACGATGCAAGAAGCTTGAACATAATTAGCCTAGAGAGAGAAAGAAAAATAAATTTTATTAAAGAACACCAATTAAGTGTTAACACGTCCATGGCTTAGTATACCAAAGCCGTTCCGTCTTGTGGTTGCTCCCACGCTAGCCAGGTACTCCAGGAAGCGGGTAAAGGTTTAGGGAGGAATGAAGTGGATAGTGTAACCGGACACTCTAAAAGGCAAGGCAATGTTCTAGATTGACGTGTAAGGAAGGACAGTTAGGGCAGGAGAGAATGGACCGGCGTCGAAACTGGTAGAGCCTAGTGGGAGTTAGAAGGGTTTTTGGTTTGATCTTTCAAGGGGGTGAGTTTGCGTCACCTCGAGGTTAGGGAGGGACCGAGGTGGGCGTTGATGAGAGTTACGGAGCTGTTCTTAGTAAGATTTAATTGAGGGTTTGTAGAATAAAGCCTTATGGCTAGTCGAGGGGCTAGGCCAGGGGATCACAGGTGCCGGGTATGCATTTCGCGGGCAAGTTGATGGACCAACTCATTACCTACAATTCCTGCATCGACCTAGGACCCACCAAATGGTGACAGAGCATGGCCGAAGTGTGTGTAGAGCCGCTTCAAGGTCTGCGATCTGTTGGGATTTTGCGCTGCTGCAAGGCGCGAATGGCAGCCGTTCAGTCCGTATAGACCTTTTCAAAAAGAGCTCTCTGGCCGCCGCCATTTTGCGAATCGAGCGACCCCTATCAGCCAGAAATTTCTGCCACCCGCCTGAGCTGTGCAAACCCGGTCAGCGTGACTCCCAACCTGCATTGTGCATTCGGAGTTCGCCGGCTTTTCTTGGAAGTTTTTACTTTATTTGCCTGTTTAGGATGCTCACCCTTTGTGTGTGATCTTCCACTGTGAGAACCAGGGAATACCAGGGCTCGTAGCCTGCTCGGCCTTCGCAGGAAACGAACCAAGAGAGTGAACGTCAAGCAGCACGCGACGCGGCAGTTCGATGTTCTTGGAGCATCATTTCCGTTGAGTTAATCTACAAAAAAGCCTTCCCGGCTATGTTCCGGATCTTCACGAGAAATAGCTGATAGTGTTGGGTCCTTATTTATTTGATACTGCAGACCACATTTGGTCGAAACAGGATGAGCAAAGTGCAAGCATAAAATACCCCCCCCAAAAAAAGAAACACAAAGAGAGAAACAACAGAAGCAAATCAACAAATAACCCAAGAAAGGCGATACAATACAACACTGCAAGCAGTATAAAATCAATCTCCAGTCAAAAAGCACAATACCGAAGTGAATGACCACCATGTTTATTAACATCAAAACACATCTAAATAGAAGAATAAATCTGAAACGACACCCCACACAATTTTAGAATAAATAATCTACTGATAAAGCAAAATCCGAAGGTGAACGAACTATTCATGGACAAGAATTCCAATCTTAGATCGTGCCCGGGAAAAACTAAAATTTAAGCAGGTAAGTGCCTGCGAAGTATTGTGTTGAGGAATGCTGATGATGGTGCCTAGTTCTTTTAGTGGAAAGCAGCTTCATGTATTATATTTTTTGAATCCCAGGACAGATTGTTTATAAAGTGCAAACATTTCCGACGTCTTATTCGTCTACGATGCTCTAGAGTTCGTATTTTGCTGGTTTCCATCTACACTGAAGGACAATCAGGTATTTTAAATTTTCAATAAATAAACCTCACAGCACGTTTTTGAACTTGTTCCAGTATTTCAGAATTTGATTTAGTACGAGAGTCTCAAGTTGTACTACCATATTCTAGTTTATGTCTAACGAGTGAATTGTAAGGCAAGATTTTCACATTCGGAGTAGTATATTTATCTTATAAGTAAAAAATACCAGCTTGAAGTCTGCCCACGATGTATTATTATATGGGTCGCCCAAATCAGCTTCTTACTTATGGTTCCTCTGAGGTACTTGTAATCATTAACCTGAGCAATTGGAATGTTGTTTAGCTTGTGTTGAAAATTCAATGGCCGTGTCTTGTTAGTAATTTGAAGATAAACACGTTTTTAAGGTTTAGCATCATGTCCCACGTATAGCACCAACTTTGAATTAATTAATTAATCGTTGATCGTCAGGCGAAGATATAATTTTAGATAATTTAAACAACACGCAGGTATCTGTAAATAAACGTACAGTCACTGGCGAGGGATAGTGAAAACTATGCCATTATTATAAATTAAAAAAAAACAAAGGACCAAGGACGCTTTCCTGTGGTAACATAGATGTAAAATCTATTATATCTGAACAGCTACCGCCAACCTCCACAAATGGTTTATGACGTTCTAAGTACGAACATGTCCATCTAACAATAAAAGAATGAAGATCTGTATGTCTTGGTTTGCGAACTAACCTTCCTTGGGGAACCAAGTCAAAGGCCTTTCTAAAGTCAAGAAAAATAACTTCGACTTGGCCTGATGTATCTAGTATGGATGCAAAATTGTGAACAGTGGAAACTCGCAGGGTAACGGTTGAGAATCTTTCTAAACCCATTCTGCCGGGAAGATAATGTGGTATTTTCGTTCAGAAACTCTGAATTTGGTTAGCGATAATATGTTCCAACAGTTTAAAGGATGTGTATGTCAACGTTATAGGTCGGTAATTCTCTAACGTTAGTCGGTCTCCCTTTCTGATACAGGTACAACGCGTGCCTTTAGCCAATCGTTTGCCAAAGTACCCAATAAAAAAGAAACACGAAAGATGACTGTTACAAAATGTGCCAACACCTCACCATACCCATGCAAAAATGCGTTGGGAATCTTATCAGGGCCACATGCTTTCGCTTTTAAATTTAACAAAATAGAAAATACTCCCTCGTAACATTTAAAATCAGCATGCATAAAGATTGTATTTCCTCAGTAGAGTTGAGAATGTTATGGTCAGAAAATACCGACTGAAAGTATACAGTTAAATGCTGGGCAATTTCACCCTGGCTAGAAACCAATGCGCCATCAACCTTAATTTGATCGATCGGTTATCTCTTGCCACAAATGTAATTCAAAAATAAAAAAAATATCATGACTTTTATATATTTTATTTTTGCTTTCTACACTGTGAAAAAAATTTATGAAGAAGCAAATCAACATAACACAAAAAGAGGAAGAGAGAGAGGGAAAGTACCAAGGTGAAGGTCTAAATATTCTCGTACATTCCTCACAATGTAGAAGAATTTGCTTTCTAAAACTGAAGTCCTATTTGACGATTTGTTCGTTCACGCGATTCCAGGACAAGATGCAAAAAATCAAAGGAGCAAAACAAATAAACAAATCGGGAAGCAATGATGAAGTTTTATTTCATACTATCGCGTATCGTAACAATCAAGATTTATCTTTAACGGGGTTTCCGATGAATTCTATTTACACGACGTTCCTTGAAGGTGGTCATATTGGTGGGTGGTTCGGTACAGATTTTGTTGACACAGACCTGAAAGGCAGCAGGCCCGTTTTCTATTGAAACGGCGCGAGAGTATTGTTGTGGCCATTTTTATATCAGAAGTTTCTCCCAAAAAGTGTGGTCGCAACGGAGTTGCATAAATATATTAGCTCAGGCGTATTGCGAATTTTAACTAAGTTTATGGACAAATATAGTATCCCAGGGCTACGCCACTGGTTATTTAGGAAAGCCAAACGTGAACATTTGTTATATTAAGCTGGATCAAACTATAAGCACCTGTTAATTTTTTACGTACTTCACGTTTAAGCTAACATATCTTCAATTACTCGCTTCGAATCTGCCTTCGGCGCAATGCCTTTGTCAGTAACTACTGCCGCAACAATTTTGCTTGGATGTATCGAAGTTATATTTTGCTAACGTGTTCATACACATATTCAGGAGGAATACGTAAAAAAATAAAAACAAACTAATTGCATATTTTTGCATTAAAAATGAGCATCATGAAACAGGTGTTAGTGTGTTGATTTTTGGTTTGTATCCGGTGGGCAAAGTACGGTTTTTTCCATTTTTTTATTTCTTGCATTTAACACTCGTGTACCTTATTGATTTCATGACATTGTACAGTGTTTTAATTTTTTTCATCTTTTGTTTGAAATTGCACACAATGGCCGCATAAAATATTTTACTTCGGGTCGCATTATATTGGTGCAGGAAACGTCTTGCAATGCGCGACTCTGGTACGTTAGGGCTTCCTGTACGACCTGTACGGTTTTCTTTTTTGTATTCTTTACGCTTCTTGCGATATGTTCATTCGTACCAAGTCGTAAAAAGTGTGATTTTGCGAGCACATCTTGAAAACGCGAACTCACCATGGACTTATTTTTCTCGTTGCATGGAGTGCCATCCGGTGCGTCGTGTCCATAATATTGAACTTTGGAGTCTATGACCGTCTTACATAACAGCTGGCACTCCTTGATTCCTGGCGGATATTGGAAGTCTGGTGTGTGGCGCGAACGTCGCTTAATTTCCTAAAGAAAAAGTGCAAAGTGACCTCACTCTCAGTGCGTGGACCTGAGTGAGAGTGTGATCACGCGGCGAAAGACATGTGCATGACTATCCCAACGTTCACCCCTCTTCCACACCATTGTAATCTTAGGGGTGATCTGATTATAGTCAAGCGCCACGCACAAAAATTGAGAAGAACGGCGATTAGATTTTTTTTTTTTTTTTTTTAAAGTCGTCCTTCACGATGGAAGAAACGCGGGGAGTTGTTTATTAGGTTCACGCTCTTCTTTCATCGGTATTCGTTCTTTTGCATTCTTATTGTTTAATTTATTAATATCAGGGGCACAGGTCCGATAATAGGCTTCTCAGTACTCGTCCCGTTCTGCCTTTATTAAGTTGTCATTGAATATTATAAGCAACATTCGTACCTTTACATACGTGACGTTCCGGATGTTCGGGTGCCTCAGTTCGCAAAACAATTGCGGGTTTATCCATCTTTCAACTCTTGAAAAAGATAGTGGCACTGTATGTCTCTGGGTTGTTTCGATGAGACAACATCCTTCTTCATTGCTAAATATTTTTCATTAAAGAGGGGGTTGAACACTGTTACAAGTTACACTCGATGAATGAGGTAATTATACAGTAAATGTCATGGCAAAAAGAGGAGTTTATTTTTGTGATTATTTTTAATATTAAGGTGTTTGACGTTACGAGCTATCATGCGACAGAAAAGGTTTGTAGAACTTACGTACGTCGCAAACACGAGGATCTGCAAAGAGCTGCAGTTGGAGAAGCGATGTCGATTACGGGACGTGGAAATAGAGCTCATAATGTATTCCTCACTTTCTGGAAAGCTCAAAGCCCCCGGGTGGTCTCTTATTACTGTGTCTGCTTGATCACCATCATGTACCGCTCCGAGCCTAGCAAATAAGAAATCGCAGTTTAGGCAGTGACCTTGCGTTGCTATGTTGAGTATTCTCCTCTTTGTTTTTGTAACACTCTGTTTTGTTTCTGTATTCACGCTGCGACACGACGCACTCAAAACGCAAGGCCTTTGTCTTCCTTGAATCAGTTTAGCCAATGGGGAGATCCCGCCGCAAAAGGTGTGGACACTTGGCCATTCCCTTTTGGCACTAAGACCAGAAATGTAGCCTTCAACAATTTGAAAGACCGATTTTATGAGAGAGTTCCAGGCGGCCCTGCTGAGTCCGCTTTGCCCAGGTCCATATGGGCTGTGCTGAGAAAATATGCGAATCTTTTTTTTTTAAATTCTCACTCTAAAAACTAACGTGCCTTTGGCCAAAATGTGCTGAGCACCGTCGCACAAACTGCCTCGGCGAATGGATCTTTTATATTTAGGGTTTCGCGTTTTCGGTAAATACCGATAAAATCCAACAAGTAACCTCCCGGGACAGTTTGATCAAAAATCGAGGAAATCTGGAAGAACTGGTATTAAAGCTGCTATTTAATTGTAAAACCAAAGCTTCACCTGACGAGAATCTTTACCTGCTGTTATATCCTTTTTGTTGACACAAACAGCCCACACCGAACTACCCGCGAGGCTGGTACTGCCTTCAAAACCACAACCTTTATTTCCTTTTCCTTACCTATTGGTAACTGGACGTTTTCTATGCATTTAAGCCACGAGAATGTTCCCTAGAAGTTTGGTAATTGTATTCACCGGGTCCTCTTTTCTTGAGCGTAAACCCCGATAAACACCGAATTTTGCCTGGCAGGAAGAATTTACACCAAAAAACGCCGAATAAATTGGATCCCCTCCCCCCTTCCCATTTGAGGAGAAATAAACCCTCAAAAAACAGACTTTTATTCACAAAGTTGAAGCCTGCCGTTTCTTTGCACGCAGGAGCTACTTAAAGTGAACACGCCAAATATCGCTTTATCTTCGCTCCACTGCAGAGCGTATGGGGAGCCAATAAGACAGGTGGCTCAAACAGGCGACCCGCAAGTAGCCCGTAGCTGCGAGTTCCTGGTCCTATCCCTCGAGTGCTGCATGCACCATAAATAATTACACCTTGTCGCCCATACATTTCCACTGCAAACGTATGTTCTTATGACGTTTAAACATATTTGACACCAATAGGCTTTCTTTTAGATAAAGTAATGTTTTGTCTTACAACCTGTGAAGACACAAATATTTTCATAAAATTCTGCTGTAAACGTTGTCAGGAATGCAAAAGCTACCGTATGAATATATATATATATATATATATATATATATTTAGACATATTGAACTGGGATAATTTCAGAGTGAATTAAGCGACAGAGCAACGATTGCGTGCTTGGTTTCTAGTTCTATTGAAAAGTTCCCGCGCGTTGGCGGGAGGGTGGTATTTTACATCTTGTAATCACACTAGGTGCAAACCTAAAGTAGTTGTATGAGCTTGTCAAAGCTAGACTTCACCGGCCAAACGAAGATTTTACAAAAAGCAACTAGTGCGAGATTCCTTGTTTAGGAAATCTCTGGATGTCGCTGAAAGACTCGGCTGCTATGCAACGTAAAACACCAGTACTGTTGTTGTTTTTTCCTAAAATATATTACCCCCCCCCCCCCCCCCTTTTCAGTATCAGACGACGACGGCCAACATATAGTGCGGGGAAGGGGGGAGGGAAGGACGCCATATGTTGGCCGTCGACATTTCGGGGGTGGCTCTCTCGGCGCCATACTCAAATGAGTTTGAGTTCCCTGCAATAAGACCTTTTTCAAACCCCCAGGAGGCAACATTTCCGGCAGTCGTTTGTTGTGTCACGAAGCTGACGCGCAGCACACGTTCTCGATACGAGCACAGAGTCGAATTCCCACACAACGCTTACGTAACCGCCGTTTCTAGTTCTTGCTCAGAGTCCTTGATTAAACTATGGCGTACTCGGATAGTCGAAAAGCGACTCTTTTGAAAAAAAAAAGTATATTGTTACGACCTACAGGGAAGGCCTGACCAATGAAAATGAGTAAAATCGGTTTTGACCCCCCTCCAATACGCCTTCGCCGCCGCCCGTATATTCAAGACGGTTCCACATGTCTACGTCATACCTCATGCGAGCCGGCCGCTTTCAGAATTCGGTAAAAATTAATTTTCAGCCTCAAGTTGCTCCTAGCTACGTCCGTAAATTGCTGTGGCCTGAAAAGCGAGTTTTTTTAATGTCCAAAAGGAACGTTCATGCTCCGGGCGAACGTTTAGCGATAATACGGGCTTCCACACTTGGTCTGACATTATGCCTGCATGCTGTCCCCACGAGCCTCAATTTGTCGTCAAGTTCAGGGATTGTAGTAGAATAGATAAATGGGCTACTTGGTATATCACTGAATGAAAAGCGCCGAATAGACAAGGACGAAGAAGGGTTTTCTTCAATGCCCTTTTTTACCGCTGGGAAAAGCTTGTCATGCGGGATGGAATAGAAAAGGTCCTCCACGCCAATGGAAAAGCCTCCACCGTAGGACTGGTCGCCCTTCGCCAAAAATGTTATGACAGCCTCCGAGTTCCGCACCAGGTATGGGTCACTCAATTCAAGGCCGGCCAACTGCCTACTAAGGAAGTCCCCCACTTCTTTTTGCCACGTATCCCTTTCCGTTACGATCGCTCTAAACGGACCGTTTACTTTGTGGGTCTTGACACCAAAGAACACATCTAGACTGAGTTTTTTGGAGGCTTGTATCTTCTTCGCAAGCTGGCTCAGCTGCAGCCTGTCACACAGAACCCTGGCAGTCGTCTTGACTTCGCTGAGGGATATCTTGTTCACTTGCCCGAAGTTCTTGAGGATGGCGGTGTGACAGAGTTTTGAGAAACTCTGCCTAGCAAGGGTCCTCGCCAGGCCCATTGAGAAACTCTGCCTGGCGAGGACACTTGCTGGCTGAGTCACTCCGGAAGAAAGGGAGCGATGCATTTCAGAGGCCGACGACGTCATCAGAAGAAAGCCGAACAACAGGAGAGAGACGATAAGGACACGCGATGTGGTGACATACTTCAGGGAGAACCAACTCAAGCTTCTGACCGTGGACAAAGAGGGAGGTTTCGTGGTTCTGCCAAAGGGGCTCTTCGGTGAAAAGTCCCACACCGCCATCCTCAAGACTTCACGCAAGTGAACAAGATATCCTTCAGCAAAGTCAAGACGTCTGCCAGGGTTCTGTGTGACAGGCTGCAGCTGAGTCAGCTTGCGAAGAAGATACAAGCCTCCAAAAAACTCAGTCTAGATGTGTTCTTTAGTGTCAAGACCCACAAAGTAAACGGTCCGTTTAGAGCGATCGTAACGGAAAGGGATACGTGGCAAAAAGAAGTGGGGGGGCTTCCTTAGAAGGCATGTTGGCCGGCCTTAAATTGAGTGACCCATTCCTGATGCGGAACTCGGAGGCTGTCATAGAATTTTTGGCGAAGGGCGAACAGTCCTACGGCGGAGGCTTTTCTATTGACGTGGAGGACCTTTTCTATTCTATCCCGCATGACAAGCTTTTCCCAGTGGTAAAAAAGTGCACTGAAGAAAACGATGAAATAAGCTTTAGAAATTTGAGCGGAGTAAGTGTGGGGTGCGCTTCGTCTCTGTCCCCTTCTTCGTCCTTGTTTATTCGGTGCTTTCCATTCAGTTCAGTGATTGTAACCCAAACCTCACGTTGCAGCACTACTCCAGGGTAGTTGTTTTCAAAACTTTCGGGCACTCACTTACAATAAAGGCTCTTTTCTGCGGTGCTTTGATGCAGACCAGAGATGGCAGTAATGACATTACTGTAATTACATTACTTTCCGCTGTAATTAATTACTTTCAGGCAGCAATTCTGAGAAAATTATCTATTATTTCCGTAGTTACTTTTTCCCGAGATTTATCTCAGAGCAAAATCTGTGACGGGGGAGTCGAGAACGAGACAAACACACAAAGACGGGATCAAAAGGCGAAGCGAATGAAGAAAATCTTTCGAGCGAAGACATAGTTAGAAGATCACGGTTCACAAATCTCTAGTCAAGACGGATTCAGGGCGAAAAGTAAATGGGTAACGTTCCAGCTACAACGTGGAGGGCACGTCACTACGAAGATCAGCAACTATTAAAACCTGCAACGATGAGTGAGGAGTTAATCTTAAATCTCTCGCCAAGGATCCAGAACCTCTCGGGAGTTGCCTTGTCCTTCGTAGGTAAAGATGCTTTTGCATGCTCATTTCAGCCCTAAGCTGGCAATTCAGTGAAACCTGCACGTTCGTTGAAGCAGCCATGCGTCGATCTTTCGCCGCTTGATCACGCCCCCGCTAATACCCACGCGCAGAGAGCGAAGTCAGGTGAGGAAAGGGAAGCGGTTGGCTGGTCCGTTGAGCACGTAGCTACCACCGCACCTTCAGCTTGGGGAGGGGGGGGGGGGCATAGAATACAGTTGGAAACGGCGAAAAGCGAGCAAAGCAGGCTCACCTTGGGAAGTTACGTCAGGGAAGAGTAAACGCGCAAATATAGCTGCTGGTTGGTTGGGGAAGGACGCAATACAACTAGTTGATGTTGTGTTCTTGGATTTTGCTAAGGCCTTCGACCGCCGCGTGTCACATCCAAAGCTACTTCATAAACTCGAGTACATACTTGACAATGAGCAAATTTTAAAATGACTTGAAACTTATTTTGTTGGCATTAAACAGTTTGTCTAATTAAATATTGGAACGTCAGGCGACCTATAATTATGTCAAGAGTACCTCAAGGTTCTGTCCTAAGGCCACTACTGTCCATTTTGTACATCAGTGACACAAGCCGGGGATTCGAAACTGAATTCAAAATAAACCTTTGGCCGATGAGAAAATTGTACATTCAAAAAGACGAATGTGCCCAATTACGGCTCCTAATGGCAACTTATGCGTCTTTTAATAATGATTATTTCAAAGAAGTCGGTTTGTCAGGGACCACCTGGTCCGTAAACGATGTTACAAATGTAATTTTCCTTTTGCACCAATATCGTTTTCCAATATAATTGCTAAACATTCCGAGGAATGCATCTCTTACTAAAAAGTAACGGTACACTCAGCAATTATTACCACAGTCTATAACAGCGTCCCCATAGGTTCCCAGCAGCCATGTTCTCGCTTCCCCGCATGACCGCTTGATGTTGCGCATGCGCGTCTCCCTGGCAACCGCATCGGCTCTACGCCGTATTTACGCTCCTTGCTCGGAACTTTACTCTTTTACGGTCAGTGTCACGATCGAAGACAAATCCAGTGAGAATCATCCAACCACCGAGCACACACAGGAGGTGAGGAAGAGAGGAAGACGTTCTCAGCGCCAAGTAAGAGCAAAGCAGCGAAGCTTCTTGGACCGCGAAACCCATGCCACTGAACCGGCCGAACGATCACCGTCGAGCGGCAGATCCCGTGACGAGCGGATGCTCGTCCCTGGCTCGTCAGGCCTATCCTTGTAGCAGACCCGTGGACGCAGACACCCGCCCAGTCGAGCGCACGAACGTTAACTATGAACACCAACAGGGGAATACGAAAACAACATATGACACACGCCAAAAACGGCAGGTTAAGATCGCAGAAATGAGCGTCTCGCAAACTTTGACTGGCCCCAACCAACGAGCTTGAGTGTAACTTAGAGCGGTAAACCGCACCAAGGCCTGCAGCAGAAATGGCAACCCCCCCCCCCCCCCCCCCCGGTTGCCGCCATATTGCCCGTTTGCCACATTAGTGATCATGTGACGTCAAGATGACTGCACCCAGAGGTGGGCCAGGTCAGACTGGCCAGATCACGGTAAGCAGAGGGGCCCTCTGGGGCTGCGTTCCAATCTTACTCGAACGGATCCGAGCTACTCCAGTGGGTCATGTCACGTGTTAAGACTGATAGAGCAACTGGACGCTGGTAGGTTTTCGAACGCCAAGGAACAGAACATTTACCCTAGAGTGAGATCAAGTAATTTGGACCGCGGCCCTGCTTACCGTAATCTGGCCAACCTGATCTGGCGCACCTATGGGCGCAGCCATCTTAAAGTCACGTGATCACTAATGTGGCAAACTGTCAAGATGGCAGCAACCGGGGGGGTGCCATTTTTGGTCGCTGGTTTACCGCTCTAAGTTTACTCAAGCTCGTTGGCCCCAACGCCCCATTGATGGATGCATGGATGGTAATTGCTATACCCTTTGTAACGGGCGGTAGCTTGCGCCACCTAGCATAACATTTCGTCATCCCTTCTTTTAGAGCGCAGCTCTTAGGCGCCCTTTTCCGGCTTGAGCGGCGTGGGCGTCGCCGTCGGCGTCGCCGTCGCCGTCGGCGTAACCGCGCGTAACCCTCGTAACCCTCGTGAGAGTTACGAGGGTTACGAGGGTTACTCTCGCGAGGGTTACGAGGGTAACCCTCGAGATCCTCGTGAGGGTAACAACCCTCGTAACCCTTGTAACCCTCACGAGGGTTACGAGGGCTACTCTCACGAGGGTTACGAGGGTTACCCTCACGAGGGTCACGAGGGTTACACTCACGAGGGTCACGAGGGTTATGAGAGTTACCCTCACGAGGGTCACGAGGGTTACCCTCACAAGGGTCACGAGGGTTATGAGAGTTACCCTCACGTGAGAGTAACCCTCGTAACCCTCACGAGGGTTACGAGGGTTACTCTCATGAGGGTTACGAGGGTTACCCTTACGAGGGTCACCAGGGTTACCCTCACGAGGGTCACGAGGGTTACGCTCACGATGGTCACGAGGGCTACCCTTACGAGGGTCATGAGGGTTACCCCCTGAGGTCGCGTGACCCTCCGCTGAGGTCACGTGACCCCCCCCTTGAGGTCATGTGACCCCCCCCCCCCCCCCGAGGTCACGTGACCCCCTGCGGTCACGTGACCTCAGGGGGTCACCTATCCCTCAGTACCCTTCCATCCTTCTCCTCAAGAGCTGCGCTCTAATCCGGCGTTACAGGGAGTTGTAAACGGCTTTCATTTTTTAAATTTGTATAAATTTTGTTCTAACACAACCCTCCCCCCCCTTTTAAAAAGTGTTTCCACTGCTTATTTTTATCTGTATTTTTACCCCTCCCTAGATCTTTTCCACCAATCTTCCAATCTCTTCTCCAAACTCCCCAACCGGCCTTTCATACAATGTTGCTAAGCGTCTCTTGCAAAAGAGAAACATATATTTAAAAAAAAATGCAGGAATAAAAAAAACACAATGAACTTTTTAGAGCGCAGCTCTCTGGCGCCCGTTTCCGGCTTGAGCGGCGTCGGCGTCGGCGTCGCCGTCGCCGTTGGCGTCGCCGTCGGCGTAACCGCGCGGTGCATGATGGGTTCTAGCACGTGCTACGTGGCTATTTTCATCCGAGCTAAAATAAAGCGAAAATATAAATGGTTCCAAAGAATGCAAAAGGGACGAAAGGCCAGGAGCCGCCTGATCCTTGCATCAATGATGGCTGCGCTCGCGGCAGCGCTGGCTTCTACGACGGCCTGGAACACAGACTCCGTTTGTTATAAAGTCAGCTTCAACCCTTAAGTATTCCCCCTCCTTCAATGTTTGATGCTACGATTGTGTGTGTTTGTACCTCCCCCTGCGTTCCGAAACAGTAAGTGCGTCGCTAACGTTAACCTTCGGCGATGCAGCAGACGCTGCCTTCTTGCCCGTGCGTTTGGGGTAGTAAATAGCTAGTAAAAAGGTAGTGACGGCCAGAGGAAGGCAATAACTGCTGCATTTACTAACGTTTTACTACATATCACTCATTTGAGATAGTCAATAGTGAAATGTAGGAACGGTAAAAAAAAATGTTCTAACAACTGCAGTTACTAGCTTTTTCTAAGAGTGTAGTAGGGGCATTATATATGTGTAATTTGTATTCATCTATGAAAAATGGTTTGCCTGGAAATGTTCCTATATTGACTCATGTCACTGTTTGAAGTGTTTCACTTACATGTGCCCGACCTCGTGAACAAACGTGAGCGTTCCTTTAAAACTTCGGGGCGGATCTTCAACCATGCCAACATTGTTCTGTCCGCACGCACCTCCAAGGAATGCATGTCCTAAAAACCAAAAAGAGACATTCTACGTAATCCAGGAATACAAGATATTGACCAAGTCGCAATGAGTCACTATTTAACTATGCAAGAAATTGAACTACATAATAACACGTATTTCCAGGGCTACCCAACACTGCGTCTGAAGAAAAAGGGTTAATTCTATTGCGCAGTCGGATGGTGTTGTTAAAGTCTGTTGAGGCCAACGAACAGTAGAAATCTTTGGTGGAAAGGAGTGAACAAAATGCCTGTACACCTACTTCTTTGCAGAGCACTTGCAGAAGTAATCACTGTAATCTCGAGTTTCCCGGGAATGACGACACAAAACAAAAACAAAATCTGCGAAGAGACAATGAGCCACACGTCTCTTTCTTTCCTTGTCCCTGCTCCAATGACTTAAAGGGACCATGAAACGACCTTTTGACTTTTGCCAAATAACTTTCACATTAAACCTTCAATGTTCACTGAACGCCTAACAGGCATCCGTTTTCGTTTCGGTTTATTAACTTCTACACGATAAATGGTTGACATGTCGAGTTTTTCGTCCTCTCCAACTCACCGCAAAACAATCTGCGGCGTAAATTTTGACGGTCGAGACGTGCTCTGTCACCGGAACCGGAAGTTCTCTCGGCAGTAGGAGAATGGGTCCGTTAGCGGCGAGCTGGCCGTGTGCCGGTAGGTTTTACCACAGGGTTTTACTGCGCTGATGGCGTCGACGGCCACAGACATATTTTGTGAATCGGCATCTTTCATCAACGCGATAGCAATGGACACATCGCAGCTGAGCGAAATTCAGTTATATATGTTGCGCTACAGTGACAGCATGGGACTGGTCCCATACGCTGGTACGCCTGTTGGAAAGTGCGGAGACTCTTCCGATGAAGACTCCAGTTCCTCGTCGGAATCGGACGACAAGGAGTGGCGACTCTGGTGTACGGAATGCTTCGGGCATACACGGTTGACCTTAGACCCGGGGTCCCTCAAACTGATCAGCCTGCACCAAGTGCTTCGACGTGGTGCACCACGTGCTTCGGCATGAGGTGAAACTGCAGCCGTTTCTTTTTAAGCTCCGGGCTGCACAAACTGTAATTCCAGCACTTGCAACGAGCGCGTTAGCTACGACTTTGTGCGTTGTGACCGGAGCGACCGGAACAACCGCTCTGCGCCGCGCGTACACACTCCTGCAACTGCTTCAAAAAGCGCAGCAGGTCGTCAGCACGACAGCCGCTTCGCCGCCGCCGTCAGCCGTTACCGCGGTATCTTAAAAAGAATGGACCGCGCTGTCACTAACTGGCGTAGGAGAAAATGCTCCGAGTTCTCTATCGGCTCAAGCATTATTAACTTTTCTCAGAATAGGCTCGCAGAGCAGAATGGGTGAAAAAAAAGACAAAAAAAAAAAAGACGCAGTACGCCGTCTTCGTCAATCACGTCTTTAAACACGTCTTTACTGATAGTACCAATCTCGCCAACACGCCTTTTCTACAATTGCAAAAGATGATGTAATCTTAGCAGAGGTATAGCAACGTAGAAATACGATTTCGTGATCACATAAACGTGGCGATCGTTCAGAAATGCTAACACTAATCACTTTTCTCGGGTGATGAAAACGCGCCAAATTTCGCATCCTTCATACACGCCTTTAAATACAGTAAGCACCAGTAATACCTTGAACTTGAGCACACGCATGGAATGCGCCAAATAAGAAATCCGGGCGATGTTCGAGGACACAAATGCTAAGAAAGCACTATTGTAGTCGAAGTAAATAAAGACGAAGGCACGAGCGTTTCTGCTGTCTTGAGAGTGCCGCCACAACATTGCCGTACGAGTAGATAGATCTTCCCTTCTAGGACGTACAGGGTTATCATCACCACACGCGACGAAAATTCGGTCAAGGATAGCGCTCTACGAGGAATGATGAGCTTTTACCAACGTTACTAAATTACCTCAGTTGTGGAACTCCCGTGGAAGGAGTACCCCCTCACTCACTTAAGTCCGCCTCCCGTCGTTCGATGCGCCATCTAGATTTTCGTTCACGAACTTCCACCGTACCATAGAGTACGGTGGAAGGCTATCTAGAAGCCACGCTTCGAAACGTACTTACGTATCTTATAGAATACACTGCAGTTACCAAAGCAGCCGTCCGGCGGGTCGGACGACCGGAGGCGAGTCGTGGTGAGAGAGGGTTGTACTGCTCGTGCCAGGCACGTAGCCAGGAGGGGGGGGGGGGGGGGGGGGGGGCATGGGGCCCGGCTTTCCCCCCCCCCCTCCAGAAATCTTCTATTTTGCTGGGACCTCTCTCCCCCCTCTCCCTCATACAACATTGCGTCATGGGCGGGCCTCCACCCCCCCCCCTCCCTCCCCCTAGAATCAAAATCCTGGCTATGTGCCTGGCTCGTGCATGCAGCGTCTATGAGCAGTTCCGTAGCTCAGCTAATCTAATAACGTTGACTTCCACCACGCCGACCTCATCGACGATCACCGACGCCATGTTTTTTTTGTTTTTTTTTTTGCAGAGCAGGTCTGATCTTTCTCTTGCTTCGTTTACCCGACGATAGATGGCGCATGGCTCCGAGCATTATAAAATTCAGTTTCGTCACATCGCTAATTATGATACGAAATGTGGATCAGAATATTCTTTAACAAAACTTTTAAGAAACATTCCCCGGCTATTTATTGTTTATGATCGCGGTGCTGGTGAGGTAGGCTCTTATCCAATAGGCGACGTGGATTTGGCTGACGTGCATCGGCACCGCGGATGCATCGCAGTGAAAGGCAGAGAGCTTTCGAAGTAAAGAAGGTATGAAAGTGTCCGCTCTTTTTTTAAAACGTTCTATAGCGAATCATTTTTTTGGCTGTCTATATTTGTGTTTTGGTCTTCTTTTCACACTTTTTATGACGTGCGGTGGATGAAATTCGATTTCAAAATTGTTTCATAAAAAAATAAAGATCAATTTATTATATAAATGTAAAAAAATGAAGTATGGTATGAATCGCTGGGATCGGCAAGATACTTGAGAAATATATTCAAATACCAATACAAAATATACAATAAAATTGATTTATTGACAAATCTAATTACACTGTCTATAAAAGTATTGAAATACAAAAATCCATATACATCGTGACTATTTGGTCATCTTCAAATACTTTTACGAATTCCTTTTTGTTCCCATAGCTTGATATCTTAAATTTAACCGCAAGTAAAAAAGAAAAACTAGTAAAACTGGCACTCTAAAAATGCAATGCGTTTGTTGTAAAATAGGCGGCTACAATATCATGAAAAACAATGCATTTAGTTTGAGTTTAATTTCAAAGGGTCAATTGAAAACCGAAGTCTTTTCAACATATCTTTAAAAATAAATTCAGATAACCAAACCGACAATAATTGTATTCATCACAAATCCCGTTCATTTCTTGTTATACTCTTTTTTTTTTTTCTTCGATGTTTATTTTTGTGCGAGGCACACCGCGATATATGATCTTTGCATATGTTTCCCATCCCAAAGAGTCAAAAGGCGTATTTTATCTCGAAGAACAGTGCCAAAATTGTTTTGAGGCAGTAATTGAAATACATGTAGTACAAGCACTCAATTTGTATTATTTATATAGATTTAACAGATGCATTCCTTGATATGCAATTAAACATGAAATAAAAGAAATCTTTAAATAATTTTAATTATGTATTTAAAATACTTGTATCAAAATTATGTCGATCCCTGCGTATGAGTCGGCGGAGCAAGACGACGGAAAAGAGTTCATGTCAAATGGTTCTTGCCTTGTTACTAGCCAGTTTAAAATGCACTGAAATAAACGTGGATAGTATCACTCTCCCTTAAAAACAGAGATATTTGTCACTCATGCGTCGGGGAGCCTGTTATTAATCCTCAATTCTTGAAAGCAGCGATTATGCGCCAGACTTACCTGCGATGTCCTGGGAGTGTAGTTTGCGCGTCGTTTCATTGTACATTGCAATATCCCGCCTGCAACGCAACGCATAATATATTAGCGCGAAACGTCTCGTTTACTTCGACTAGAACCAAATAAAAATATATCTGCGGTGAAATTAATCTCATGTTCCCTTGGAGTGTTCTTCTTTTATGCAGCATAGTTTTTACTTGGTAGTCTCAGGTTTTAGTGCGGTACGCGATTCACGAGCTCGGCTGCGCAGTAACTCTTTTTTCGAAGATATTTATACGTGAATGACGTTCCCATATATTTGCTATGCTCCAAAAATTTCGCTACTTCATTACCTTTGCATGCTTAGAAAAACGAACTTAGAATATTCTAAGGAATTTATAAGGATACTAGATAAAATGTATAGCTATAGCAGATGATGCCAAATAATAGTACCAAGATATGCTTATTTGCTACTTATTTTTAACATAAACCTTTCATAAATAAGCATTTATGATGAGTGTAGCCAATTTAATGATGATCAAGAATAATAATTGGAAGAGTGCACGGGACAAAACGTTGAAATAAATGAGTGCAAAGCTCATGTTTAAGACACGATGAGACGAATGCTTATAATCTCGAATCTATGGTCTATAATAATCCTAAAGCACTAGGAAGACCCGCTCACTGTAATCTACATTGGAGATCACAAATAATGACGCTGAATGCACGTTTCAACCCAAAAATCAAGTTGGCGAGGAGACAGCGTCTACTGAGTTTTCCCTGATCTTGTGTATAGTCAGTGGCACATCGTTCACCTCACTTTCAAGTAGGAGTATTGTTTCTAGATCTTCACACGCCGAATTATCCGTAAATCACACTGCTTGACAGCTGATCCACAGTCGAGTAGGGGCACGGACATATTATTAGTTTTCCCAACAAGGCATATCGGTGAAATGCAGGATTGTTATAGACGAATCTGTTTATTATATACTTACGTACCCAGTGATTAAAACAATCAAATCGTCGTCTTGGAAATTGTGCTTGTTCTTGCGAGTGAAATTGAGCAGATCATTCAATGCCGAAGCGAACACGGCCTTTGGATATTTCGGGGGGCTTTTCAGAAAGGTTTCGCTGCGATTCTGCCGACAGAGGTTTTTTGTAAGTGGTAATTTGTACAGTTTTTTAGGGAGCGCGTTGGGGTTGCACACATTTTTTATGAGAGTTACACATAAAAGACAACACGGACATCATTGCTGCCCGTGTTGTCTTTTATGTGTAACTATTTTGTAAAAAATGTATGGTAATGTAATTACCTCTAATTGGTGGTCATGTTTTTGATATCACCTCAGATATTACGTTGAAATATGCGTGAACTTTAAATTGGTTATGAAAGCCCTTTTATTCAATGGGATACACAGGACGCGGCCGTAAGAACTGACACATTTGGCACGCCTTGGAAATTTCAGTTCCGAACGTACATACCTGAAGTTGGACACGCTAACGACTATTAAAAAAGTTTAATATCTAATTGTTTACAGCTAAACCAGGTGTAGCAGAATGAAAAGTATAGAGCAAAAAGGGCGGCCAGGCATATTCTGTGTCCTATACTGGACGTTCATCGTCTGCACATTGTTTTGGGAGCTTGCTCCCAGTTGGCCATTGTTCATATATTTCGTTAAAAGTATTGTTTATCGCGTTTATCTTCCTCATCGCAAGCCTCTACTATTTTGTTTCTCAGCGTTTTTGCGTTCAGCCAGCCACACGGTAGCAATCTCATAAATCAGTTTGCAGACAGCAAACTGGGTGGTATAGGACATTGGAAATACACAGCCACTGATATTGCTTTATTTTTAATATTTCACCACTTCCTTGTTCAACGCTAAGAGATAGACATAAAACTTCTTGCGAAACTACGCTCGCGTGCCCAAATTCATGTATGTACGTTTGGAACTTGATTTTCGCAAGGCGTGCCAAATGCGTTAGTCCTTATGGCCGCACCCTGTACATATAGATTGGACGTAACGTCCGGCTCGGGGAACCCGGAACCACAAAGAAAGTAACGCTGGATACAGAAGAATCGCGCACCAACCAATAGCCTTAGATTTAGAATACATGTAAATAAAAAAAATTAAAAAAACGATATTCGTATTTGAATTCTCAGAACGGAAGCCGAACTTCTGTTAAGAGATTTAGGTAAGTCTCAGCGACACATTATTGGTTACCACTCTGAGAGTTCAAAATGTTAATTTTAAGTTGTTTCTGAGAACTTCGTCTTTTCTGTGATTTGTTGGGATTATCGTTTTTTCGTAAAACTCTAGTACTCGAAGAGAGGTAGATGGTGGATTCCTTCCAATAATGCAATGCTTTATTGACAAAAATAATTAACATCCTGGTTACCTCTATTTTACTAGATCAATATGAGAAATACAAGCCTTGCTTAAAGATCTTTATTTTCTTATTTTAAGAGAAATTTTACTATATATTAGCGAAACGTATTGCGAAAAACAAAAGTTGTTCAACGTAGCACATTTGTTTTCTCACAAATACAAGATTCCTAGTTTCTTTAACAGGTGGAAGTCTGTCACAAGATACTTGGGTAAAGAAATGCGCTCAAATGAATCTCTAACGTATGTGGTACAATTTGTCGTTCGACACGAGGCAATCAGTAGAATACAAAGCAGTTCGCGTATCGCCTTCGTTTTAACTCTGCCATTCGGTGTACATTAGGATGTTTTCAATTAAAGAGGAGCAGCAATAATAACAGTAACAGAAATATCCACCACCTTCTTGTCTAATAAGAAGTAACCAGTAGAAACGCCATTAAAAATTTTAATTCCGGGAAAACCGTGTGTGGTACATTTCTGCATCCAACATTAAATTGCAAGTAGCTAAAAACTTACTGTGTAAGATGTCACTGCTGTAACAACTAGCTGAAGATCGAGATAATTTAGCGAGAGTTTTAAACTTCAGGTTCGCCTTGGAAAGAAAACATTAGGAATGCGATATTATTAACAAATATTCGAATTAAAAATATCGATGTCAAATACGAGTACATAATTAGTGCGCTGTGTTGAGTAATAAGTAAATTTATATTAGATTAACTTCTCTAAGTTCATGAGAAATAATATATTCTTGTTAAACCTGGGCACAGCGCAAACAACGTTTTGCCTGATGTTTCGTGAATTATTTTTTTAAACTAAGCTTGATTGCATCTGAGCAGCCTTCCGAAAAAATCCCAAACAAGTTTATTAGCTTACATTTTAATTTTTATTGTTTGTTTTGTCTTTTTTTATTTGACCAATGTGCCCTAACCATACAAGGACTGTATACTCCCTTATGTAAAGCCCCACGTAGGCATTTAAGGGAATAGTAAATGAAACGAAATAAAACATCTGAGCCGTGATATAAGAGAAATACCTACAGGTATCTAGTTTTGGCTTTGCACCTTATCTGATAACACTTTACGTAGGTCCTACTAATGATTTCTTAATGTGTTATACATCTTTTAGAATAAGCGGCTTAATTTTTTGCACTGTTAAGTTTGCAATGCTTCTATAACTTACGAATGTACACAGACAAAAACTTAGCTAGATCTGGATGTGTACTTTTCTGGGAAGCAAATTAAATATAACCTGTGAGGCATTATCTACTCGTTTAAATAAAAATATAGTGGAAGTATACTTACGGTAGCTATAACAATAGCGAGATACTCGAGCATTTCAACTTGGTTGTTGAATCCACTAGTGAATGCAGAATCAAGCATAATGTGAACCTCAGGTGTTACATGGAGTACATCTGGGGAAGAAATACTTTGAAATTCTCAGAATGCCATGGCTAATAGAGGAATTATTTTGTGTGCCAGTGGCACTGATTGTTTACAAGTATAGGACTGAAACAACATAGCCGAAAGTGTGCTGTTAATAATTTCTGTGCGAGAAAATATAACGATGAAAACTAGCGGTAATAAACGTTTACACAATTTTTCTGACTCACTAAGCTCTAACTAATCTCTAGTTAAGATGCAATTTTTTTTTTTCGTATCTTTACGCAAAGGTACACGGTTATTTTTAGCTTCGTTCCATTAACACGGCCGTATTAAATATTTGACTCAACACGCAATATTTTTATAAACATAAAGATTTCTTTTTCTCAAATCTCAATGTTTTTCTAAAGGAAAATTATACTTGAAAATGTGTTTTTGTGCATGTAGTACAATGTGCATCTAAAGCCTATGCTTTAAAAATATCCGGAATTTTTCTTAATGCATTACAATGTTCGTAATTAACTTCACCACTTATTGGTTAAAAATATGGCATTGTGCGTAGACGTGAAATATTACTTATATGAATTTAGTTCGATTAGCTCTCGGAGACCTTTTTTTGCCACACCAATAGTGCAAAATGCGAGATAGATTCTCTGAACTTATTTCTGCTATTTGCATTATTTGTGTGGCTAGGGTACGCTCATATATTTAATTGCTAATATTGTAAAATGAACTCACCTGTTTCTTGTTCTCTGGCCTCTAAATGGTTTGTGTTGTTTGTTAGGCTTGAATGCTCAGAATTGTGATTAGGAAATACAGCCACGTCCTCGAATCCTACGCCAATGTCGTGATCTTTAATCATGAATTATGGAGGGAAAACACACCAAACAATATTAAAATCTATGTGTAAGGCTTGTTAGTTTCCTCGGTTTAGCCCAGTATGGAAGTACAAGTGACATATCAAAGTTTATTTTAAAAAATACAAAAAGTGGTAATATAACTAACGAGTTGGTGAAAGCTGGGAGCTAGCAAGTTCCTGTATGTCTAAGTTTGCTTTACTAAATGTATCCCATCCAATTTAACAAAGCGTAACTATGAAACCATCAAATATTTTGGCATGTCGGCACACAACATATAAATGATAGCGATGA
This sequence comes from Ixodes persulcatus, assembly GCA_013358835.2. NCBI lineage: Eukaryota > Metazoa > Arthropoda > Arachnida > Ixodida > Ixodidae > Ixodes > Ixodes persulcatus. The sequence goes on along the minus strand of JABSTQ010010059.1, from coordinate 33,685 downwards.
AAGAAATCATCATCTCTGTATAAGCACGATACAGTACTGAAGCCCTACTATGTTGATAGAAAAATAGTTGACGTTGAAAATGAACGAGAGAATATTGTATTTTTTTCTAGCGGTTCGACTTTTCATTATTGGCTAAATGTATGTTTATTAGTTTATAATAAAACAGAGTGGTTGAACTGGGTTTCGGTAAATTAACCTTAACAAAGAATAATAAGAAACGCACTAATCTGATACATATTTGTGCGAAAGGAGTAACCGACGAAGGAAAATTTCTTGCTTTGAAGGACGGATTAAAAAGAAATCTGGTTGTAGTGTTATAAAGACCATGGCATTTTACTACAGAAACTAAGGGCTTACGGAGCTCGTGGTGTATCCCTCAATTTAATTGACATTGATCTAACTAACAGGCGTCAGTCAGTCAATTTATCCGGCACAGAATCAACAATTTAATCACCCATGTACCACAGAGCTTTGGGCCAAATGTGGAAATTGTCTGGGAGCTTTCGACCTTGAAAGAGAGAGAGAGTAAACCTTGAGAATTCCCTAATAAACTAAAGTTGAGCCAAATCTGTGCTTTGGCAAGAGTCTGGTGTTTTGGCCCTAATTCGCCAGAGAAGCGCCAGAGTTAGGTTTCACTCCCTGGAAGTTCGACTGTCACGGACATTCTTGGGCCAAAATCGTCAAACGATTGCCACTGTTAGGCTTACTGCCTGGCAGTTCGGCTGTCATTTGGCGTACTTAGGCCCAAATAGCCAAAAAATCGCCAAAGTTAGGCTTCTTTTATGATAAGGAAAGAGGGACAATTAAGACAAACTGACAAGACAGGCTTTCGACTTTCAACAAAACGTTTACTGGCTCGACTTCGCCTCGTGAAGCTCGACGGGGGGCGCCAGGGAGGTAGAGAGGGAGGGTGGTGGGTGAGAGAAGCGCGAGCCAGCTTGCAGCTAAGCTTGCATGGCGGAGGGGGGGTCTGCTGTGTGTCAATCGACACGTCGCCGTTACACGCAGCCCCAAGTGCGGGCGGTGCCCTCTTGGGGAGAGAAGGGAGGAAGGGGGGGGGAGTGCGCGGAGAAGAGGAGGAGGAAAAGATATGCCGGCGATGCTCTCTTGGGGAAGGAAGGGAAGAGGGGGAAAAGGCGCTGATAAGAGAAGGAGAAGAAGATACGGGAATTTAGACTTTAATGTCTTTGGAGGAATCCTCTCGCCCCGCTGGAAGCGAATCTCTCGATCGGAAAGAGAAAGGGTTGGCTGGACAGGTTTGAGACTGAAGATTTGGTATGTGGAGACTCAAGGATTTCCCTGCCGAATCGAGATTTGTGCCCGCCGAGAACTTTGGTTTTCGAGAAGTCGGGGGTGCACGAGGGGCAGTTTGTGGCGTGAGCCACGGCCCACGACTGGATGGAAGGAGTCCGGAGAGGGAGACGCGATCTCCTTGGCGTGCTGCCGGAGACGATCATTCATGCAGCGCCCGTCTGACCGATGTACTCGGCCCCGCACACAAGAGGAATACTATACACCTTTTCCCTTGTGCAGGGCCGGAAGCACTGCGCGTGTTTTTTTGTGCATGTGGGTGGGGGTTTTGGGTTGGTTACTCGCTTGCACATGCCTCCCAATTTAAATTTGCATGTGAAAAGAACTCTGGTGCCGAATCGATGTGCAAGCGCGCGGAGTCGGTGTGCCGTGTTGTGGGAGTAAGGGATGCACGCAGGGCGTGCAGACCGGGTCCCGGAGGGAGCCTCCTTTGGGCGGCTCCTCGACAGCAGGATGAGTTTCTTGCTGATGTTATCTAAAAGGTCCATCGGGTAGCCCGCCCTCCGGAGCCTGGTGGCCCGCAGCGACAGGCTCCCTCTGATCTTGTGATCGCAGGACCTTTTGCAAGAGGAGGAAAGGAGAGACTGGACAATTCCGGACTTAACGGTTTTTGAATGATGGCTAGAGAAGGGGAGGACAGGTTTCTGGGTACGCTGTTGAAAAGACCAGCATAGACCGTGAGACGAGTGGGTCAGTCGAAGATCGAGGAATTGAAGGCCCTCCTGAGTAGGGTCTTCCCTTTTGAAGGTGAGGCCACTGGCGTTAGTTTTGAATGCCTGAAGAATGGAAACATCTGAGCTGGAGGACAGGATGAAGTACCAGATAGTCGTCAACGTACCGAAACATCCTACATTCATTACCCGAGCTAGCAAGATGCTCCTGCACCGCGCGATCCACAAAAAAGAGATAAATCTCGCTGAGGATCGGCGCGAGGCAGGAACCGATGCACACACCCGATTTCTGATTGAAAACCCTTCCCTCGTGCTCAAACAGAGTGAATCCAAAATAGACCCGGAGTAGATCGAGGAAGCTTCCGACCGGAATTCCGGACGCGTTTTGAAACCTCGTCATTTCATGTAGGTCGATTGCCTCAGAAACAGAGCTTAGAAGAATTTTCAGGTTGAGATTGTAATACATGTCCTCGACATCCAGCGAGAACATGTTCTGGTCCTGATTGGAGTGCAAAGGTCGAATGAAATCAATCACCTCAAGGGAGCCCTTAACGTGGAAGGGGTGGGGAAGATCGATAGAAGAAAGGTGCTTTTGTAGGAAGAGGGCGAGAGGTTTCTGCCAGCATCCCCCCTCAAAGATTGTGCTTCGAAGGGAATGTCTGGCTTGTGCGTTCTTGCCGTGAAGAAGATGGAAAGGTACTGTTTTGACGGGGCAGAAACTAGCGTTTTTAAGGAAGGGAGGCTGAGAGAATCACATACAGATTTGACTTCGGACCGGAGTGCTCCTGATGGGCGTTTCTTTAGGGGAACAAAGTTCTTTTTTAGTGCCTCATCCTTTTTCTCTCCGAATTTGTCTCTGTTTATTATGACGAATCGGCCCACCTTGTCCACCTCCAAGAGCACCAGATCTGATCGGCGGAGCTCCTCCACGACGCAAGTCACCTCCGAGCGCACCGGTGCACTCGCGGCACCGTGATGGCAAACCACGCCAGCCGCCGCCCCGACAAAGTCCTGTCGATCACTCTCCGGGACCCTCGCCGCAATCTCGTAGACGGAGGCCAGTTGGTCCACCCTTGATGCTGGCGCAGGCGGCGCGAACTTGGGGCCTTTAGACAGAAGGGCAGTCGCCTCCGCCGACAGCTCGGTGTCGGACAGGTTGATGGGGGGATCCAGGCCTGCCTTGCGGCGGGAGGCAGAACCCGCGAGGATGCCCTGGAGCACGCGTCTCCTTGAGACATCGTGGAGACGCGTGCTCCAGGGCATCCTCGCGGGTTCTGCCTCCCGCCGCAAGGCAGGCCTCGATCCCCCCATCAACCTGTCCGACACCGAGCTGTCGGCGGAGACGGCTGCCCTTCTGTCTAAAGGCCCCAAGTTCGCGCCGCCTGCGCCATCATCAAGAGTGGACCAGCTGGCCTCCGTCTACGAGATTGCGGCGAGGGTCCCGGAGAGTGGTCGACAGGACTTTGTCGGGGCGGCGGCTGGCGTGGTTCGCCATCACGGAGCCGCGAGTGCACCGGTGCGCTCGGAGGTGACTTGCGTCGTGGAGGAGCTCCGCCGAGCAGTTCTGTTGCTCTTGGATTCGGACAAGGTGGGCCGATTTGTCATAATGAACAGAGACAAATTCGGAGAGAAAGTGGATGAGGCACTAAAAAGAACTTTGTTCCCCTAAAGAAACGCCCATCAGGATCACTCCGGTCCGAAGTCAAATCTGTATGTGATTCTCTCAGCCTCCCTTCCTTAAAAACGCTAGTTTCTGCCCCGTCAAAACAGTACCTTTCCATCTTCTTCACGGCAAAAACGCACAAGACAGACATTCCCCTTCAAAGCATAATCTCCGAGGGGGGATGCTGGCAGAAACCTCTCGCCCTCTTCCTACAAAAGCACCTTTCTTCTATCAATCTTCCCCACCTCTTCCGCGCTAAGTGAGGTGGGGAGGTGATTGATTTCATTCGACCTTTGCTCTCCCATGAGGACCAGAACATGTTCTCGCTGGATGTCGAGGACAGTTATTACAATCTCGACCGCAAAATTCTTCTAAGCTCTGTTTCTGAGGCAAGTGACCTACATGGAATGACGAGGTTTCAAAACGCGTCCGGAATCCCGGTTGGAGGCTTCCTCGATCTACTCCGGCTCTACCTGTGATCCTCTCTGGTTGAGCACGAGGGAAGGGTTTTCATTCAGAAATCGGGTGTGTCCATCGGCTCCTGCCTCGCGCCGATCCTCATCGAGATTTATCTCTTTTTTGTGGATAGCGGGGTGCAGGAGCATCTTGCTCGCTCGGGTAATGAATGTAGGATCTTTCGGTACGTTGACAACTATCTGGTTCTTTATCCTGTCTCCAGCTCACATGTTTTCATTCTTCAGGCATTCAAAACTAACGCCAGTGGCCTCACCTTCAAAGGGAAGACCCTTCAATTCCTCGATCTTCGACTGACCCACTCGTCTCACGGTCTATGCTGGTCTTTTCAACAGCGTACCCAGAAACCTGTCTTCCCCTTCTCTAGCCATCATACAAAAACCGTTAAGTCCGGAATTGTCCAGTCTCTCCTTTCCTCCTCTTGCAAAAGGTCCTGCGATCACAAGATCAGAGGGAGCCTGTCGCTGCGGGCCACCAGGCTCCGGAGGGCGGGCTACCCGATGGACCTTTTAGATAACATCAGCAAGAAACTCATCCTGCTGTCGAGGAGCCGCCCAAAGGAGGCTCCCTCCGGGACCCGGTCTGCACGCCCTGCGTGCATCCCTTAGTCCCACAACACGGCACACCGACTCCGCGCGCTTGCACATCGATTCGGCACCAGAGTTCTTTTCACATGCAAATTTAAATTGGGAGGCATGTGCAAGCGAGTAACCAACCCAAAACCCCCACCCACATGCACAAAAAAACACGCGCAGTGCTTCCGGCCCTGCACAAGGGAAAAGGTGTATAGTATTCCTCTTGTGTGCGGGGCCGAGTACATCGCTCAGACGGGCGCTGCATGAATGACCGTCTCCGGCAGCACGCCAAGGAGATCGCGTCTCCCTCTCCGGACTCCTTCCATCCAGTCGTGGGCCGTGGCTCACGCCACAAACTGCCCCTCGTGCACCCCCGACGTCTCGAAAACCAAAGTTCTCGGCGGGCACAAATCTCGATTCGGCAGGGAAATTCTTGAGTCTCCACATATCAAATCTTCAGTCTCAAACCTGTCCAGCCCATCCCTTTCTCTTTCCGATCGAGAGATTCGCTTCCAGCGGGGCGAGAGGGTTCCTCCAAAGACATTAAAGTCTAAATTCCCGTATCTTCTTCTCCTTCTCTTATCAGCGCCTTTTCCCCCTCTTCCCTTCCTTCCCCAAGAGAGCATCGCCGGCATATCTTTTCCTCCTCATCTTCTCCGCGCACTCCCCCCCCCCTTCCTCCCTTCTCTCCCCAAGAGGGCACCGCCCGCACTTGGGGCTGCGTGTAACGGCGACGTGTCGATTGACACACAGCAGACCCCCCCTCCGCCATGCAAGCTTAGCTGCAAGCTGGCTCGCGCTTCTCTCACCCACCACCCTCCCTCTCTACCTCCCCGACGCTCCCCGTCGAGCTTCACGAGGCGAAGTCAAGCCAGTAAACGTTTTGTTGAAAGTCGAAAGCCTGTCTTGTCTGTTTGTCTTAATTGTCCCTCTTTCCTTATCGTAAATTAATTAGCCAACACGCTCAACCATCTACGTTAGGCTTCTCTTCCTGATAGTTCGGCTGTCATCTGGAAGCCATGAGCCAAAGTCGGCAAACAAGTGCCAGTTAGGCTTACTACATGGGAGTTCGGGTCCCATTTGGAATCTCTAGGCGCAAATCGCGAGACAAGTGCCGAAGTTAAGTTTCGTTTCGTGATAGTTCAGCTGTCTTATGGCATTTCTCTGGGCCTAAATCGCCCAAAAATGGCCAGAGTTTGTTAGGCATCCAGTGTGAGCATTTGGTGGTCATCTGGCGTCTTCGGTCCTTTTCGTTCTCATTCTGAAGCGCCACTATCTCTATTATGCATAATAACTATGTATGACGGCTGCACATTTACTTACGTCGCAACCAAAACATTGAACTCTCTTCCGCAAAGAGTAAATGCCATGTACTCTTGCCATTCGTTCAAAACAGCGATAAGGGTACACTTATAGTCTGTGTGACTGATCAACATGTTTTGTGCCTATCGGTCGTGTTTTCTTTTAAACACACACTACCATCTCTCACACACATACACCCAGTACACATTCATAAAAAGGAACTGATTTTTTTTTTGTATTTTTTATCTTTGTGATTTTAAGAAGTTCTTATATCGATAGGTTTTTTGGTTTCTGTTTCTGCATGGAAAGTGTGTAATGTCCATTTTCCTGCTTTTCATTTAATTTTATCTTTGTCCTTATCATGCATGTACCTGTATACTTTTTCTCTCGTTTATTTACAATGTTGTTCCTTTGATTGACGTGTAATTCTGGGCAAACGTTTGATCGCAAAATGACCCTTTATTACCAATGGGTCCTTTCATCAATTTGATTTCACTTGACTTGCTCTTGCTTTGTATAAAACAAAATGTCGTTCTTGCTTTGTATCAAATTTTATATTTTATAATGTTGAGAAAATATTTTGCCATTACGGAACTATCTTGGGTTTTATTTTAGTCAAAAATGTAATTTGAAAATATCTTTATTGCGAAATCGGTCTTACCTGCGGTATGCTCTTCCTGTATCTGGGTTAGTTCATGTGCCTGGCGACCATCGAAGCTTCGTTCAATTGCGAACGATGGTCTTATCACCTTACGGCCAATAATTCCGTGCTATCGAATAATATGCGACAAAGCAATTAGAATGGCTTTGTTTAGAGAAAATAATTTTAACAATGGTATTTACAAAAAAATTTTGGTCTTTATAAACGTTTGCACATAATGTGGTAACCTATTCGACCGATTGACGATCGCTGACTTACTACCTGAACTCCGTTTTCTTCGGTAACAATTACAGCTGCATGTTTTTGTGTGTCCTGGTACAATTTTGACTCCAAATCTTTGCCACAGATCTGGGTTTAGAAAACAAGCATATGATAAAAAGAGCTTCATTAAATGTTTTCACATTCCCTATGAAAAGGAACCTATTCAGGGTGAATTTCATTTAGAAAAGGATGGCTCAATACATATTATAGAATCTTGTTTTTGCGACTTTTTATTGTTATAAGGATGGAGAGGGGAAACATAAAAACTAATTTAATTACTATAAACAATACAACTCATGAATCAAATTTGCAGTTTTAGGAACTGAAATTTAAAACTTACGTCGAAAATGACCTTGGAGTCATCAATGACCGTGGAAACTTTGACCTGGTCTGAGAACACCGAGGCTTTTTGGAGATTCAGCGTGAATCCATCACGGATGACCAACAGCAATCCGCCCGTGGAAGATCTCGCATCCATAATTGACGGAAAAACCGTTTCTGGCTCTATGCTTTCTGTCGAGTAGTGAAACGCACATGCGTGCGGCTGGATTTAGTGTAACGGAACCCCGATTGCTGAGCCACTTGGTAGTGATATAGGGCTCGAAGGTTAAACGAAACGAGCTTATCGTTATTTGAAGAGCATCGACACACAACACATGTCATAAAACTTGCGGCTCACAAACCTAGCGGAAATTATGACGGGGCAGAGATTCTTGTGATATAGTTACTGACAACTTAAGAAATGCAGAACGTGGCGAGTCTTGAGCTTCTAATTATGGCCAAGTAGACAACGGGATTGCGGCATTAGTAGATAAGAACGCCGAACAACCAATCACAAAGAACGAATCGCAAATATGAAAAAAATTGGCAGTGACCTTCACCTTCAAAGTCATTTGAAATAATTATAATACATGAAATATATTATAGAGAATTGGTGAGTAAAACGGTGCGTCACGTGACGCATATTTTCCCGCTAAATTTAGCGGGTAAACAGAATGTAAGCAGAATGAAACAGAACGAATAGGTCACGTGAGGTTAGGTCACGTGACGTCGATTTCCTCCGCTAAATTGAACGGGGACACCGGATTGGTGACTTGGTCACAAGACGTGAATTTTCCCGCTAAATTTAACGGGTAACTGAATTGGTGTATAGGTCGCTTGCCGCCAATTTTCTGCTAAATTTAGCGGAGAAACTTCATTGATGTTTTTGTGACAAGACGTGTATTTTCCCGCTAAATTTAACGGGAAAACTGAGTTGACGTACAGGTCACGTGCCGTTTAATATCCCCAAGGTGTATAGTCACGTGCCGGCACGTGGCCTATACACGTGATGTCAACGATTAATAATTAACTGAAAATAAAGGTTTAATCGGCGAACTTGTTTCAAAAAACAACCGAATAACAAACGTCGAGAAAAGAGCAGCGATCGTGGACGGCGGCAGCAGCGAGCGACGGTGCCTCGGCGTGACAGCTATCTATCGCGACAGTGAATGAGTCGCCGAGACTGCGTTCGGATTCTTATCTACTACAGTCGATCTCTCGAACATTAAACCTAGAATGTTCGAGAGTGAGCTAGGGCGAGACTGACTGGGCAAGTTCATTTTGGCCTCCTTATCTTTTACACCCGGTGTAAGAATAAACACAAATTTTCTACAAGTACGGAGATGCGTCCCTTCTCGGTCATGGACGCGGCAATATAATATCCCCGACAATCCTTAAAAAAGGTTAATTTTGGAAATATTAATTAGTTAAGAAACTAGTTGGTGATTCTATTAATGGGCAGCTTATTCCATTAACTGCATGGTCGTAGTCCATATTTAAAACTTATCATGCAATAATTGCCTGTAACAAGTTACATAACACACTATATTTTCAGTAAAATATATAAAGACGCTTAAAACTTACTGGCGTAGCACTTTCTCGCACAATGTTCGAGCAAGGTTACCGCAAGAATTATTTTAAACATGTTGACGGCGGTGAGTGCCGGTGCGATGGTGTAGCAGATACACGTTTAAAAATAATTTAGCGGTGACGTCGGCTTCGCACTTGTATACAATGCACCTGTATCTGCAATAAAAAGACGCTTCCTTGTTGCCTGTGTAAAATAACTATCTTGTCCGCGAACGAAACATCTGACTTACGCTCTAGACAAAAAGCGTCACCACCTGGAACTTTATTGTTACTTTCGCCAATATTGCGCGTCATCACTGACAGATGGAGATACGGATTTTAAATGTGATAGCGCCATTGACACCTCCATGGGCCTCCGGCACCAAATCATACCTGAATATCCAAGCTTCGCCACGTTGCAGCAAGTTACCAGCTACCCCAATAGTGTTAGAAAATGTCGAAAGATGGCCCAGCTTGCAATCAACGAACGGTGGTACGGCCTGACGCTTTTATGATACCGGTGGCACAGTGCAGAGTTGGATTTAGCTCGTTACCGCGAAAATAATTAAAAGAAAGGTGCCGGGAGGGTGGCGGCGCAATCTTGTTAATACTAGACGCCCATTGGAGTCGGAGCCTTTGAATCATATGTAATTGTACTTGTGACATAGAGGCAAATAATTCGACGAATTCTTTTGAGATATACAAGGAGCTGTTTCTGTTTTTACAGGGCATAATGGCTTCCTGGAATGTTATCATATGCGTAGAGAAAAAAACACTCTTGAATCCAGTTTTGGTCGTTACTGGGAATATTCTTGAACGTAGAATAGGATATGAGGTCGTTAACATTGATGCAATCGTGTTTATATATATTGCTGCCCGCAGGCCCGAGAAATCAACGCTCGGTCACGGGCTTTTCGAAGATTCGCGTTTATTCTTGCTCCGGACGTAACTTTTATCATTCATTCCTGCTTTCTTGTTCTCGAATGTTCCTGTTCATTCTCGCCCGAGCGCGCGACGCTCGAAGCTTCTTTACCGAATTTTCGAGATTGTCACGCGCACTAGATAAGAAGCAGGACGGGACCGTGTCGAGTCAGTCTCGCTCTCACTTGCTGTTACGCCACCAAATCGCCGCCCGCCTTTTCTGCTGCCTCAATAAAAATTGTGGTTATGTGAATATTTATACAGCGCGTATCTGGTCAGCCATTTCAAATTTGCGACGAGTCACTCGTTGTAGATGAGCAAGTTAGCCAGTGCAGTACAACCGCTAGCCTGGGCTCTTTAACGTGCACCACGCATTAGTGATACACGACCGCACGCCGGTACGATGCTCGCCCAGATCAAAACGGGCAGGGGTAGAGTTTCTGTTTTCTGCTGCCTCGACGCTCGTCCTTTATTTTGTTTTGCACAAGTTCGCCGATTAAACCTTTATTTTCAGTGCACTCTTCGTCCCCTCGTCATCTTCGTTCCTGACAATATACACTTTTAGACACGTGATGCATCATGTCAAGTTCGCACCGGACATAAAGGGGTCTCGTGGTGCTGATAATGTCAGGTTGATGACGTCATTTCCATGTCGCCTTTTTAGATGGCGTTTTGTGTTGGTCGTTTCGCATGCGTAGTGTCGCATATATGAACTGTTTGTGCATATACGTCTTACCTATGCTCTTAACTGTAACGCTATACTTCAAACAGCGCAAAAAGCGCAGCGTCATGGCGTGCTCTCTGCGCTTGATAGGACTAGCCGGCGGAGGAGCACGCACAGAGAGACCGCGAATACCGGCTGGTCCTATCAAGTGCAGAGAGCACGACATGACGTTGTGCCTATTTTGCTGTTTGATTGGCCCTTCGGCTCATAACATCGGCCACGCTCGGACCTGAGCGGAAACGAAGTATAGCATCGTGCTCGATGCCATGTCACCCGTGGCGTCTGTGCGGTTGCACCGTCGTTGACGTCCCTGCCATTGCCGCACCTAGTGTGCCCAGATTTAAGAGAGGGAGCAACGAAAACCGTGGTGTGTGTATGCAGTTTAATGGCGGACGCATCCTGCACAGAATGATGGCAAGTGTGCATGAGGTTGCACAATCCCGTGGCGAGGAAGAGCGCGGGAGGAGAGGGGGGGACGCTTTCGGACGTTCAACGCTTTCGTCACTTGCTCCTTGAACCTCGTATTGCAAGAACCACGTGACTCCCATCGAGCAAAGCCATATATGTGGAGAGTTTGGCCATTCGTTCAGAAGTATAGGAGACAAATAAGGAGGCGCCATTGGCCGAAAGCGGGCTGGGCGTGTTCCAGGGTGTCTTCACAAATTCGAATGTGGCTAACCAGAAGCCGGAAATAATACCCTGGTGGTGGTCGCGAGGAACAAACTTAATAAGTGGGTCGGAGTAACTCTCGGTGACGGAAAATATGGTGCACGTGATGTTTCAATCACGGCCATCCAAAAGCATGGTGGAAGAGGGCCACTAGCGGAACGATCGACATAATCTGTACACCAGGCGCCGAGGGCCGGGAATCTGCCGTCCGAGCGGTCACACTCTGTCCGAGCAAAACAGAGTAGAGCGGCACATTCGTTTCTTACATCTTTCTGCATGATCACAATCGAAACATCACGTGCACCCTATATTCAACCATGAAGGTTAGTACATTTAACTCTTACGCACTTATTAAAACGATTAAAACTGTTTCTCGCTACCACCGTTAGGGGATTCTTTTCGGCTTCTGGTTGGCCAAGAGAGCACGTCAAGTCCTCTTTCTGTGTCTAGTGCACGCCCTGGCTCTGTCCGCGCCTCCCATTGGCCAAACTCTCTATACACGGCCCTGCCAACGAGCAGTTGGAAACACTCTGGAATCTAGGCACACTATTTCCACTTCCAGGTAGCTGGCTCCCTCCTGTAGCCGGGCGAGAATGTCTTAAACGTTAAAAAATGAAAGCCGTTTACAACTCCCTGTAACGCCGAATTAGAGCGCAGTCTTGAGGAGGAGGGGAAGGCACGGGGGAGGGGTCACGTGACCAGGGGGGGTCATGTGACCTCGGGGTCACGTGACCTGGGGCGCTAATCTGGACACTTGGCGAGAAAGACGGCGAGAAATTCGGCGGCTCTGATTGGCCGGCGCCAAGGTCAAGTGCGGCGTCGGCCAATCACGGTCGCCAGATTTCTCGCCGACTTTTTCTCCAAGTGTCCAGATTAAGGCCTATCTATAGAATTGTATAGATAGTTCGAAGCCTATCTATACAATTCCGTCATTCCCTTGGGGGTCACGTGACCTGGGGGTGTCACGTGACATGGGGGTGTCACGTGACCTGGGGAGTAGTAACAAACATGTACCAGTTTGCACAGCTGTCAATCAACGCCCAAGGGGGCGAAGCCTAACCCGATCCGACCAATCACAGCGCAGGAGGGCGGGGCCAAACCCAATCCAACCAATCACAGCGCAGTAGGGCGGGGCCCTTTCCCAATCTCCCATCCCAGTGACCAATGCCAGGCAGTGGGCATCGATGGCCCCACCCACAGGGCATTAGCCAGTGATCAATCGGAGCTCAGCGAGGTCCCTTCACGTGTGAAGTCACGTGCGCTTCGCGTGTCAGGCGCGTGCCAGAAGCGTGTCACTTACCATGACCGCAGACCGCAAACCACAAACCTCAGACCGCAAACCACAAACCACAGACCTGAAACCACTAGCGTGGTTGACCTGTGTGACATCACGTGGTTGTCATCATCTGATAACAACCACGTGATGTCACACAGGGTCCGAGCTTCGTTCGACAGAGGGCGCTATAGGACTTGAACTGCGGCGCTCAGGACTTCTCACGTGTGATGTCACGTGAGAAGTCCTCTGCGAAAACTTCAAAACGCGATGAATGACCTTTAGTTTTAAGCCAAACTCCAGATACAGCTTGAGATTTCGATAGTGAATAATGTAATTGCGTTTCGGGTAAAAGGTGAGAAGCAGCTTTCGCTCAGACTCTCGCTGGGGTAGGTGAAATTTTTCGACGAGCGCTTTTTGATAGGGTGAGAGCCATTCGGGCGGGACTCCTCGTTTCTCGGGAGCTAGGGAAAAGTCCGCGTGAGAATCGTGTAGTTCCCGAAGATAGTCGAGGTCCACCTATAAAATGTAACCCTCGGGCGCGTCGTCGGGAACCTGCTGGAAGTGGATAGCGTCGATTTCCTCGCGGTCTAGCCAGCGAAAATCTGCGCATCGAAGGGATTGTCGCATGGTGGAAGCGTACAGGCCGTTCACGTCGAGGTCTAAAATGTGAGAAACCTCCGTGCCGGGATCGAAACATGCGGTTCCTGGCACGTTAGCTCTCATGTTACGAATGGCACATTGAACGATTCCTCCTCGCAGACCCGCTTCGATGAAGAGATACGCATCCACGTCGTCGAGCAGCTCCAGTTTTGCCCCAGTCTGTTTAAGTGCGCAGTCGAGACTCAGCGCGGGGAGGTAAACGTAGTGAAGCGGATCGAGCTCGTACGTGTCTAAAGTTCATTTCCTGAAATTTTGGAACACGTCGGCGAGAAGTAGGCAGTCGAGTTGCAGGTAGCAATCACTGTATTCTCCTAGGCTTTAGAAATTAAATGTTTCAAAGACGGTTTGGGCGTGACGATAGTCCTCCTTTGAAATTTGACTGTCGTTAAGCTTGTTGTAAAACGACTCGCGCGGCGGTAGCTCGGTCTCCCGTTAAGTCTCGAAACTGGTCCCCCGCAGGGGGCACCTGTGAAAGCAGGTGTTTGGAGAGTGGCGCCTCCACGGACCCCAGCTACGTGGGCCACCATACACGCACGCAGGGGGCACCTGCCTCGGTAGGTGCTTGGTGAGTGGCGCCACCGCGAACCCCGAGCTATGTGGGTTTACCCACCCACGCCTGGCTGTGCGTGGCGTACCCGTGTCCGGGGAAAAGGGGACCCTGGTGGTTGAGCTGAGCCCTGGGTATGTTTGGACCCTTCGGGGCCCCCCGGGCGAGGCAATACACCGCTTCGGCCCCTGCTTCTCGTAGACGGGTGTCCTGGCTTGGCCCGACCAGGATGATTCAGTCAGTCGCCTCTTCTACCCTCTTCTTCCTTCTTTCACTTTTCCTCCCACCTCTTTCTCTTTTCTTCTACACTCTCTTCCTTCCTTTTTCACCTTCTTAGGCGGCAAGGGCCAACCTTGAGTGGAAACAGGTCCTGTCCCTGCAACCACACTAGGGTATAGTGCCCGGGCAGCACTGGTAGAGTAATTGTGTCAGCCAAGCCCATCTTGCTATGGCACATTACCTACCCCCTTGTTGGGCTCCGTGGTGGGCGGTGCACCCGGGCACTGAATTTTCTCCCCCATCTTTATGGGTTCCAAAACTAAAACACCTGATCGGGCCCTGAAAAGGACCCGCACCGAAGCACTGTCAACGTTTCTCTCTACGGACAATGTTAATGACCATTTTACACGATTTTTTGTTCTTCATTCTGACGATGTATCAAAACCACTTTCAAAACTGTCTCCATTCCTTGTCGCCAAAGTGCTTCAGGGCATGCTAGGAGCAAAGTATGAAGCGAAAAAGCTCTTCTCAGGCGACCTTCTCGTGGAGGTTTACGAGAAGTACCAAGCTACAGCTCTAATGAACATCCAAACTATCCAAGACCTCAAGGTGACAGTGTCTGCTCATCGAACACTGAACACCATCCGCGGCGTAATCTCGGAAGACGATTTGATAGGCAGCACTGAGGAAGAAATCGTAGAGGGTCTCCGATCCCAAGGAGTTGTAGCTGCAAAACGTATCACAATCCGACGAGATGGTGAAGAACGACCCACCAAACATGTTGTTCTGACCTTCGAGAGGCACACTTTGCCTCCCTCTATTAAGGCAGGCTACATTAACTGCAAGGTGCGACCTTACGTGCCAAATCCGCTTCGGTGCTTTCGGTGCCAGCGGTATGGTCACGGGTCGCGCACTTGCCGAGGTCGTGAGACGTGCGCCAGGTGTGGTGGCAGGGACCACGCCGCTGATGGTTGCGAAGCAGATAACAAATGTGCCAATTGCAGCGGGAACCATCCCGCCTACTCCAGAACATGTGAACAGTTCAAAAAAGAAAAAGAAATTCTTGCACTTAAGGTTAAAGAGAATATAAGCTACCAAGATGCAAAGCGTCGCCTTTCCGCTTTCCAGAGGGGCTCTTTTGCCGAGGCGGTGTCCAGTAGGGGACCTGCACCGTCCAAGGTATCGGTGGCAACCCAGGTGTCCCTTGGGAACCCTGGAAAACCACTCCAGTCCTCTACGCCCAGGTTGAAACTTTCTCTTCCTGGGCGTTCCCTCTCGGCTGCCAAAGCAGCCGAGGCACCCAGTCACTCCAAAGACTCGGGTGTCTTTGAGGCAATGGAGGTGACTCCATTGCCCACACCTCGCAAGTCGTCCTCTGAAGAGAACGAGCGAGCTCCTCGCTCCTCCTCTCAGAAGAGGACTTCCTCACCCAAGAAGCCTTCAGCTTCAGGTGGGAGCACATCAGCTGGCTCCCAGTGTCAGAACGGACAGGCAGTGCCTGTCCGTGATGCGAGGACTTCCTCTGGTGAGGAGCGGCGGTCTCGCCAAAACTCGCTGGAGAGGTCCTCCTCATCCAAAGGGCAGCACCGCGCTGCCGCTTCAGGATCTCAGGGACAGGAACAGAGGCACTCGGGCAATATCACGCCCAGTACCTCCCCTGCCTCTTCAGTGGGGGGCGGTCGTGGACGGGGTTTTCCATCCCGTGTTGCGGACGCACCCAAAGCTCCAGGAAAAGTCTCGTCTGAGGAGGTAGAGGCGATGGACGAGGCTACTGATCAGCTTACTCCTGCGTCTGACCACGAAGACATGGAGTGGCAAACCCCAAACCGTAAATCGAAAGGGAAGAAACCTGTGACTGCTCCCAGATAGATTAGATCAATTTACCTCTGTAATCGCAAGCATTAATTTTCTTTTTCTCTCTCCTTTTTTATTAATTTATTCGTGTACTTTTTTACCTAAATGAGAAACTTGCATTTTATGCAATGGAACTGTCGAGGTCTTTTACCCAACATTGATGATGTTAATTATTTTATGGATGAGCTTCGGCCTATTGCCCTCTCTTTACAAGAAACTCATCTTCAAACACATCATACACAGATTCTGCGACATCATCAAGTGTTCCGCAAAGATCGTCTGAACTCCAGTTCTGGTGGCGTAGCAGTGGTCGTGCAGAGTGGGGTTGCCTGCTCGGAGGTTCCTCTTTGCACACCGCTTGAGGCTGTAGCGGTACGCCTTCTTTTAGACCGCCTCATAACAATTGTGTCCATTTATCTGCCACCAAACGTTCCATTGCAACTTCACGAACTCCAAGGGCTTGTAGGGCAACTTCCTCAACCCTTCTTAATTTTAGGAGATTTTAATGCCCATCACCCCATGTGGGGCAGTACTCGCCTCGATTCTCGAGGCCGAGTAATTGAGCGGTTTTTATTATCATCTAACTTGTGTATTTTTAATGGGAGAGAACCTACTTTTTTTAGTTCTGCTCACAACTCATTTACATCTATTGACCTTTCTATTACTTCACCTTCATTACTTCCATGCTTTTCATGGAAGGTTTTTAATAATCCTTTTGGGAGCGATCACTTCCCTATTGTTTTAGAGAGCACTGTCTCTCTTCCGACTCTTTTAACGCGAATGCCCCGGTGGAAACTAGACAAGGCAGATTGGTCCATTTTTCAATTGGAGGCACTGATTGATTCTTCTATAATCTCAAACATGAGCCCAGATGAAGCAACACTGTATGTCACAGAGGTTATAATAAGCGCTGCCACACGGAGTATTCCTCAAACATCCGGTCGTCTTCCTAAAAGATGCAAGCCATGGTGGAATGATGACTGTAAAATAACACGAAAGTCCCAGAACAAAGCTTGGTGCATCTTTCGTAGATATCCAACTTCTAGGAATTTACTTGAGTTCAAGAAAAAAAGAGCTAAAGCTCGCTGGACAAGACGCCAGGCAAAAGGAAGCTCCTGGAGAAAGTATTTGACGTCCTTGAGTAGTTTTGTACCTGCAAAAGAAGCGTGGGATCGGCTTAGAAGGGTTAGGGGTGACTACTTACCCTTCAGAATTCCCCTCTTCCCTGCATCACCTGCAACGTCCCTGAAAGATCAAGCGAATGTTCTTGGCAAACATTTCCAAGACGTTTCTAGTTTACGCAACTGCAGTGAAGCCTTTAAAAAGTTCAGTTCAACAGCAGAGAAACAGCCAATCATTCTGTCTGGTGCTCGTGATGCTCCGTACAACAGGCCTTTTACACTCTCTGAGCTCGAAGTGGCTCTCAGTGTAAAGAAACAGTCTGCTCCTGGACCGGACAATATTCATTATGAGATGCTTAGGCACCTGTCACCTGATTCTCTAGGCAGTTTGCTGACCTTTTATAACTCATTGTGGCACTGCTCTGCATTTCCCGAGATTTGGAAAAGAGCTCATGTAATCGCTCTTCTGAAGCCTGGGAAAGATTCTTCTCAACCAACTAGCTACCGGCCCATTGCGCTCACGAGCTGCGTGGGAAAAACCTACGAAAGAATGATTAACCGACGTCTCGTTCATTTCTTGGAGACTGAGAATTTGCTTGACATTAATCAGTGCGGTTTTCGAGCTGGACGTTCCACCCTGGACCACTTAGTCCGCCTTGAAACCTCTATTCGTGAGGCATTCGTACACCGCCAGGTTTGTCTTTCTGTGTTCTTTGATCTGCAAAAGGCGTACGATACGACGTGGCGCTATGGGATCCTGCGGGACCTGTATGCTTACGGTGTTCGGGGTCGCATGTTGCGATGTATACAAAACTTCTTAACGGGACGTACTTTCCAAGTCCGTCTGGGCTCCACCTTATCGGATGTGTTTTCTCAAGAAAGTGGTGTCCCTCAGGGAGGGGTGCTTAGTGTCACACTTTTTGCAGTTAAAATCAATAGCCTGGCTAAGGTGATACCACCGACAGTATCTTATTCTTTGTATGTGGATGATGTGCAAATTTCAGTTTCTTCATGCAATCTGCATAGTTGCGAACGTCAACTGCAACTGACAATCAACAGGATGAGCAAGTGGGCAGCCGAAAATGGGTTTCGTTTCTCCCCCGACAAAACTGTATGTGTTCTTTTTTCGCTGCGTCGAGGGTTGTCACCGGATCCTTCCTTATATCTTAATAACGTTGCCATTACTGTAAAGGAGGCCCATAAGTTTCTAGGTGTGACATTTGACAAAAAGCTCACATTCGTACCCCACTTGAAAGAACTGAAACAAAAATGCCTACGATCTTCCAATATTCTTAAGGTGCTGTCACACACAACTTGGGGGTCTGACAGACAATGCCTGCTGCGAATTTATAACTCTCTAGTGCGGTCCCGGCTGGATTACGGTGCAGTGGTGTATGCGTCAGCACGACCATCTGCTTTGAAGATGTTGGACCCAATCCATCACCTGGGGCTGCGTCTAGCCACAGGTGCTTTTCGCACGTCGCCCGTGCTGAGTCTGTATGCTGAAACGCATCAGATGTCCCTTGAGCGACGCAGACAATATCTTAGTCTCTGTTACGCCTACAAAGTTTATAGTGATCCGCACCACCCTTCATTCTCCGCTCTGCAGACCTCGGCATCATTGCGCCTTTTTGAGAATAAGCCCAGTATTGTTCGGCCCCTGAGCCTTCGGGCTGAGAGCATGGCAAGGTCGCTGCACCTTTCTTTTGATAGACCTCCTTTGTTGAGACAGACCTATAGGGTTGCTCCTTGGGACTTGGTGCCAATCTCTTGTGATTGGTCACTTTCAAAGTACCACAAAAAGGCTGTTCCTCCTCTTGTTCTCTTGCGGGAGTTCGCAGAGCTAGAGCAGAAATATAGTGACTATCTCCACTTCTACACTGATGGCTCGAAAGCATCTACCAGCGTAGGTTGTGCAGTTTACTCTCTCACTTTCAGTAGAGTTAGCCAACTCAACCCTCTAGCAACCATTTTTACTGCTGAATTGTACGGTATCCTTATGGCTGTTGAATATATTCTAGAAAATAACATTAACAAAGCAGTTCTGTTTGTTGATTCCCAAAGTGTTCTCTTAGCTATTTCATCTTTAGCAGACAGCAAGAACGCTCTTGTGCAACAGGTTCGTGTTCAGATTAACAAAGCTTTCCATCTTGGACAACTTATAAACTTCTGCTGGGTGCCCAGTCATGTGGGCATTCCTGGGAATGAGAATGCAGACCACCTTGCACTTTCTGCAAGAAACTATACGGAAACATCTTTTGGCCTGCCACACCAAGACCTCAAGCCAGTCTTAAACAAGTCAATTATTAAGTTATGGCAACTGGAGTGGGACACACAGATAGATAACAAACTTCATGTCGTTAAGCCCAACTTAGAAGTATGGGAGAGTTCCTCCCATAAGGACCGCTGTTCGGAAGTCCTTTTGTGCCGCTTGAGAATTGGTCATTCCCGATTGACACACCTGCACTTGCTCTGCGGTGAAGATGTCAAGCTCTGTGAAAAGTGTGGAAAAATGTTAACTGTCCTTCACATCCTGTGGAATTGTAGATTTTTGGATCATCAGCGTCGTAGATATTTTCCTGAACTTTTCAGAAACCACCTTCCATTTCATCCTTATTTTCTACTTGGCGACAGACCTCTGGTACCATTCTCCCGCGTTCTAATTTTTCTACGTGCAATTGGCATTTTGCACCTGATATAGCTAGATAACTAAGTTTAAAACTAACTACCTGGCTCTTTAAAATATCTTTCTTGGCGCAATATGGCCATAGTTGCTTTTGCGCCATTAAACCCCAATCATAATAACATAACATAATCGAAACTGGTCACGTAGTCGTAGGGAAACACGCCTTTCCGCGCCAGAAGCTCAACGTGTTGCGGAAACGCCTGCTTTAGACAGCACAGGTTTTCTAGTCCTTTGGAACGGAGGTCCTGAACCAGCGCGTCCAAGCTGGCGGGGAGAAAGGCCAGGCTGTCGAGAAACCGCAGGTTACCCACGTCGAGTCTCTTAAATTTTTGGCAGCTAGTGGCGAGCACTTTAATATCTTTAGACTCGAATAAGTCGAGTTTCGGTAGGATAAAGGCCAGGTCATACGAATGGTTGTGCGCGAGCACTGGAATGACTTTCTCGTTTACTCTCAGATTTAACTTGCATCCCTGACACAACGACTGCCTGTACGATTCGCTGAAGTGGTCGTGATTTTTGACTTTTATCTTTCGATTTCCGAACGATTCGCCACAAATCGCGCAGTGAGAGGCCGACGCATGAGCCTCTTCAGGTCACGCTCACCATTGGCACTTCCTCACTTTGAATCCATTCGCCAATGAGCTTTGACAATTGATTAAGAATGGAAATGAACTTTTCCAAGCAGTCCTCGCCCCGATACAAAAACTGCTCGACGATGCGCGAGTCCGTGGATCGGATTTCGAGTATGCAAAATGAACTGGGGACGTGCTTCTCGTAAGCCTGACCCATGTTTTCCGCTTCCAGAATGGCCTCGAAAACCGATTCACGGATTCAGACCAGCACCATCACCGTTGGACGTTTCATTTCGCCCACGGTCGGTTGTGCGAGTTTTTGTGTTACCCGGGGAACTCCCAAGCAGAAAGTGCCTAGTGAATGTGACCGAGCAACTCACTGACTCGGAAAGAAACATGTGCTTTGTGTTTTCTGTGCTCGCCGGTCTCCATCCCGTACCCTATAATCGATCGAGAGCTTCTTGCTACCGAGAACATTTGACCAAGTATTGGTTCCCCACCAGCTATCCAGTGACGTTTCCGCAAGACGGGCAGGCTTTCGAGAGAAAAAAACTCCGTGTCCGTGAACGTGTACGGTTACGATCGAGAACAAAGGTTCGTCTACCCGCTCAAAGTCAACTATAGCGAGCGGGAGAAGCACGTGGATTTGCTCCTAATAGACGATCACTTTGTTCTAATCACCAACTTTGCCGGACTGTTCGCGAACAGCCGCTGTCACCGTTTTCGCTGTAAAAGGTGTATGAAGGGCTTTCGCTTTCGCACTGCGCTGGGAAGTCATTTATCGCTGTGTAAAGAAAAGAAGGCAGTCCGAACAGTGTTTCCTGCAAAGGGGGACGCGCTGTATTTCCGGAGCCCACACACGATGGAACCTTTCCCCTACTTTTGCGTCTACGATTTCGAGGCCATTCTGGAAGCGGAAAACATGGGTCATGCTTACGAGAAGCACGTCCCCAGTTCATTTTGCATACTCGAAATCCGATCCACGGACTCGCGCATCGTCGAGCAGTTTTGGTATCGGGGCGAGGACTGCGTGGAAAAGTTCATTTCCATTCTTAATCAATTGTCAAAGCTCATTGGCGAATGGATTCAAAGTGAGGAAGTGCCAATGGTGAGCGTGAACGAAGAGGCTCATGCGC
This sequence comes from Ixodes persulcatus, assembly GCA_013358835.2. Taxonomy (NCBI): domain Eukaryota; kingdom Metazoa; phylum Arthropoda; class Arachnida; order Ixodida; family Ixodidae; genus Ixodes; species Ixodes persulcatus. The sequence goes on along the minus strand of JABSTQ010010059.1, from coordinate 12,492 downwards.
CGGCCTCTCACTGCGCGATTTGTGGCGAATCGTTCGGAAATCGAAACAGAAAAGTCAGAGATCACAACCACTTCAGCGGATCGTACAGGCAGTCGTTGTGTCAGGGATGCAATTTAAATCTGAGAGTAAACAAGAAAGTCATTCCAGTGCTCGCGCACAACCATTCGTACGACCTGGCCTTTATACTACCGAAACTCGACTTATTCGAGTCTACCCTTATGAAAATGGCATATCTGGACTTATATAAAAAAATAGATATGGTTATATAAAAAATTGGGCAGATCTGGCCATATCAAGTAAATCAGTTTATATAAGCCTTATCAAGCCAGATCTGCCCAATTTTTTATATATCCATATCAGGGTCTGTTAAATAGGGGTATATCTGCCTCCCATATCAGGGCAGATATGTCCCAATCACGTAAGGCAACCTTGATATACAGGGTGTTTTTTTCTATTCTTGTAGATTTGTTTTTAAAAAAGCCATGAAAGCTACGCTTATGCGGTTTGTGCGAGTGAGTTATACGCCCAGGGGGACATTATGTGGGTGGCTAATCTTTGCAATAAGTCGGCTAATGATTTGAAATTCAATACTTAACTTTTCAATTAGTGAAAATAGACATATGGTTCCAATAGAAACTTGCTGAACATCGTCCAAAATCCCTACATCAGTCATTTTCAGAAAGACTTTCAGCGCGTGAGAAAGTTACCACTCGTGGAGCAGGTACAAGGCTAGCGGTTTCGGTCAGGCGCCCGCGCAATTTTTCCGTCTCTTATCTAGCCACAGCCTTGTACCTGGTCCACGAGTGGTAACTTCAGCGCACTACTGCGCTTCACACGCGCTCAAAGTCTTTCTAAAAATTACTGATTTATGGGTCTTGGACGACGCTCAGCAAGTTTCTAATTGAAACCATATGTCTATTTCCTCTAATTAAAAGTAAATTAGTGAATTTTAATTAATAAGCCGACTTATCGCAAAGATTACCAAAGTATACAATGTCCCCCTGGGCGTATAACTCACTCGCACAAACCGCATAAGTGTAGTTCTCACGGCTTCTTTTAAAACAAATCTGCAAGAATAAAAAAAAAAAACACCCGGTATTCAGGCATTGCACGTACGTCACATCATGACGTCGAACCCCGGTAACCACCATGCTGGTGGTTGACTCTTCGACCTTGCACAGCGAGAGCAATGGTAAACTGTGCCGCGCTCGGCTGTAGCAGTGACCCGGTATCCCGACGATCGTCCGATCGTTTCGTCGGCATGAACCGCGAGACAGAGTTTCCGTCAAGTTAGAGAAAGTACGAGCGGCAGGAGAGGGATACGTCCGCGGATTACCGAGGTTGCGGCACGCATCTCATAGCGGCGAGCAACTGCACTTTTCTACCGTTGTTTACGTTCGCGCACGCCTTTGCATCGGCTTTTGCCCATTCGTGGTGTAGATGCCCTTTGCCTTTCGTTACATAACGCCGTTTCCCCGCTTCGAGCGATTGTCGCGCCGCGAGCCCGGCGAGACTGCGATCGAGCGGCGGCGGCCCCGTGTGCAAGCTAGCCGAGACGCCGCAGTCAGGGGATTCGGTTTGTGCCGTCTGCAAGACGGTAACCTTTGCAAGGAGCGAAAGTATGTAGGCAAGCCGGTTAGGAAACATCATAATATAAACCCTGAGTCAATGAGAGTTGTAAGTTATTTGATTTATCCTTATCTCAGGGTTTAGAGCATGACGGTAACCTAGAGTTGTTTACCAGTATTTCGCAAAATCGTAACAATCTACAAGCGACTCGTAAAGCCGCTCGTGAAATTTTAGAACGCGCAATTAAGATTCTTTGTTGTTCTTCTTTTTGGCGACACGTCAAAACTTTGTCGGCGGCATATCGTAATTTTCTGCTTGTAGCGCAAACGCACCAATGCCGAAACATTCTGCACAATTATTCTCCCGGCTGCCAGGAGATAGACACGGCCTAATTCTAGAGGTAATCTGGAAGAGTGCTTTTAGGAAAACGATCTATTGTCGCGAAGTAGGTTGCAGCGCACTTACGTTGACGGGACGGGACTTGAGAGGTAATCCGAGATAGATGTCGACACGGCCACGGCGGAATCACCACTCAAACACAAAAACGAGAGGGAAAGTGTCCGTGAAGATTCAACACGATGTAGCACAAGCTGTCATTTGTAGAAACCGAGCACATTTTTGTGAACGCATCACAAAAAATTCTTGGGCTTCTTTGAAGAAATCGCTTGTTGCCGACATACGGGTAGGACTTTTCGATCGAGATACCCTTCACCATAGAAGCGAAATTCACCGCAGCCCCGCGGGCCGCACGACACGCGAAACTAGGTCCGCAAGCAGGCATTCCGGGATCGGCAACGGCTAATGCGTCATCCGCCAAACCACATGATCAGGCTCCTTCCGTTCCACGCGCACAGAGAGCTGAGTCAAGCGAAGAAAAGTCTATCGTTTATTGGTCCGCCGAGTGCGCACCTTCTAAAATGCTTTCAGCTTAGGGAGAGAGAGAAAACAGAGGAGTTGAAAAGCAGAGCTCCTTCAAGGCCAGAATGGGGGTGCGACCACAAAGACTAATCTTCAGGGGCATACCAACAATGAACAGAACGAGAGAATGTGTCACTTATATCCTGTTGACAGTTCGACCCAAGGTTGATAGTGCAGTGGATGCTATGTGTGGCTTTGGGCTTAAGGCAGGTGCCGTGTTCAGCGTTATCACCAGCTTCGAGACTGTTGTCACGTGACCCTAACCGGAGACACGATTGGCCTAAACTATGCATAGCGTATACCCTGCTGTCAATACCGAGTGAACATACAGCTCTATGAAGACCAACTTTTGAACTTCCAAAGAAGCTGTCTATCTCGAAAGTGACCCAAAACGATGCGAGTTTGAAGATACTATATTTTACGCCGTATAACCCACATCATCATTTAAAAGGAAGAAATAAGCGCGGCTATTTTTTTTTTTTGCGCACTATGTCCACAAATAAATAAATAAATAAATATGTATATATATTTTTTTACCAATAAATTTAAAATTATGTGTACACTGTTAGATTCGCGTTTTTAAATTTCAAATTTTTTTACGAAAGAGTTGCACATAAAAGACACCACGGACAGCACATCTTCTGACTTTCAACACACGATGAATCGCAGACGCTTGCAATCGGATGGTTACGTTGCTGCGCGAACGGTTTTTGAAAGATACTGCGTAGGGCGCAACGGCTTCGCAGGCGTTCGAAGGAAAAGGGATTCGGGACGACGAAGTAGCGTCTTGCATCTTCAGTAAGCTAACGGTTCGTGTTTCCCCACTCAATTTAGCGGGGAAACACGAACAAAATTAGTTTCACTGCTAGATTTAGCGGAAAAATTGACGTCAAGTGACATAAGTACCAATTCAATTTCTCGCTAAATTTAGCGGGGCGGTTACTCGATAGCGACGCCGAAACCGCTTAACTTGGATACGGGCGCCTAAGAGCTGCGATCTCAAATCCATTATTTGATTAACTCGCTTTCCGATCTTATGCACTTCGTCATAATGTCACACGTCAAACATACAACCAAATTTCATTTGTCTTTCAATCTTCAAAATGCGCAATTGGTTAATTGGTCCAAATACCTGGAATAACTTCACTTTAACGATGTTAACAATAATTAACACACTATATGAGACTCATGCAATATAGATCAATCAACTTGTCTTGGCGAGTACATGACTTATTGCTTGCACGACCGAAACGGGCCCATATATCATTATCAGGGGCAATATTTGCATGCGTATATGGCGAGATATGGTCGTATTTACGCACTTATATGGCCGCATCTGGCGCATTTGCCCACTCATATGGCGATATCTGGGCGTATCTGCTCCCACATATAGCGGTATATTTCCCGATCTGACTACTTATATTATCATATATGGCCGTATATAAAATATATCAGGGCCATATCTGTCATTTTCGTAAGGGTAAAGATATTAAAGTGCTCGCCACTAGCTGCCAAAAATTTAAGAGACTCGACGTGGGTAACCTGCGATTTCTCGACAGTCTGGCCTTTCTCCCCGCCAGCTTGGACGCGCTGGTTCAGGACCTCCGTTCCAAAGGACTAGAAAACCTGTGCTGTCTAAAGCAGGCGTTTCCGCAACACGTTGAGCTTCTGGCGCGGAAAGGCGTATTTCCCTTCGACTACGTGACCAGCTTCGAGACTTACCGGGAGCCCGAGCTACCGCCGCGCGAGTCGTTTTACAACAAGCTCAACGACAGTCAAATTTCAGAGGAGGACTATCGTCACGCCCAAACCGTCTTTAAAACATTTAATTTCAAAAGCCTAGGAGAATACAGTGATTGCTACCTGCAACTCGACTGCCTACTTCTCGCCGACGTGTTCCAAAATTTCAGGAAATGAACTTTAGACACGTACGAGCTCGATCCGCTTCACTACGTTTCCCTCCCCGCGCTCAGTCTCGCCTGCGCACTTAAACAGACTGGGGTAAAACTGGAGCTGCTCGACGACGTGGATGCGTATCTCTTCATCGAAGCGGGTCTGCGAGGAGGAATCGTTCAATGTGAAATTCGTAACACGAGAGCTAACGTGCCAGGAACCGCATGTTTCGATCCCGGCACGGAGGTTTCTCACATTTTAGACCTCGACGTGAACGGCCTGTACGCTTCCACCATGCGACAATCCCTTCCTTGCGCAGATTTTCGCTGGCTAGACCGCGAAGAAATCAACGCTCTCCACTTCCAGCAGGTTCCCGACGACGCGCCCGAGGGTTACATTTTAGAGGTGGACCTCGACTATCCTCGGGAACTACACGATTCTCACGCGGACTTTCACCTGGCTCCCGAGAAACGAGGAGTCCCACTCGAATGGCTCTCACCCTATCAAAAAGCGCTCGTAGAAAAATTTCACCTACCCCAGCGAGAGTCTGAGCGAAAGCTGCTTCTCACCTTTTACCCGAAACGCAATTACATTATTCACTATCGAAATATCAAGCTGTATCTGGAGTTGGGCTTTAAACTAAAGGTCATTCATCTCGTTTTGAAGTTTTCGCAGAGGGCATTTCTTAAAGATTTCATCGACTTTAACCACAACCTCCGAAAACAGGCGACAAATGCCTTTCAAAAGAACCTATCTAAGCTCATTATGAAATCAATTTATGGCAAGACTATCGAAAACCCACGTCAGTACAATAACGTTGTCATTAGCGTGAGCGAGGAGGAAGTGCTGAAAAACCTGCAGAAACCTAACCTCAGGACAGTTTGCGGCAATTAGCCCGACCGCGGTGATCTTTCAGTTTTCCCAGAGAACCCTACACTTGAACAAACCCGTGTACGCGGGCTTCTCTATCCTAGAAAGTCCAAACTGGACATGCACGAATTTTTCTACAAGCAGGTCAGGCGCGTTTTCCCCGACGCTCGCGCAGCGTACAGCGACACGGACTCGTTCATCCTTCAAATCACCGACCCGAATGTAGACTCGAAGCTCGCGACCCTTGCCGAAACTCACCTGGATACTTCGGGCTACACAGCCGATCACCCCTTGTACTCTCCCGCAAAGAAAATGAAACTAGGAGTGTTCAAAAACGAGCTCCCAAAAGATCACATTCTTGGATTTGTTTGTTTAAAACCAAAACTCTATTCGATGGAACTAGCCTCGCGAGAGCACTACGTGAGGGCGAAAGGAGTGAAAAGGCGCGAGTCCCGTAAGCTAACCTACGAGCTCTACGTTCAAACTCTCGAGCAACTAACTCTGCACAAGATCACGCAGCGAACCATCGCTCGTAAGTTGTGCGAGAACAAGACTGTTGTCGTGGAGAAGATAGGACTCAACCCGTTCAACAACAAGCGATTCATCGAGTCTGACGGCGTTTCAACTCTTCCTTTCGGACATTGGAGCCTCTCGTGAAGTGCTTTTTTTTTCATTTCAAGCTGATGTATTTGTGTGTGTGTACAGAGGGTATTGTAAAGAGCCATTTTTACGTAGAGCGAGGTTTTTTTTTTTGTTTTTCACCAAGTGTTTGATATTTGTATAAAGAGCTGTCGCGCGCGCGCCATCTGTTTCTTCATGTTTTGAGAATCTCTTAGATATATGCATATTGAATAAAAAAAAGATAAAGATCCATCCTCGATTTGTGTCCTTTTTTTGTCTTTATTTCAAGAATCAGGTGCCCAAATGCGACAGCTGAATAACCAAAAGCAAACGAGCGGAGCGTCAAAACAATGTATTTCATTCGCACATGAAAAAAAAAATAACATTCCGATCTCTCGACACATATACGAAACCTGTCTAGACTTCTTCCTTCATGACGGAATTGTATAGATAGGCTTCGTCACATCACCTGGAGCAATGACGCGTTCAAATTCCGTGTAGGGTGTTTTGTTTGTTTTCACCACCCAGATTACGAAAGCCATTCCCGAGGTGACGAGTCCGCGCGAACACCGCTTGAATCGCGAGCGCGCGAAATCACGTGATAGGAAGACGAGCAACGTTAGCGCCCAGCGATGCATTACGTCACACGACCATCGTTACATAACATGCGACAATGAAGCATCCTGTTTTTAACCGCATTACAAAAGCCATGTGGCAGGAAAACACGTGATCTGAATTGCACACACACACACGAACAACTAACCCGACTTAAGCGCTCTCAGATGCAAGGTAGCGCGTCGGGCTGGTGAGCACGAAGTCACGAGTTCGATTCCCCGCCAGCCGCGGAGCCTTTTTTATCGAATAAAAGGGGCATTTACCGCGCAGCGATTCAAATTCAAAACACGTGACCGTCATGTGACCGGAGCGCCCTCTTCTGGATGCAGCACGAACCTTGTGCGACATTACGTGAGCGCCCTCTGTCGGACGCAGCTCGAACCCTGTGACATCACACGTGAGAAGTCCTGAGCGCCGCAATTCAAGTCCTATAGCGCCCTCTGTCGAACGAAGCTTGGACCCTGTGTGACATCACGTGGACATCATGATGATCGCAGCTGTCAACACCTGGTCAACCACGCTTGTGGTTTGAGGTCTGAGGCTTGCGGTCTGAGGTTTGCGGTCTGAGGTTTGTGCTTTGCGGTCTGAGGTTTGTGGTCTGCGGTCATGGTAAGTGGCACGCTTCTGGCACGCGCCTGACACGCGACGCGCACGTGACTTTACACGTGACGGGACCTCGGTGAGCTCCGATTGATCACTGGCTAATGCCCTGTGGGCGGGGCCATCGATGCCCACTGCCTGGCATTGGTCACTGGGATGGGAGAGAGGGAAAGTGCCCCGCCCTACTGCGTTTTGATTGGTTGGATTGGGTTTGGCCCCGCCCTCCTGCGCTGTGATTGGTCGGATCGGGTTAGGCTCCGCCCCCTTGGGCGTTTGTTGACATTCTGTGCAAACTGGTACATGTTTGTTACTACTCGGGGGGTCACGTGACCTGGGGATCACCTGACCTCAGGGGTCCACGTGACCTTGGGGGGGGGGTCACGTGACCTGGGGCGGTTACGCCGACGCCGACGGCGACGGCGACGGCGACGCCGCTCAAGCCGGAAACGGGCACCTAAGAGCTGCGCTCTAAATTGTCAGAGAAAAGAAATGCCATCATGCGATTCTTACCTGCTCTAAAAAAGCCCGTGCGTGCGTCATTCTTGCGAGAACAATGGGTTCAGACTTGTACACGTTACTAAAAGAAAGTAAGGCATTACATTTTTACAAATACACAACAGTTACAATTACCGTTCCACAAAAGTAAGTGACGTCTTTACTTTCACGGAGTTACTTTCCACATTAAAGGGCCCGTAAAAAACTTTTTTTAAACAGTAAGGCTGGGACACGCGTGTCAGAAATAAATTTTACGCGATTTTTTTCGCGCAATATTGACGGTGAGAGATTTATTTGAAATTCTGCACGCAAAGTCCATGACGTCAAGAAATGTCATTCGCTCAACGAGATGGTAATTCCCTTTTTCCACCTCAACGTGAAGGCGAAGCCGATCCACCTCTCTTCCACGCGCTCCGAAGTGCCGAGAGAGAAAACAAGTGGAAAGGAGGTGACTGCCGACGAAATCGCGTCTCGCGCCGTCAATATTGCTCTAAAAAAATTGTTTTCGCTTAAAATAATTTTTTGTCACGCGTGTCCCAACCAGACTGTTTAAAAAAACTTTTTTTAGGTGCTCTTTAATGTTTTAGGGTAAGACACAAAATCACAAGTGTTATGGAAGCGTTTATTGAAGCCACCAATCACACTTTTGTGACCTTAAGCAACAGGGCTCTCGAAAGTCTCATCGAACGTCTTGCCTTTGTTTCTAAGTGAAGATGTATTGAAGCACTCACGAATGCCTGACGCACTGCATAGCGTGCTTCTTGAGGAACATAGAACAGCTCTGCCCTGGTTGAAGCGCAACGCTTTGTTGTTACAGTCGGAGTTTCACGCTATTAGAATCGCAGCTATATAAAATTTAATATAGATATTTAAAACTCGAATCGAATCAATGTATGTTAATATCTTATACGAACATATTTTATCTGACAAATATCGCCAAATGGTGGTTCAGAAAAATAGCAAGACACAGTAATTACACATAACAATTAAATTATAGATTACGTTTTTATATGACTCTTCCATTAGCTCTGAACATTATTCGTGCTTTGGGTGAGACGCTGGTGAATTAGAGGATGAAACGTTTTGAGTATATAACCAGCAAAGACATCAGGGGATGCCTTCGAAAACAAAAATATAATGTCGAACATAACGGAAATGTAGACGCACGTATGGCCTGCATACGGTTTCTTGATGCCGTCCGAAACGCATGTAGCACTGGTCGGCCATACCACAGCTCAGCGTTCTTCATCTAAACGACAGGTGAGGCAACGGCAGCTTCCCCCCACAGCGACAGCATGCTGCCACTGTGGGGGGAAGCTAAAACAATGAACACGCGTGTGCTAGGCTGTGATGATGATCGCACACGAGGCTATGCTCTTGTAGCATTGGAAGGGTATCTAAAACGCGATATGCGCAGATACTACTAAGCGAAACAAGCGTCAAGGCCCGTTTACACACTTGCTACCACTAGAGACCATGTGCATTGAAACCTCTTAAAATCGCTTACCACGAGAGTAGAGCCATTGTTTCTGAGATAGTGTGACCCTCTTACTGAAGTTTTTTGTCTGGCAGCCACAGGAGCGTTGTGTGACAACCGGTGGATGACTACTTCCGTCCGTCATTTTGGGGCTCTGACTCCCATGAAATCTATGCGATTTCTCGGGAATAAAAGAGAGAAAGAAGTGACGCCATTTTGTGTTATCGAGAAATCTGCTCGTTCTAGCGGGGTAACAATCTCCGCCAATTGGTCAAACTCTCTCAACATAAACGGCTCTGGAAGAGCGAACATACTAGCGCCACCTATCGCGTGGCGCATTTGGCGGCCCCGTATATTTACTATTTTTTTCGCTCATCGTTCTTTCTTTCTCCTTTCGAGTAACCTTTGTCATTGTTGTAAACGACAATTTCTCATAGGTAGTATATAAATTCGACCTCGCAAACACCGCAAATCCTTTCCTCTAGTGAAATGCAGTTTCAGGGTGACCGCATTGATGGCGGGCGCCAGCGTGCCATTGTGTTCTCTCGTAGTAAGGGATTTTAAGAGGTTTTAGGGAACTCGGTTATAAGTAGCCGCAAGTGTGTGCACGCGCCTTCATGCTCATATTTTCCCTGCAGATTGTTTGTTAGAGTTTAAATCGCCTTCTTGCGACCTCTCAATCCGTGAAACCGCTCCTTTGATGGTAATATCCGCCCACACGACATGCCCTTGGTAATAGCCGGACACGCTACATGTTCTGCAGAAAGGTAACCGAGCAGGGTATATTTTCTCAGAATGCGGCGGCGTCATTCAACCCTTGCCTGCTTTGTATACGCTATAGCGACATTTCTGAAGAACTACCGCGGTTCGTTGTACCGGTGAGTAACGTGGTCAACGAACTATGACGTCACTCGCGGGATATTGCTCGCGCTCTTTCACCCACGTTATTCACTCGCGCGGCATTATGCAGCCTCATGCCGTTTATTTTTAACATACCTGAAATGACAAGAACCTTTTTTTGAAATAGAGTTTAATGAATTTTGTTTTCGGCATTGATGCAGGAAAAAACTGTGATTTAATGGTGGCTTTTTATGTTCCGAGGTTCATTTCCTTTCGTTGATTGGGACACAAGTGCAGATATCAGGTATATAATTTGAATAACGTTAAATGTACTTGTCATAAAGAAGCTAGAAGTGGCTTTTTTATTTAGTGTCGGCTTGAAGTTGCTGGAGATATTAGTTTTCAATAAATCGGACTGTGATTATTTCGACGCAAAAAACGTGAAGAGCCGATCACTTTGATTAGTGAGAAAAAGCCCAGAGAATAAAAGGAATAAGAAGAGATTCTAACTTAAAGGCTATTCAAACCTGGATATTGAAAAAAAAAATAAACCGCGACGTTCAGCGTCTAAGTACTTCAAAAGTTTTCGCGCCAATTTGTTTTGGAAACTTCGTCATTTGCTCATCTTAAAAGGTTGCAAATATAAGAAGCCGTTAAAGTCACATTGGATGGAACTTCCTTCAAGCTCATTGCGTATGTTTCACACCAGACAGTTTTTGCTTCTACTTTATCAACACTTTGCCGTTTGAAGCTGTATACTCATTCCTAGGAATTTGAGGCGAAAGCATAGAAATAGATTTAGTTTATTAAACGACGAGGCCAACGATATTTTCCAATTTGTTTTCTACACTGCGAATATCTATGGAGAACGAAATCAACATAACGCAAGAAAAAGAAGAGGAGAGAGAGGAAGTACCCAGGTGAAGGTCTCAATCTTCTCCGCACATGCCTCGCAATGTAGAAGAATTTTCTTTCTAAAAGCGAAGTCCGATTTGACGATTTGTTTTTTCAAGCGATTTCGGAACAAGGTGTAGAAAATCAAAACAGCAGCACAAAGTGGAAAACAATGATGAAGTTTTATTTTATACTATCGCGTATCGTGTCAAGCAAGCGTTAAATCTAACGTGGTGGCCGATGAACTTTAATTACACGACTTTTCTTGAAGGTGGTCATATCGGTGGGTGGGTTTGTACAGACTTTGTTGCAAACACCTGAAAGGTAGCAAGCCCGTTTTCTATTGAAAGTGCCCGAGAGTATTGTTGTGGCCATTTTTATATCAGAAGAATCTTGCAAAAACATTGGTCGGAACCGAGTTCTAGAAATATTATAGAATCTGTATACTCTAAATATTAACTTAGTTTATGCAGATATACTTGCCCAGAGCAACGCCACAGAGAAATTATGGAAGCTAAACGTGACTATTTCTTATAATAAACTAGATAAAAATTTTAGCATCGGTTAATTTTTTTACGTAATTACCGTTTAAGCTAGCATGTATTCAATTACTGCGCTTGAAATCAGCCTTTTGCGCAAAGCCTTTGACAATCCCTGCTGCCGCGACACCTTTAAATGGATTGTCCGGTCGAAACCGGAAGTACTTAAGTTTATGCGCTCGTTACGTCGAGGGAGCCTTTATATAGACAAATGTCATTTTTATTTTGATATATGATCTTCCCCTTATTAATTAAACCTTTCATGAGCGAACGTACGAAACTGCACCCCTGAAATTCGCCAGTGTCAATGGCTGACATCCGTAGCTGCTGCGTGACGTCACAAAACCCAAAGGGTTGTCGGATGGTCGGGATAACGAGCGTTGGTCAATGAATGTCTTGTATTTTGTTTCGAATTATATAGTCTTCTAGGCTGCACCTCTACTGAAATACGTTTTGTTTAATGCAGTTCCCAAGCGTGTGCAAAAAAAGTCGCGCCTTTTAGCCGGATATTACTCGAAAACAGATATAAGGTTCGAGCAAACGTATGCCGTTTTGGGCAAACACTACTGCGACGGCCACCGATCGGACAAGGAGCGCTTGTGAAGAGAATGATGCAGATTTTTCCTATGAAGCGGCATCTGGATTCATATATCGGCGGATTCACTGGATCGGTGATGAGGTTGCGGGTCGTTCCCTCGGAGGCGATGTCCGCGGGTCAAAGGCAAACGGCGAATCGTTCAAATGCATGTCGTCACTTGACTTGGACGAGCTTGGTGACTCGTAGCCACGCTCTATTTTCACACGCGGGTCGAACAGAATCGGGCTGCAGGTATGCTAAATACAACTTTTCGTATCGTTTCCAGATGGCCTAGCTGTTGGTCTCGGTTTCGCTGCAGAATCAAACCGATTGATCAGATTTGGGCGAGGAGTGGGTGGACGTAGTTGAATATCGTTGGCACAGCATCACACCTCAGCTTACGAGCCTTCTGTCCGCTTAGAGCTCAGCTTGTAGCTCTCTTCTGTGAGATGATTGCTGCGGAAGCGGGATCTCGATCTTGACGGGAACCTAGTCCCTACGCACGGCGACGATCCATTTTGCTCGTCACTGCACGTCTCGCGGAAAAGTGTGGAACGTCACGTCTTGACTCGCATGTACTGACG